>JASFAT010000743.1:0-394173 GCA_031353405.1 Baronia brevicornis
ATTTTTATGCATCGCTAATCCTATAGGATGCCAAGTGATGGTAAAGCACGGTAGACAAGTAGAAGCCTGTTAACTCGTAGCTTTAATATAAATAAATGCGTTTTAATTTATGGAAAAAATATTTTAGTTAATCGGGATTGTTTTAAAGTACTCAGTACGACTTACAAATTATAATTTTGAATAATATAAATAAAGAAATATGTTGCCATTAAAAAAAAACAGCACGAATTATTAAGAAGTGGTGGAAATTATATTTTTCATTACCACATACAACTAACGAGAGCACAATCTTTTCTTTAATGTAGTAATCACTTACATAAAGTATTGATTTTTGTACCACCATGGTCGTGGTTAGTGAGCGAAGCCACTCAATGCGCCGTAATCTACCACTTACAACTTCGAGTTTTTTTACTTACAAAGTACAATACAAATACATATTCATTTAAGTACCAATACGACCTGGGTCGCCACGATTAAATATAAGATATATTTGCTACGTTTTAAATGTAGTACAACGTACATCTAATAAAACCATAATGGTGACTACAAATATACACAAGTGTACAACAAGATATAAAATATGTAACTCCTAACGACGAATAATAATTGAACATTTACTAATCTTCATAAATCATGTAACTATCTGATGGATGTTTTCAAATTGACTCTGAAATAGAAAAAAAAAATAACGGTCAAAAAAACATTATGGTCAACTACAATTCATAATACTAATGCAAAACAAGAAATTTTATTATATATAATTGTAAAACCAAAATGGCTTCCACTGAATATATTTGTAAAAACAAAATCACAAGCGAATTTAAAATTATCAACGACACAACAGATATAATTGACTGACTTGTATTAGACGCATAATATAAGAATAGGAATCACGAATCATTTTGAAATTACTATTTAACCCTTTCGCTACGGAGCCTTTGCGTCAAATTGTGCTCGCTGTGAACGGATCGCATTACTGAGTAGTTGACACTGAAGTACGGAATGCTACGAAGTAATTACAAGTCGTTTCATGTTCTCTAAATTTTACAAAGATATTAATTATATTCAGTAATATCATTGTACTTTCTAAAATAAAAAAAATTATAATAATATATTTTTTTTAAATATTTCATTACAATGTTTAAATTGCTTACTTAGTCATTATCATTGGTGCTCAGTTCACTCTCAGGTCGCAGTGAGTCGATGCACGCGACTATTTTAAGCGCAGGGCCGAGCTTCATACTGAGAGCCATCACCAAGTGTTCCGGTCTGATGAGAAGTAAAGCCTCTCCGTCAACTTCTTGCATGAGAAACTCGTCAGCATATCCAGCGCAGCCCGGGATGTTGCGGATGAAGTCGCACACCTCCGCCACCTGAAACCATATACTAGTATATTAACAAATATATAAATAATATGTGTGAATTAAACGAAACAAATATATCATCTTTTAAATGTTTGTTAAATGCTCTTGTGGTGAAATATTATTGTTAGAAAGTACATTTAACAAAAATTCTCATTTTATGACAGAAATATAGTCACAAAACTATCACGTCATTTCTTTAGAAATACCTAGATTTATTTTGTATTTTTTGTAGAACAGAGTGCGTCAGTGCTAACAGGTGTTGGCAGAAAGACCAGCGCTTTAGTTAACCAACTAGTGTGTATAGTACTTTACTCGAATTCTTAGCTTAATTTTTACTTTGATTGTTACTTTTGGTGTTGTTTTTATTGTGTCTTGAATAAGCAAGTTATATATCTATATATCATTTCAAATGGACAGAGCAACATATCACACAGCAAGAGAAAAGGACATACTAAGAAACATGTCTTAAGGACTATTATTTTCTCGTCAAGGAGCAGGTCTTCGGCCTACAAGATCGTTGGGACATAACACGTCTTCTTTTTGTGATAGGTATTATGAGACACCATGTACATGAATCTTAATAAGACAAATTACTGGATAAGAAATGTGTGATGATTACTTGACAGATTCCCATGGGGTAACGAGTTTTCTCGTTTTTAAAAAAAATTACGTAGACTTCGGGAAACGAGATATCTGGATTTCACAAAAATACCCCGATTTATAGGCAAATTTGGGCAATAACAGTCCGATGGGAATGTGTTAAAAACAACACAGTTAATTTTGAATAAAATATACAAAGCACTAGGGAAAGTAATACTCACGCTCCATTTATTAGCATTGGGTATTTTGGGTTGACCGTTTGTGTGTGTGTCTTCGCCCATAGGATCGTCGGAGCCTTCGCATTTGACTCCTGTGCCCTGACTAGTGCTCGATTCACTGCTGTCGTTGCTTGAGCTGATACGCGCTTGACTGGATACATTGTCCAGCATTTGCTTCTTGCCTAAATAAAACAGTATATATGTTCATAATTAATGGAGTCATGCGGTACTTTGCGGAAATCCATTACTATGTGGACAATCAGAATTTTTACTTAGCTAAGAGCCGCGACAAGCAGATGCTCGTAAATCCACTTCTTCTAGTAAAACACACATTATTATTTTTCTATTATTGTTTACTTGTCGCGGATCTTAGTTAAGTAAAAATTCTGACTGTACACATATTATACGAAGCACAAACACTTGTCATGCTCACAAAAAGTGAAACTAGTACTAAACTATTAAATTAAACAGCAGTGTATACGTAGGAAAATTATATAAATCAAAATAATCAACATATCAAAACTGAGTATAGTAGGAAAATTAAAGATATGACGATACTGCTATAGCGGAAGTATTTCATGAGAAATCAATTGAACAACACATTTTCTTTTTTGGTTATGAAATTAAAATTTTTTTTTTCTCTAGAGTAGATAACAAATGTACAAGTTATAACCGTAGAATTAAGAAAGTTTGTAAGAATTAAGAAAATCGTAGAAGTTTGATGATAACACACGGAGGTGGAACGTTTTGTTTAAGTTCCCTGGAAATCCACGTCCTCCAGTGAAAAACACACATTATTATTTTTCTATTTTTATTTGCTTATCGCGGATCTTCGCTAAGTAAAAATTCTGACTGTCTACATAGTCTTCTACTTGATTCTATTAATCATTTTTCACCTTCTATGTATTAAAAGCATAGATCTATAAACACTAATTTATATCTAAAGATTAATGCATCAAATCCAAACGATACGTACGTGGGGGTTCATCTGATGTCGGCAGTTTATTTTCTTTGTCTTGCTCTTTATCAGCCGCAGCCCATTCTCGTAGTGGTCGATTTACCTACAGAAACAGTGATAAATATTAAAGAAAAAACATTGAAGAACGTGATATATGGCTAAAAAATCCAAGGGACATGAATAACCTTACGAATACTTGTTAAGAATGGCATATTAGTTGTCTGTAGCATGAATGAGCCGGCTCGCTCGGGGAAGTACCACACTCCCTCAGAAAACCGACGTCCGAGTGGTAACTTAGCTCCCGCGCTTCGTCTGGTTAATCGGTGAGTTCCGGAGGCCCCGGAACACACAAATAACGACACTTTCCTTAAAGGCCGGCAATGCTTCTGCACTGCCTATGGCACTGTGATTGCCTATACGCGCTGTTGATTGTTTTCCATCAGGTGACACGACTGCTCATTTGCTTTTCTATCCCTTAAAAAAAATCACCAATTAATTTTAAATTGTGTTCTACGATTGTTTATTCATTAATAATGAAAAACCCATATTATTTATTCGTTTAATAATCATTTTATTCATTAACACAGATTCATACAGTCGTTTGCATTGCCCTGTTTACGATATTTTAATTTTTACTGATTGAATACTGACCGCAAACGGTTCACCAGCCTCTTGTATAACGTAACCTTCAATCACGTGCGTCAGGATATTTGGTTTCACCATAGCCTTAGGTAAACCTTTATCTGTAACTATAATTGAGATTGTTAGCAAATCATAGCATTGAGAATACATAAATTGAAAGTAGGTATTACACATTTACATATAAAGCATATTGGATAAACTAAAATTGATTCTTTGTTATATGTTAAATATTATATGTTAGCTGTTTTCAGAAGCAAACATCAATGGGCGTTTAAGTGGCTTATTTTTTGCCTTTTTTTATAATACTATTTATCACAAATCTAATCCAAGTTCGCTACTGAATTTTTGTATTGTGTAAAAAAGCATGAGTAGACGATCTAAATTACATAAAAGTACCAATATTGCAGGACAGGCAAAATCTGTGTAGATAGAAGAGTCATAGGCCAGTTTAAGCCATGAAAAATAGAATTGCGTGACTAATATGAATATAGCAACAGCAGTTAGTTTAGGTTAATATTTCATTGCCCAACGATTTATAAAATACTGTAAATAGACATGACATTTAATAAGAGATCCTGCCCACAAAGCGCATGTGGACAACGAAGTCGCGCGTCAGAACTCAGTACCAACAGCGGACGAACCACTGGCACCTGTCTCACTCGACGAAGTTAAAAACATCATAAAGAACTGTAAAAGCCGCGCGGCCCCGGGCGCCGGCAGTATTAGCATGATAGCATATTGGTAGTCAAACTGTTGACCTTGCCGATACTTACGATTACAGTGAACATTTTTAACGTGCTTCTCACGACCAGTTCGTTCTAGGACGTATAAAAAGAAACCGACGTCATCGGTATGCCCAAATAGATTAAGCCCCGTAACCTTCCAGCTAGTTTCAGACCGACAGACCTCAGTACCCTGAGGAAAATCTACGAGCGTGTCGCTTTGAGCAGACTCAAAGCATACGTCGAGTCCAATAACATCATCCCAAACGAACAATTCGGGTTTAGAGAACACTATTCCTGTCCCCAGCAGATGCTTAGCCTGACGGAACTAAGTCTTAAAGATACACCCCAGCGTAGACCAATTAACACAGGAACGCTTTTTTTCGACGTAGCTAAAGCCACTCATTAGATCAAAAGCGTTACCTGAAGTTAACGCTTTCGATCTAATGTGATAGTGAAATATTAAGCCAATTAGGTATATGTTACTTCAATGGTTGAGTGGACAAGCCCCTCGCCCACATAGTCAATGTTCGAATTCGATCCCCGCATCGGAATAAATATATGTAGGGCCTACAGATATTTATTCCGAGTCTTGTATCCTGCCAATCCGCATTGGAAAAGCGTGGTGGGTTAACGTCCGTTCCTCCAGAAATGGAGAGCCCTGTGCTCAGTTGTGGGACATATATGGGCTGTGGAAAAAAAATACTTTAGAATAATAATATACATTACCATGTGTCGCGTGCTGGTTAATATGCTTCGGAGCGCACTGAGTCCCTTTGAATAAGGCAACGCCTACCGAGGTGGGCGTGGTTAAAGATTGGGTCGTTGTCGATGGCGTCGATGTCGATGCCACTGTGGTTATCACCTGTGACACCATCGACAAAATTAATATAATTAATAAATATAATATAACCTTACGCAACGGCGCAAGAAACTCATTCTTTTTTGCGCTATTATGTACTTATTCCCACGCCAATTTATCATTTGGGTATTCTGCAGTTGAATAATACTGCTTTATTACAACGCCTTTAATAATTAAACGTTTAATTAAATATAAGGCTTGAACATCGGCTGGGACTTTATTGCAGCTGTGAGGTAACAGGGTGCATATCATATAACAGGTTACAATTGATAGATAAATTAATTTATTTCCATGTGCAGCAACACACATGAATACACATTAAATTATGACATAATCAACAGTACATACAGATGCCCGACCCTTGAGAAACACGAGTCCCATATATATATACTTGGGATGGACCGCACATATAAACCTACAATCAATTAAGCCTTATATACATAAGAATAAAAACAATACGTGACGATACCAATCCTGTTGAAATCTGACTGTTATAACTTGTAAAATTGCTCACCTGTGGGGCAACAGGCGTAGTGTGTTGGGCACTGCTGTGCACCGGTGCTGTGGAACTTGCTACAGTAGACACAGAGGGTGTGGGCAACGACTCACTGGATACTTTCGACACCTCGGACGACTTCGATGGACTAACCTTAATCTCCGATGGTGCTAAGGGGCCTAAAAGTATCAGTTTTTGTATAAACGAGCTCAAATGGTAAACGAAACGTGTAACCCTACGTTTCGTTTATTATTTAATTACCCTCAGATCAATTAGTTTAGTCAACCTTAGAACATAAGTGTCTTTCACTTACTCTATTTATCGGGATGCCCTATTACTGTCAGAAAACAAAATAACAAACGAGTTTGAGATAGCTCTTCAATTATTTCAGAGGATCGTGGGTTCCATTTATCGTAAATATTAAAATTTTAAGTTAAATATTTGCTAATTTAAATAAAAGCAGTGTTCAAACACTAAAAGAGTGTGATTTGGTTCCAGTTGTGAAGGATTCCTTTTAACTTAAAAGGAATTTTTGGAATTTTTCTTATGGTTTATGAGCAGTAAACATATTTGTTTAAAAATAATAGACACTAGTGAAGTTAAAGAAAATTTAATGCTTTAAATTAATTTTGAATTGTTGACATTATAAAATATTTAATATGATTGTTAACTTATTTTAATTTCGATCAAAAATTGTCTTGTTCAATATGACTCTGATAAAATGTACATAAACCTAGGTAACTTGTTAGTTTTCCTTTTCCGATCACTCACTCGTTTGTTTTAAATTATCTAGAATATCCGAGCTCAATTAACCGAGGGATAAACAATAGCTACGATATACTAACTTTAAAACGTATACTACTATAGTTCAGAAGAGGTCTATAAATCAAAAATATATATATAATATAAAATTAAAAACAAAAAAAATACAAACTTGCGCTGTAACTAGGTAAAACAGTTATGTCTGAGTATAACGGCATTTTTCATTGGATACAGAAAAAAAAATTGTGTACTAGCTTCACTTTTATTGTTAAATAACATCAACAGTTGACACAACACAGACATTTGTACTTTACCATATCACGGCCATAGAGTGGTCAAGTGGCGAGACGGAAGTATCTTGATCTATTTCCGATGAACCTCACTCAAAAATCCACTTGCCGTACGAAGCTTTACTCACCGCTAGATGTTGCGCTGGTTGATACCGCCGTGTCGGCGGAAGTGGTTGGTGTAGTTGTAGTGGCTGACGTGGACGCGACACTGTGCGTAGCGGACGTAGCGCTAGTGAAGGTCGTTGTGGTTGAAGCGGAGGCCTCGCTTGTCTCAGAAGACGTATTTGGCTGCGGTGCAATTTGTTGCACAACCTGCGTCTGCATTCACATAAAACATCATAGGATCCTATGTGGACAGTCAAAAGTTATACTTGGCTAAGATCTGTCGTTAAGTTGATCAACCGTTAAGTAGTAATAGTAGTGTCTTCTGTAACGTCTACTACACCTGATGACGCCTTGTTGCCGTGTTGAGGCGAAACACGCGTCGTGTACATTGGGGAAGAATGGTAGTGTGTGTTTGGTATTGGTGATAGTGGTTGGGAGGTGGAAAGTTGCTGACGGCCGTTTTTCGGGAAGATTTGGTTTAAGTTTCCTGGAAATTCACTTGCTCCAGTAAAAGACATTATTTTTTCTACTTTTGTTTGATTGTCGCGGATATTAGCCAAGTATAAATTCTCACTGTTCACATAGTAATAAAGTTCATCATAACAAGATCCTTTAAAACGACATGCTAATGTAACAATTTAACTATTTTAATCAAAGGGCATTTTTTTTTTTTATAAAAAAGTGAAAAGAAGAATACGTAAGATTACATGTAAATGACGGTGAAATGTACAAGTATAACTTAATGTTAACACAAGTTAGGCATTACGGTAAATGGAATTTGCGTTGGGGTTAGTTTAAAAAATCGTATTAAAATGCACTAATCTATACAAACGAAAAAACAATTACTAATAGTAACACTATTAGAGGGCGTAGTAGGTTATGATTATGACACAGTGTTTATGGATTCTCGTAAATTCTTACCTGTGTGGTAATCGGCTGTTTGTCGTCTTCACTTTTTACGTGTGCAACCAGTGTAGTTTGAGGTTGCAAGGGCAGAACAGAGCCTTGCACTGGAGTCGCTATCAACCCCACAGTACCTTGGGCCGTCTGCAATGTTAGCTGGGGGGAACTTATACTGTTTGCAGCCACCTAAATAAATAAATAAATTTGACATATACTTAGCCTAAATAATATGATTTTATTGACATCATACATAACATCAATGATTCTATGGTTACTGAAGATTTTTTGTAATTTATTTTATATTGAAACAAAAGAAAACTAATTTTTTACTATTTTAAAAGCAATTTGAAAATTAAAAAATATTATATTCGTTAGATTTATATTCTACACTAAACAGGTAACATGTAATAACACATGAATGAAGGAAAACATTAAAATTGAAAACATTTACAACATAGATATCATTAATCACATATATTTAACAGTGATTGTATTATTTTTAAATCAAGTAAAGTAAAAGTATTGATTTTTTTAGTTACGGTGAAACAAAATGTAATTTCAAAGCCTTTGAACGCACCGTCCCCCCACCGCATGACATTTTATCAACTTCATGCAATTCACTACATAAGTACTTCAGGGATACTACTTAAAATATTTCATATAAAGATATGTATAATTTTAACGCGATCATTTAGTTTAGAAGTTAGATTCATATTTTGAGTCATCGTTGTGAGTTCAAATCGCTGTAAAAACTATTATTTTAAATACAGTAATAGGACAATTGTTTCTCGGATATATTCCATTCGAATTCTTCTTCATTTGTAACGAGAAAAAACATCCTTATATTGCACAAAACGGGTATTCTGTCGAAAGAATACTAGTGTGTCACACACACTTTAGAATATACATATATATTCAGCACCAATGACACATCTGCAATACATATATATTCAGCATCAATGACACATTTGCGATACATATATATTTAGCACCAGTGACACATTTACGATACATATATATTCAGCACCAATGACACATTTGCGATTTATCAAAAGTCAGTGTAGGCGAGTCAACTATCATAACAACATATTATTGGGAATATATGAAAAAATGTCTATATACTTAATTGTGGTAAACAATGTAAAAAAACGACGGATCCCTGTAATAAATTGTGTAAAACAAAACAAGAAAATGTCCCAAGGGAAATGAATTAACACAATTTTTAAAATCCATCGTATAAGTGTACATGGAGATTAAAAGATTTTTCGTTACATGCAAGTATTTTGCGGCCGAATGTAACAGTTTCTAGACGTATTCATATTCTACTACTGCTACTCAACTTTACTATTTAACCTTGATTGCATGTCGAATGGACATCATTAAGTACAGCTGAATTTGCTTAACATGATTGGAACATTTACATCCATGTTTTTTTTGTTGTTAGGTACTGGAAAATGATACAAGCATTCAGTCAACCGAACATGGCTATAAAATATTGGCAAGGCTATAAAATATTCATGCATACATTTATTACTCCAAATATATCTATCTATCTACAATATCTAATAAAAAGAAATGAAACGAAAATTAATTTTTGTATACAATAAATATATGCAACTACCCAGTAATAAAAAAATAAGTAATATCATGCATATATACATTTATTAACACCTAAATTGGGTACACTACTTGGTAATATTCATACATATATGTTCATAGTAATTTTATAAGAAACATCTATTAAAATCTATTTAATATCTATTCTATACATAAATATCCACGATAAACAAAACTGATTACAATAAAATATAATAATTCAATAGAGGTAAATATTGTGGCCAGAAATACATTTAGATATTTATAATACGTTAAGAAAGATAAACGTGCTTGTTTATACAAATATAAATTAGCCAAATATGTAAAAATATATGAAACTAATTTACTTAATTTTCTTATAACTCCTTGGTCATATTTCTCTTTCTCTTTTGTGAATTAATGTCATTAATATAAAGAAGAATGTCTTCATAGATAGAGTCACTTGATATGATACTCAAAATTTTAAAAAGAATGAACGAATGCAGTCGAATTTGGGTGACTTGATAAAGTAACATATAAATAATAGCTATAAATAACACCATGGTAGAAAAGCCTAAATTTAGTTTTTGAGTCTCTGGATGTAATTGTTGTTTGTCTATTGTCTCTCATTCTACAATAGAATTATCCTCCAATTATATCGAAAAAAAAACAAAGTATCCATACGATAAATAAATATCAGACGCGAGAGTGCCGTTGGTGTTTGCCTATTCTATATAATTAAGGACATACTCTTACATGAATATTGCACATTTGGCGCTTCTAGTCATTTCTCAAACATGTCGCCGTAGGGTAAATAACTAGGAGGAAATTATTATGTTATAAAAATAATTTACAGTAAATCCATTCGTATTATATTGCAGTTTATGTTTAATTGAGATGAAAAGCACCACTTTTTATTCTTCAGACCATAAGGACGTAGAAAATCAATGGGTTGTGCGTTTGTCGTAAGTAGTATGGAGTACATGTGAAAAAGTTCAGAGTTGATTTTGATTTTATTTTGCAAATACGTCGAAATTTGAAAATGAAGACAATATTGTTGCGAGGTGTTGCATCTTAGAAAGCATAAAAATAAAAAAGGCCCGTATATATTATAACTTAAACTAGGGAAGAGAATAACTCATTCCTAGGAAAGAGAATCAACACTTGAATAAATAAAGTAACCGCAACATTATTCATTAAATATAACATATTTTACAAGGACATAATGTAAAACAATTTCTGGCCACAATTTTCCGCTTTCTTATTACTTTAAGTTTAGTGTTCATAACTTATCTTGCAATAAAAAAACGGAATCTAATTTTCCGAATTGTCCACAATTGTTTAATACAATAATAAATACAACGTAAATATTATATTTGTAAGACATGTCTAGAATAAAATTTAAATATATTATTTATAAGAAATAGTATCTCTAATAAAGCGTCCATTTGGTAAAATATGATTTAAAATACTGGATGAAATTGTTTACGATACGTAATTATATTATAAGATACGTAATATTAGTTATATTATAACAATAATTAGGTGGAAATCTATGATCAGTAGTGGAACTGTTACATGATGTTTGCTGGTATTAAATAAGAGTGGACAAGGAACTTTTCGGTTATTAGGGGGCTACCTCGTGCTGCAATATCGCCGGGGAGACTTGGACAATGGGCGAAGACAGCAGCGAAGCACCGTCCAATGTGAGCCCCGACTGCCAATGCATCCCACATGATCACTATATTACCCTAGCTATGATTAATGGAGTCAAGCGTTACTTTGCGGAAATCTATTACTATGTGGTCAGTCGGAATTTTTACTTAGCTAAGATCCTAAATATAAGTGGAGTTTCAAGACTATTTAAATTCTTTCTCGTAAAATATATAATATTAGGGGTTAAAGTGTGAAATTACCGCCCTGTATAGAAAAAGTAAAATTTTTTTTGTACTTTGTTGAGTCAAAGTATTTATCGTCGGTTTCTATGAGATATGAAGATCATTTAAACTCGTATCCAAAATAACTATAATTTTCGCGGCTTCCATCTTCGTTTTCGAAGCTGAATTGGGATTACAACAAGGTGGCGATAATATGTTTCATGCCCTTGTGTTATATATCTGTCCTATTATCATAATTGAATTATGAACAAATTTTGTTGCCCGAACCTAGTTATATTTTAAAGCACTTGGTACATATAAAAAATCAATCGAAACAAGTGTCAATGTTTTAGTTATTGCATAACTGAGATATATTGACTTACCGTTTGCATAGTAGCAGTATGGCTTAAACTTGGCTGTTGTACTGTCATACCAACCGATGTTTGAACTAAGCTGCCTCCAACCAATGTCTTCATATATAAAACACAAAAATTGTACATTTTATATACTTTTTATTTATTTTTTATGAGATAGGAAGGCAAACGAGCAAACGTGTGGCGTAATGGAAAGCAATCAACGCCGCCCATATACATATACAACTTAAGCATTGCTGACCTTTGAAAAATATATACGCTTGTTTTTCGAAGCTTCCATCGTATTATAGATTGTGAAATACCGCTTATTCCACAGAAATGAAGTGCGCGGAAAGAAATTTTAATTGATTTTGTTTTGTAAACTTTTTTTTCTACTAGACTTAGATTTAGATCTTTTTTTGTACTAGACTTACATCAATAGACTTACATTATTAGAATAAAATGTTATTTGTAAAATATTGTATATAATTATATTATCTAAAAATAAAAAATATAATACATGATAAATAACATATGTTACAGATATTTATGCTATTATAAATTTATATAGAAAATATCTGCTCATGCACAGTCGAATGAATGTCCCTTCATGTGGAAACTTACGCGAAAAAAGTTCCACGTACATTTCCTCTTGAATGCTAAGTTTATATTAGTTTAAAACACAATGACATATAATATGAATGTGGTATAATCGTATCAAAAATTATGTATCAATCGGTTTAATCTATATTGAAATCTTATATGTAAAATACTAATAAACGGGCGTTCACTTTAATGACATTTAAAATAACTGAACCATAACATCAGAATATAATCGTAGTTTTAATTCACAAGTCGAAATATTTTGATTTCATAAAAATATACCGACTTATAGGCAAGTTTGGGAAGTGTAAATATCGTATTATATTTTATGTTTTTCATGTCAGCGCACATTGTCCCCGTAATATATATTTTTATTATTTAATTTGATAAGAGCTTATTACAGGAATATATATATATGGGGGAGAAGACAATAATATCATGAACTCACCTGTGGTTGCTGTAATGCTTGCATATGGCTAAGGGAAGCATTTTGCTGTGGCTGATTTGTATTAATCTGCCCCACAAGAGTTCCACTTTGTGTCATACCGCTCAACTACAAATAACAATAAATTGGTTTGATCTTCAAAATAATCTACATTTTATTTTTATTTATTTACAAAATCCACAGCACTTAGATAACATCACAAAAATATTTACATATCGTATTGCCAATAAAGGGTTTACAATATATATATACAAGTATTATTGCAATTTAATGAAAATACAATTGGATATTAACTTAAAGCAGACGTTGCACTTTCCTTTGGCGTTTGCGTTATTATGTGGATAAATGAATAATGGAGTGTGTATACGTGTATGTGTGTGAGTGTATGTAATTGAATAAAAATATATAAAATTATCTTCTATTTTCAAAGAGTTCTAGAGTAGTTTTTTATTATAATTACGTTGTGTTCGGAGTATAATAGAATTTTCGGCGAAATCAGTTTTAGTGCCTGACTTTAAAAAGTTGTAATTATCATAAATGTCTAATATTTGAATAGATTTTCATTTTTATCGATGTGTAAGGCAGTCAATATTTAGTGTATTCGTGTGTAGTAACCTGATAGTGTTTCCTGAATTAACAGATGTTTATTTACTTTTTTTTAATAGCACGTACTGTTTTTCAAAGAGTTGTGTGAAGTTCGCAATGATAATTGGGTCTTAGGCTTTGTTGATTAGTATAGCTTTATTTTGCCAAGTTTTATGCGCACTCTTGTATCATAAAGTTAAACATTGTATAAAATGCAATCGACCAAAGTGGAGTTTTCATTCTATTGATTAATAACACACTTACTGGATGAATTTGTTGCACCATCGATATTGTCTGTGGCATACCAGCCATGGGGAGTGTTTGCGAGACGGAACCAACTGGTATACTTCCTTGCTGCATACCCAAAGTCATACCTTTAAAAATAAATATATAATAATAATAAAAAAAATATAAAAGGAAAAGTTTTATCCCCACCATTGGATGAGTGGCAATCAAAATCGAAATGCATCAGAATTTTGCTTTTATATTAATGTAGTAAAACTCATTAATTCTAGTTAGTCTTATTTTTATATCTCTATCTATTAAGATATAAAGCGGCGCCTTATATCTTGGCATCTTAACCCTACTTGGATGAAATGCATTTTACTGATGGGGCTCTAAGGATCAATATATAATGATGATATAAATAAATATATACTGTAATTTATTTATATAAAATAATCCACTCGTATATTGACTTTCTAAAACTGCTCTCTCTTTTAAATTTTAAAACCTGTATCAGATGAAAACATTCGATATTAAAATACATCAAATAAAGCGATCGCTCCGGATTACCTTTGGCGGCCGATACATCACACGAGATATTATTGTGATCCCTCTCTTGTATTTGTTTAATCTTATTATATTTCATTGTGATATTAGTATAAGTAAACCTTATTGTTACAATAATGTAGCCATGCTGTGCGCAAATCTTAGGAGTTATAGTTCGAGCATTACTATGTCTATATTATATATTACTTTTCCAGGACCGTAACTTGTTATTATGATAAATAAAGAACTAACATAAAAAGAATAAATTATTACATGCTGGTGATGGGCAGCAATGAGTTACGTTCGTCAATCCATATAATCAGTGTGATGCCCAACAATGGAATGTTATGGGTTGTTGTGATGATATAATAATATAATTAATTTATTTGTAGTATCCAAATCTATTTTTTTAATGGTTTTATTTTAATGTATAACATTGTTCTTCATATTAAGTAGGTAAAGAACAAACTAAAAATGGATAATAAAGAAAGTTGTTAAGGCGTCCATTCTCCATCGTTTACGTTTCATAAAATTATCAAGTTTTAGGGTTATTTTAATTTTTTAAATTATAACAAACATTATAACTTTTCTTTTTATTCATAACTCACGTTAATCGCTTTCATTGATTCTTAATGAACTCCATTTTGAGTAAATTTTGGTAAAATTTAAGTCCACTGATATTTAAAAAAAAAATCGTTTATTGATAGATAATCGATCTTTAAATATATATACTATAACATGGCGTTTTATAATGAAATTCTTATTCTTTGCATAATTAAAAAATACCTTGTTGTTGATAATGTTGCACAAGCTGTTGAGTCTGTTGTTGATGCAGTAATTGTTGCTGCTGCTGTTGTTGTTGTTGTTGCTGCTGCTGCTGCTGCTGTTGTTGTTGCTGCTGCTGCTGCTGTTGCTGCTGCTGTTGTTTAAACAATTTAATGTAAAGTTCGATTCCCATCATAACCCTATAATATTCAATATAAATTATACAAGGAATGTAAGATGTAATCGCATATTGGCATTGCAGCCACAAATTAGTAATTTGTGCACAATAATGAATAATAGTAGCAAATCATAGACGTATAAATGTGCTGAAATATAGATGTGCACCAACTTTAAATAGGGCACGGAACCTCTTATAGATATACAAAAAGTCAAAGTTTAGCAGGAGAAAGACTGTAAAATAATATCAATATTAGACATAAAGAAAAAAATCTTAAATAGACAATGAAATGAATGAAAAATGTCAATGACAACTTGTCTGATTGACTGATTTATTTACCATATACTTAATGAATAAAATAAAACTTCTACAATCATCATATATTCGTGGTTTTCCAGTGATCAAAATTCGACCCTATTTTATTTATCTTTCTGCACTTCTATTCTATATGAACTTTAACTATGCCCAATCTCACGCTGCTCTGTGCGCGCAATATGCTTAAAAAGGAATACAAAGATTTTTCTTCACATTTTAATATACAGTCGACTCTCGATAATTCGAAGTTAAATGGACCTTTCTAATACTTCGAATTACTAAATGTTCAAATTTTTAAGAGGTTTTTTGTATTACTGATATTTATTGTTTTATTTATTCATAGATATATATGTATATACTAATAGCTATACTGCAAATCGCTTAGGTCTACTTGATCGTTTGTGTGTAAATAAGTTTCAACATATCAATATTCCGATTTGTCGAGTGTTTGCGTGAAAATGTGCATGCTTTTCTCTCTTCAAATTACCGAGTGTACCAAGAGTTATTGAATTTATTTCATTTCATGAGTTTGCTAGGGACCAAGAATTACTTCAAATTATAGAGAGGTTTGAATTATCTAGAATCGACTGTATTATTAAATAAAAAAGTGTATATGAATAAAATAAAAATAAATAAATGGACATTACAATGATCACCTGCATGGCCTGTTGCTGGAGAATAGCTTGCTGCTGTATGTTCTTGTTGATGGGTTGTTTGTCAACGCTGGTGATCTGAGTCATTTGTCCACTCGAATTCATTACCAGAAGTCTGGAAGGAATTCAAGACAAATATAGCTGTAACTGTATTCTTTTCGTATATATTTAAAATCACGGCATTTGCGAAAAATTCCTCCAAATTTTTATGAAATGTTTTTTTATCAATAATGAAGAGGGGGAAATCTTCGAATATGATAAATATTAAAAATAAGACAAAAAAAGTGTAAAAGAACAATGAGTGGTAGGACTCGACTCAATTCGATTGTGTGTGTATATGTGAAGTGACTAATCACTATCTAGCGACGACTACTGCGACGACACAAGCGATGATAACAAGTGATTACCATATTTGTAGTTTATGGGATTTTATAGGTTTGGCAGTCTTCCCCACCTTAATATTATATGACATACCATTTTTTAACAATAGTAATTGTCAGAACAAAATTGGAGCAATTTTTCCCAAAATCAAGTTTTTAAATATTGCCATTCTTTTTTTGTGACTTAAGTATTATTTTTTATGTACAATATATAGAATTCAACAGAAGATCATGGTGCATATTTTTTAAATTATATATTGCTGTTTTAAAATGAAGCCACCAGTTTATATTTATTGTGAGTGCACTGGTCTCATAAAGGCTTATTATTGCAGTATTTAGGATATGTCCTGATGTGTAGAAAATACATTCTTTGAAAGAAAATGTTAAATAAGTTATATAAAAATATCAAGAAAAAATTTGTATCTATACAGGCGGATAGATCCTTAACACTATTTTTTTTTATATATATATTCACGCCTATCCCCCGCAGGGGTTGGCAGAGACCACAGAGCTGCATCCGCTGCCATTCATCGCAGCGAAACGGCTCGTCATTGGTCGCTTTTCGCCCTCGTGAGAATCAGGACATAACGGGTGGCGAACCACTTCGCCGTCATTTTTTTTTCGACAAATTAGGTATATTAAATTCGTCTTTAGTGAATCCCACGAGCCGCAAGGGAGGATGGAGGTCAACCCCAGCAGAGCCCTGCATGCTGAGGTAAGGCACCATAGTCCCCGGGGGAGCCCGACCCCGGGACGATCGGCACGCTTACGACTAGGCTCGCCCCTAGCCAAGCATCCATTGGCACGGCAGACCGTGGATTAACACTAGATTGCACAAAAAGTCATTTTGACTGTTTTTTTTTTAAATTTATTTAGAAATATATATATATATATATATATATATATATATATATATATATATATATATATATATATATATATATATATATATATATATTCAATTTCTTAGTATTTTGGGACAGTATACAGTTGTACTAGCATACAACTGTATGCAAAACCACAAAATTTTAAGAAATTGTATCATTATAAGTAAATTTTTTTTTTTTCAATAAACAATCAAAATAACTTTTTGGGTAATATAGTGTTAAATCCATGGATGGGAATGTCAGACTAATAATTTTTAATCAGCAAGAATGACAGTTGTTAATAATTTCTAAGACCGTTAAAATCATTATAAAGAAGTACGGTTTTCCGTAAGCGGGCGCAAGCGAAAAATCGCCAAATACTGTGGTATTCCGTCAAATGTCTTTTAATTTTTATACTTTAATTTGGCATAATTCTACATTATTGGCCGATTTTTCGCTTGTGCCCGGCTAACTGAAAAGTAATAGAAGTACTTACGGCTGTTTGTGTTGTTGTAGCTGATGCTGCATTTTGTTCGTCTGATTGGCTGCATCCTGCTTGGAGGCAGGAGCCGGAGACCGGACTCCCGGCTTACCTCGGTGTTTGGTCTGTGCAATGAAAATACAGTTAACCCTCCTGTACTCTTATAACGCGATTTCGTGTAATATATATAACACGTCTTTTCCCCTCGTATAACGCGGGGATTTCCCAAGTCATATATTGTACTGTGAAATTTATAATGTTTTGATAGTGAATAATAAATTTTATTACGTTTGCACATCTTGTTCTTATAAAATTAAATTATTTGATTAACCTTTTGTTTGTATTTTTTGAGTTTTAGGGACATTGATTATACTATAATAATAAATAAGTCAGATGACTCTACATCGACATCTATTGACACTCATTGTCATTTGCCTACTGAAAATAACTACTGAACATTGGGCTCTTCCGAGGCGCGGATCTAATATATATATATATATATATATATATATATATATATATATATATATATATATATATATATATATTAGGTGTACAAATGAGATGAAACGACGAAAGATGGCCCCACCAGAAGGTTATGGAGAAATTGTCAGATGTAAAACGTAATATCCCAAGTTTAGTCATCTGGCAACACCATAACCTTAAAGTACTAGTGATTCCGTATCAGCATCACGTAATTTTTTTCGTGCAAAAATGTCAAGTTTTATTCCGAATAAGCATCATTTGCGGGAACTTTTGATTTACTTCTTTAATGTGAAAAAATCTGCAGCTGAGGCGCATCGATTGCTTCTAGAAGCATATGGTGAAGCTGCTTTAAGTGAGAGAAGTTGTCAGGAATGGTTTCAAAAGTTTAAGAACGGTGAGTTTGACGTTAAAGACAAAGAACGCAGTGGAAGGCCGAAAGTGTACGAAGACATGGAATTAGAAGTACTATTGGAGGAAGATTCGTCCCAAACGCAAAAAGAACTTGCACTTACTCTACAAGTGACTCAACAAGCAATTTCACATCGTTTAAAATCGTTAGGAATGATTCAAAAACAAGGAAATTGGGTTCCATATGAACTAAAGCCGAGAGACGTTGAACGCCGATTATGCATGAGTGAAATGCTGCTTGCCAGGAATAAAAAAAGAGTTTTTTGCATCGTATAGTCACTGGTGACGAAAAATGGATTCACTACGATAATCCAAAGAAGAGAAAGTCATGGGTTAAGCCCGGCGAACCATCAACATCGACAGCTAAGCCGAATATTCATGGAAAAAAACTCATGCTGTGTATTTGGTGGGATCAGCTTGGTGTCGTGTATTATGAATTGCTGAAACCAAGCGAAACCATTACTGGAGCTCTCTACCGAACACAATTGATGAGATTGAGTCGGGCACTTAAGGAAAAACGCGCCCATTACTACTCCAGACACGACAAAATTATTCTTTTACACGATAATGCTCGTCCACATGTTGCGGCGCCGGTAAAAACCTACTTGGAAACACTCAACTGGGAAGTTTTACCCCACCCGCCGTATTCACCAGACTTAGCCCCTTCTGATTATCACCTGTTCCGGTCGATGGCACATGGTCTGTCTGAGCAGCGCTTCACATCATATGAAGACACCAAAAATTGGGTAGATTTGTGGATAGCGTCAAAAGATGAAGAGTTTTTTCGACGGGGTATCCGAATGTTGCCAGAAAGATGGGGAAAAGTAGTGGCAAATGATGGAAAATACTTTGAATAAAACGTAATGTACTTTTCCTTTACAATAAATTCCTAATTTTTTATAAAAAACTGCGGAAACTTATTTGTACACCTAATATATATATATATATATATATATATATATATATATATATATATATATATATATATATATATATATATATATATATATATATATACATATATATATATACATATATATATATACATATATATACATATATATATATATATACATATATATATATATATATATATATATATATATATATATATATATATATATATATATATATATATATATATATATATATATATATGAAAACATGCCTTGACCAAATTGCCGAAGTTTTTAGGAAAGGCCAGGTAAAAGTACCCTTAACCGGCGAGCTTGCATGAGGAGAGTGATGTGTTGAAGAAGCAAGGAAAGTATGCTAAGATCGTAGCATATGGAGATATTTGGTCTCTGCCTACCCCTAAGTGAAACAAGCTTAACAATATGTATATTTATTTTATTTTTCGATTGCTTATAACAATATTTTCTACGAATTTTAATTTAAATAATAATTACAATAATGGAGTCTCAACTTTTACCTGATTGGTTTGGTTGGCGTTAGTTTGTGTAGACACTGAAGACGCCGGCCTTATCGTACTCGACGGTAGGATATTGGACAAAGGCCTGGGTGCTTTTGTCATGCCATCGGACGAGGCGCGAGGCTTTGTCGCGGTGCCTGTAGCGCAGGCCACGCTAGCATCTGAGTAGATACATTTAAATGGTTTCAGAATATAAACTTACTAATCAAATAGATTTTTTTTGGGTTTTTAGCACTGCGATCTCCTTCTGTGTGTCCATAAGCATTGAGTTGGGTAGGTGATATGAAATGACTTGTTAGGTGAGTGACCCATGTCACACTTTATTTTATTTTGATCAAATCAAATAGTTAAAAACACAGTTATCGTATTCGCAATTAAAACTTGTTAAGTCATCATCATTCAATATAAAATAGATTTTTCAAGAATTCGCATTTTCGCTACACATAAAAATTCGCATATTAAAAATAAAAAATAATAATATAATTTTAATAAAAGATATTATATATATTATATAATCCACACAAATAAAGTTAGAAATCTTTATTTAAATAAGTATTAATATATTTATATAGAAACAACATAATTAATATAATTATGCAATATTGACTTAGAATAAGAGTAACTAGTATTAATCTAAAATAAAAACTATATTTGTATAAAAAAATACTAACTGTTATGCTGGATATTGTTCTGTGGGGAGTGCGGTATGAACATTGATGGGGGCGCATCCGGCTGTGTGCCTCGAATGAATATCGGGTTGGGAGCAAGAAGCCCACCAGCTGGCAATGGTCCAGCTTGCAATCCTCCAGTCCAAACTTGTGGGAGAGCCCCTGATATCTGCCACGGAGCAAACTGCATTGTCTGTCCACCGGCCTGGGGAATCATCGAACACTGAAGTTAAATTATAAGAAAACGAACTTTTCTAATAAGTTGTATTGGTTATGATTTGTTTAATTTATAAATACATATAATAATAACACATTCACAAATCAAATATATTTACTAAAATTATCCACACTTATATATTAGGTGTACAAATAAGTTTCCGCAGTTTTTTATAAAAAATTAGGAATTTATTGTAAAGGAAAAGTACATTACGTTTTATTCAAAGTATTTTCCATCATTTGCCACTACTTTTCCCCATCTTTCTGGCAACATTCGGATACCCCGTCGAAAAAACTCTTCATCTTTTGACGCTATCCACAAATCTACCCAATTTTTGGTGTCTTCATATGATGTGAAGCGCTGCTCAGACAGACCATGTGCCATCGACCGGAACAGGTGATAATCAGAAGGGGCTAAGTCTGGTGAATACGGCGGGTGGGGTAAAACTTCCCAGTTGAGTGTTTCCAAGTATGTTTTTACCGGCGCCGCAACATGTGGACGAGCATTATCGTGTAAAAGAATAATTTTGTCGTGTCTGGAGTAGTAATGGGCGCGTTTTTCCTTAAGTGCCCGACTCAATCTCATCAATTGTGTTCGGTAGAGAGCTCCAGTAATGGTTTCGCTTGGTTTCAGCAATTCATAATACACGACACCAAGCTGATCCCACCAAATACACAGCATGAGTTTTTTTCCATGAATATTCGGCTTAGCTGTCGATGTTGATGGTTCGCCGGGCTTAACCCATGACTTTCTCTTCTTTGGATTATCGTAGTGAATCCATTTTTCGTCACCAGTGACTATACGATGCAAAAAACTCTTTTTTTTATTCCTGGCAAGCAGCATTTCACTCATGCATAATCGGCGTTCACAGCTCTCGGCTTTAGTTCATATGGAACCCAATTTCCTTGTTTTTGAATCATTCCTAACGATTTTAAACGATGTGAAATTGCTTGTTGAGTCACTTGTAGAGTAAGTGCAAGTTCTTTTTGCGTTTGGGACGAATCTTCCTCCAATAGTACTTCTAATTCCATGTCTTCGTACACTTTCGGCCTTCCACTGCGTTCTTTGTCTTTAACGTCAAACTCACCGTTCTTAAACTTTTGAAACCATTCCTGACAACTTCTCTCACTTAAAGCAGCTTCACCATATGCTTCTAGAAGCAATCGATGCGCCTCAGCTGCAGATTTTTTCACATTAAAGAAGTAAATCAAAAGTTCCCGCAAATGATGCTTATTCGGAATAAAACTTGACATTTTTGCACGAAAAAAATTACGTGATGCTGATACGGAATCACTAGTACTTTAAGGTTATGGTGTTGCCAGATGACTAAACTTGGGATATTACGTTTTACATCTGACAATTTCTCCATAACCTTCTGGTGGGGCCATCTTTTGACAAACCGCGGAAACTTATTTGTACACCTAATATATGAAACTAGCTTTTCGGGGCCCGACGGAATTTGCGGTTTTTGTCAATTTTTTATATGAAGGCCATCTTGTTTTTCCCTATTTTGGTTAATTTTCTCTCCCCACCCATATGTTCGCACTTTTTATCATTTTATCTTCGAGGGCGACCCCAGTAGGTATTACGATCAGCTGGTGAGTAAGTGGTAATGAGGCTACGCGAGCGTTTTGGACTTTGCCACAGGTGAGGATGTCGGCCGAGAGTCGATTATTTTCTCGGCTGTGGAAGCGCCTTGACATCCTTAACAACTTTGGTTCCAGTAGCACTTTTCTGCTTTCGTTTTCGCCGTTGAAGAAGTTGTTTACTGTATAGAAGTAAAAAATCAGGACTCGAAATTATGACGCAAAAGCCCATAAATGCCCTGATACTGACTTTAAAGATTTCCACTTTGTATGTCGACCATCTTGTTTTCCACCATTTTAAAATTTTTTTCTTCCTTCCACGTGAGTACTTGCACTTTTCACCATAATTTATTCGAGGGCGACCCCGGTTCAGGCGGGCCGTCGAACATCTTTTTACCAGGATCAGGTTTCCAAGGTTTGAATATAACTCCTCTGCCTCGATCCCTATCCGAACATATCCCTAAAACAAATTTACCCTCCATCTCTTCGGTTTCTAAAATAACATGTCAGTCTGTGAGTGGTAATGTAGTTTTATAAAATATTAAATTGAATTGATTGATTAATAGTTTTACAAAAATCCATAAAGTAAAAACCTAGACTACAAAATCGCAAGTTATTGGTATAACGTATATAAGAAATACATTCGCAATGCTTAACGGTAATATCATGGTCATATTAGATATAACATTCATATAGTGTAAAATTTTTAAAACTTATAAAGGAGAAATATTCGCACTTTATAATCTATAAACAAAAATTATAAACAGGTATAGTTTATTAGGTTTTATTGTTTATATTTCACCACCAAATACTAATATACAGCAAAAAGGTAAACAGCTTATTACTATTTGGCGACTTTTGGTCATAAAACCAATTGGATATAATCCGAACCCTATACCAAATAGGGTTAAAAAATTTACCCTATGGTTTCCCAAATAGATTTTCAGTCAGTAAGTGGTAATGCACTTTTATTTATTATTGAATTGAATTGATTGAGTACTAGTTTTACAAAAATCCATACATTTAAAACCTAGACTATAGAAATCGCGTTATTGCTATAAAGTATATAAGAAATACAATCGCAATGTTTTACATTTTCACATTTCAAAAAGTATATAATTCGCAAAGGTGTATTAGGGTAAAAGCCGAATAGTTGCCTCGGTTGGATACATGCCCCGATTTTTAATACACTATGTCAGGAATATAAGTTGTGTTGGCGCTTTAATACAATAAGTAGTGACCCCCTAGCAGACCTTAGTGCCGCGTAAGCCATCGGAATAGGCGCCAGTGTTTTGTCCATGTGAGCAAAAATCTTCCGAGGTGAAACTTACGGGCCGACGGGCGTTATAATTATGTTTAAGTAAATTTTATTGAATAATTTTAAAACAACACTTCATCTTCGTTAATAAACGAAGAAAAGGTGTTAAAATTTTTAATCGTAATATCCGAACAACTTTTTTTTAAATTTTTTTTTTCATCAATATTTCAGTTTACAATGAAGTTATTGCTAGTTTGATTATTCTATGGTACACAATTAATATACAGGGAATGACAATATTTTGCTGTAATACAGGTTAAGGCCTAGCACAGCGACAGCGGCTAATATACGTACCAAATGTATTACTTTGTAAAATAAATAATGAAAAAATAACAATATACACCTATCCCCCGATTTACACTGAAGATGACGATAACACGGTGTTCCCAACAAAACTGTGTAACATGAATGAAGTTCAAAAATGTTTTGAAAGGCTATGGTTATTGCGAATGAATATGCAACCATATATATTTAAAATATACATTTTTATAAGTTTTTCATTTATAAACCATTTAAAAGCGAAATCGTGTAAAACACGCACCATGTAAATCAGGGGATAGGTATATTTTAAGTGGTGATTGTTACCTGTAAGGGGCTGATAATCTGAGCTTGTGTCGGTTGCTGGGTGCCCAGCACTGGTTGAGAGACTTGAACACACTGCGCTTGAACTGGCACAGCCTGAGCACCGCCCGATGCTGTTCCCACTTTAGTGCCGGTGACTTTTCCGCCGCTCATTACCTGCAAACACACACACACACACCCATATATATATATATATATATATATATATATATATATATATATATATATATATATATATATATATATATATATATATATATTTTACACATAGACTGCAAGTTAGCATTCCCCCTGCATAATTATAATTAATGGCCTGGCCTTAATCTGGTGTCGTTTGGCGCCAAGTTCTTGTACCTGCTTTTTTTCAAACTCAAACACCATTGTGTTCACCGTTTCCCTCCAACTGGCCGTTCTGCTGCCGCAGATTCTCATCACAATGGATCCATATCACATCGTTACATGTGACGTTTCAGCACAACTTTATAACACAGTAATTGGCTGCCATGTTTTCGCTTACCAACTTGGTATTCTAAGTAGAAGATGCGCCTCGCCACTCTGCCATTTATATCTATCAAAAAGATCATCGCGCGGTCGACTGCCGAATTTATCTTTTTAAGATGAGATTTTTTTTATGGGATAGGAAGGCAAATGAGCAAGCGTGTCGCCTGATGGAAAGCAATCAACTTCACCCATAGACATCCGCGACAGCATATGGATAATGGAAACGTTGCCGACTTTAAGGTATGTGTAGGCTTGTTTTTTTGAAGGTGCTAATGTTGTATTGGTTTGGAAATAGCGCTGGAGGTTCATGAATTTATTTTATGTACCCATTTATTGAATTTCATTTCATGGTATCGTGAATGAACATCTATGATGTGATATATAACAAATCGATTTATGTATGTACAATGTACCTTATGCATTTCCGCTTGTTTTTGTTGTTGGCTTATACCGGATACGTTTGGTTGTGAATGTGCTGGCAGAATATTCGGCTGAGAGTTGATTACACCCAGTGGACTAAATACGAACGTCTGGTTCTGAGTTGTAGGTATTGCAGGAATCGTAGTATAACCTGGGAACGGAGCTAAAAATACAAAAATAATTAATATACACATTTGGCCCATCCTTATACGCAAATTACATCAAATATTCGCCTACCATTGATACATGCTTTTATTTTTACTACCATACATAAGCCACGATTCCAGACGACATACAAACTGACATAATTTATAAAACAATAAAACATTCGAGATATATTCAGAAAATTTTAATATTAGAATTGTTAAAAAATATCTATAGAACAAAGTTCTTAAACGAAATCCTTTATATAAATTTCGAAATTATAAAGTAAATTGAGAATAAATTTAATCCATGTGCAATAAAGAAATAATGAAATTAATTCATAATTTTTTTTAAGTCAATTATTTTCAAAATTCTCGCTTATGTAAGCTCATAAATTATAATAGCAATGATTGAATCGTATCAATCAACTTAATATCAAAACTGCGTGAAAGCCGAAATAAAAAGCAGCAATAGCACTGAACACAAGTGATAAAACTATACATAAGGAAAGCATTTGCAAATTGAGTAAACTGTTACGTTGCCATACGGCCCTTTTGAGAAAGAAGCTTTTAAATAAATCTCAATTAAACAATTATACCAACAAAAATGATCCCCTAATAAAATAAGAAGACACTGGCATTCACATTTTCAACCAATCACGAGACTCGAAACAAATATAAAATAAGTCATTGGAAAATTTATAAACCTTGCTCCTGATAGGTAGCTAGACCTGTAAAATTTACTGTAAAACTAAATAGTGTAGAAATTCATGTCACTGTTACAATCACTGTATTTAGGCAATTATTATATTTAAATATTAAAAGGCAGTAGATACGTGGTAGAGAGGTTAAATTATATCATTATATTTAATTATCATACAATTTGAAATAGAGGTGCACCAAGCAAACAATTCATAAAGTGCTTCTGAATCATTCCTTATCCAAGTGACTTGATATGAACTTAATTTTTTTTAAAGCCTCGAAATGAAAATTTAAATTTGTAATTATATATAATACATATTTAAATATATCTTCATATCAGTTATTGTTATGACTGGCCAAAATTGTACATAACTGGTGTTAACAAAATGAAATGAATAAGTCGAGGAACAAATTAAAACTTTATTTTTGAGGTTTTCTTTGTGCGTATGTGGTATATTTGAATTGTTGCGTGTAGCAATAACTTTATTGATAGTAAAAATAGCTAAGTTCTGTTCCTTAGAGATTAAAAATTGTTATACTACTCATATTTTCTTTTCTTTTGTCTTTTTTTATAGTAAATTGCTTTCATATTCGTTTGAATTGGCCTTTAAATCAATATGGTGACTCCGACGTGATTTTAATCATACTCTACACTCATAATTCAGTTAGAATTTCCTTTATATTCGCTTTAATTACCCAATATTGAATATCATTTTAAAACATATTCAATTTAGGTAATTCCTAAAAGTAACTGCTCACATTAATTTTAAGGGACTCTCCAAAAGTATTTTTATATTTCTATACAATACGAACAAGAAAATTACAAATAAATAACCTACAAAATATTAATCACTAAAATATTCGATTTTAGTTTATCTTAAACATTACTATCACAAATACATTAAATAAGAAAGGAGTCAACAGTAAAAACAGATGTAAAAGTAACAATATATGTATTTGGATTATATATATGTTTGTTTTAGATAGTTCCATGGTGAGCAGCAATCTATTAATATAAAAACATGATACTTGAACAGAATTAATATGTCGAAAGGTACTCTTACCTTTTTGCCAGTTTGACATGTAGGTTGCGTGAATGTATCCACTTGCGATTCAAATATTCTTACGTTTGAACATTTAGATTATTATTTAAAATGATTGATCAGACAAAGATTAATCAATTGAAATTTGTGTTAAAGTTCGATTGTCATTATCACAACCAAAGCGTTACATACATGACGTGTCTGCAGTGATTCCCATATTATTATCATTTAATTTCACAAGTTACAAAAGAATTTGTTAATAATTTTGGTTTGCAACTATGTTGAAATTTTATATTATGTATTTGTATACCTGTTATGCAGAAGGCTTATAATTTTTTAGTTCTCATAACCAATTCCATATAGCGATACTTTCATCTGGGTAAACACAATCATTTTTTTTTTTTAAAAAAATGCGTATTCTACACCTACAATAAGTAAGGAAATAACTCACCAGTTTGACCTTGCAACACCTGTTTTCCTTGCGTGGTCAACATATGGGGTGCTAGCTGATTGCTCTGGAAAGGCTTGCCGGCCGCAATAACCTTAATAAATAATTAACATTATTACTATATGAGTACATGTCCTCCAGCTTCGTGGAATTGGTCCGATTGGTTGCCGACCGCAAAAAATGGAAGAGCTAACGATCAGCTGGGTGAAGTCTGGTGATCGCGATCTTCAGTCATAAAGAATCGACCAGAGAGAGAATAAAGCATTGCTAGAAGTGTGTACCTTCTATGTTACATTAATGGTAATATGTCTAGTATATTTAACAATTCTCATATTGCTTACATATTATTTGCTATAACAGATCAACTAGATATATAAATGAAAAAATACTAAACTAACCTGTATTTGCTGGGAGTTAATCCCGGGGTGCAATGCAATGTTACCGGGCATGATGAGCGGTCCTTGTGTATTGTAAAGTTGTTGAAGGTATGTACTATTTTGGAGTGGTTGCTGAATCACTTGCACGCGACTGTGACCCCATTCCGCGCTGTGAATATCAATATTTGTCCATTTCAGTGATAGTTTTCAAAGTCTATGTTTTAATCTTTGTCGACTGTTTCGATCCTACCTAAGTAACACATGATGCTAACAGGTAGTAGGTATTTTTAGGTCAAATTATATCAAATTTGCGGCTTTAAAACAATAAGCGATAATATTGATAAAATGACTGGGAAATCACTGTTTGTGAAAATAATTTTGAAAATGTGACATCGTGTGGTCACATGTTTATATCTATAGTAGGTACTAAGTGGAAACTTCAACTCCAACGATAAACGAAAATATTACCAATTCTATCAATATTTAAGTAAATATTAAAAATTTTGGAAGTGCTATTTTAAATTGAAAATTTCTGAATGTGACATTGCTTAAATTTATTTAATATACTGTCCACAAATATTTTTTTAAATTTCACTTATTTAAATATTTTTTATCCTTTATAATGTGTTAAAAATTTTAGTGAATTTGTATAGATATCATCTTTAGGATTCAATGACCTTGAAGAATAGAATGATATTGTTTTTACATTTTCTGATCGTATTTATATATATGACAAATAATCATCGAAAAGTTGATGTCTTGACTACTTTGCCTTTTTTTTGTAATATGTTTTAATAACATTGTAAAAGTCTTACATTTGATCAGGTAGCACACGCTTCCTCGAGCGGTTTAACAGATCATGTGAATGTGGACGAAAAGGTCGATGGGGGAAGACCAACGAAAACATATCTTGATCAAATTGCCAAAGTGTTTATGAACAGCCAGGTCAAGAGTGCCCTTAACCGGCGGGCTTGCATGAGGAGAGTGATGAGAAGAGAGAGAGGAAAGAAAGTATTCCGAGATCGTAGCAGATGGAGATCCGTGGTCACTGCCTACGGGAAATGGACGTGACGATATGTGTGTATGTATGCACACACTTTAAGAGCTGTACACTTGCTTATGTATTAATTATCTCTTGAAGTGTGAACAATCCTAAAATATTATAATATTTTAAACTGATAGATTTGAAAATGCAAACAATGTAAAACTTATATTTTCAACCTTACCTTATTTGCTGCGGATGCTGAGTATTTTGTGGTAGACTTTGTAAAGGAGGCATAGTCGAAATGCCTGCATTGGTTTGTTGCTGAATACCGCCAGCGGACTGCGGCTGTTGTTGTACCTTAAAAAATTCCGAATATAAAGTACTCTAAATCATGTTTTGACATAAGTACCAAAATAGCAGATTTTATTTTTGAAAATACAGTCGAATCTCGGTAATACGAAGTTGAAGGGACCTTTCTAATACTTCGAATTACTAAGAGTTTAAAAAGTTGAGAGGTTTGTAATACCAGGCGGAAAAAAAAGCTCAAATTACTGAAAGTAGTATTTACTTGAAATGTTAAAATGTAGTATTTATTGATTTAAGCAGTATTTATTCATTGAAGGAGAGTAAGGGAAGAACGGTAATAACATCTTAAACGGCCCAATGTGACATGAGATTCTTATATATTAGATGATATAAAACAAAAGTATAAAGTTGACATCAAAAAATAAATCCAAAATAAAATGTACGCCCACCTGATGCGCGCCCATGGTGCTAGGCATAGAAGACACAACAGTGACAGTTTGGTGATGCTGCTGAGTGGGTTCGTGCTGGGCCATACTTATTTGCTGTTGCACTACTTGAGTTTGACCATCAACTAACTGCAAGAAGAAGAAGATAAAATTAGAAGATCAGATGGACTACAAGTGGATCCGCGGTAATTCGGGCCCAGTCTAACCCGGCGCCCACTGTAATTCGACACGTCTATCACTGTTGTTGGTACACACAAATTTCGGCAAATCCTCACTAATATAATGCATAATTGGACAGGTTGTAATTTTTACGCACCACCATTATTGTTTTTGTAACTTCTATAGCACTTATGATGTTATTTTTGTAATAAATTGTTAGCTCTGCATTGTGATGTTTAATTACCTAATTTCACATTTATATATATATATTTATTTAGTATTCATAATTATGTAGTATGATTCGTAGTTCAAATAGATTTTTTGATTTGTAATAATTGCAGATTACAAAGTACTCTTATTCAAAAAATTCCGGACTACATATAATCCGACATCGCCCTGCAAAACGTTTGTCGGATTACCGCGGGTCCACTGAAATGATTAGAATGTTTTTAACGATCACAAATGTCTTATTGATTAAGAGATTTATACTTGAAAATAATATAAAAAAATCAATCCTTTATCTAAACAACGACACTTTTTTCTCTTTTCACTTATATGAATTGTTATTAATATAATTTTGACATAAAACTGGACAACTATCGACATAGACAAGAACACTTTTAATGGCGTCTCAAAACTGTAGTGAAAATATTATCTGACAGTAATTCAAATGGAAATAGTGAAGGTAAAAATATGACCGTATTTTTGAGGATATTTTAAATAAATCAATAAGATCAAAACACTATGAATATCTCGGCTATGATGATGTTATCTTAGTCGATTTGACTAAGGCGACTTTGTAATATATATATATAGATAATAGAAATGTTAGAAGCATGAACTGTGCAGGATACACATACATATATTTAAACCCCTTCAAGTATATATAAGCAAACACAAAACAATTTCTGGTCCGAATACTAAATAATGTTTTTTTTTCGATACGATTGGAGGAAAATTCGGATGCAAAGAAATAACAGACATATATTCAAATTAGATCTACGCATCCGAAAACTAAGTTTGTGTTTTAAGACAAATTTTAGTTTCAACCAGAATTTGAATCCAAACTGTTAGAACAAATTCAGGGACCAATAAGCCAATTAATAATTTATTTATAGTATATTTGGATTACAATATGAGAATAATATATTTTTTAAAAAGTTATAGTTGTAGTCGGAGCAACTTTTTAGTTACATGATAATTGAGACCCGACAATCTGCTTGCCCTGCTTAATACATGGTCATGTTTAATACATTCTGAATTGCTTTTGTAACACTCATCAACCATACTCATGTACATTATGAGACCTTAAAAAATCATGACAGATAAATTGACAAATTGGTTAATTGATATGATAAAAAATTTTTTTAAGAAAAAACATACTTGTTGTGGTTTGATCTCTCCACTCATACCGGTCTTCAGATTCTTATCAAAGAGCAGGTTTACGTTACTTTGTGGCGAAGGTAGGAAGCTGAGATTAATTTCACCAATGCCTGGAACGTTAAATTGCTGGGTATGCACCGGCTGAAAATATTGAAAAGATTTTAAGTTAAATACAGTGTACTTAGACCTGTTAGAGAATGCTTCTTAGAAGACACATATTTTAATAGCAGTTCATCTTTTTAAGCAGTTTGTTTAATACAATTATTTTTATGGAGGAAGTATAAAAGTAAATGTTGAAGAAAGGAATCAGGTCTCTGAATAACTATTTTTATTAAGAGGTTGCGAAAAATCCCGCAATCTAGCAGCATTGGTCTCTGCATAGCATTGGTGTCTGACTAGATATTTTATCTAGTCAGACACCAATGCTAAGGTACTTCACAACATAGTGGAAGTAGGGTGGCAATATTAATTATATAAAAATATCATACTAAATTCAGATTTAAGGTGTTTATATAGTCGCTGGTCTGGTCCAGAGGTCACTGTAGAAATTAAGTAACGCGTCATAGGTGACATAAGATCAAAATTCGCAAATATTTATTCTTATTTTAAGTAATGAATGTATATCAATATATCTACTATGATTTCATCAGATAAGTATTGATTGTGGAATTAAAATTTTTACGATATATTTTTAAATTCTGTTAACATGTCAGAAAAATTAGAGGAGATTATTTAATTTTAAGTGAATCTTACATTGATTGGTATTGTTAAATATGTACCTTTTTGGTATGGTACAATCAATTACAATACAGCAATAGTAACCTGTAAAAATTTCTGTTGTTGTATATCCTGTTGCTGAGCAACCTGTTGAAGTTCTGTTTTTGGCTGTGTTTGCTGCTGCTGCTGCTGCTGTTGTTGTTGTTGCTGCTGCTGTTGTTGTTGTTGCTGCTGTTGGAACTGCTTTTGCATCTAGAAGCCAATAAAAATTATATTTTTAACCAAAGTTATATTAAGGCAAAGTGTAAAGATCTGCACCAGTATATTAACACTCTCTCGCTCATTGCCGGCAGCACAAATTCAGATTACTTCGCTTGTCGCCGGCTGTTCTTGAGGTTATCGAAGATTATAAATAGTCAAGTTTTATTAATCTCACATTAGTTCTAATGAGTTTTTAATCCAGTCCCCCTATTTTCATGAACTTTCTAAAATATACATATGTAAATAAATGTAAAAAATGTTTGATTTATCTTTTTCTTTATTTACATATCATTTTACAATACTTGCACATTCAATTTGTTCTCTTTTTTTTTTAGAAAGTACATGGCAGTTACTTTAGTAGAGGGAAAGTCTATCGACCGTATCATGAAGGGACGCACGCCATGTACTAGCGACCTCGGAGTTTTACTCAGGATCAGGTAAATGATCTTTTTTTTATCCACGTTTAATGGCCGCGACACCACTGTTTTGTCGTGGCTGTTAAGCAATACTTTGCGAACGACACTACTGTTGCCGGACGGGATAGTGCTAATATGTGCTTTGATTTTTATATAAAATAGTATGTAGTTATATAATAAAGCTTTTATTATTATTACATCATCAGCATTAGCCTACAGCAGTTCACTGCTGGAGATAGGTCTCTCCCATGGCACGCCTCTTATTCCTACGCAAACAGTCACTTCATCCGGCCTGTGGCGCCGGTACGTTTGCTGACACATTCTGCATATATATTTGTTTACAATATTTTTATTTGTACTCATTGAAAGTTTAATTATATTAAATTTATTATTTAAGTGAAGATGAAGCAAAACAACAGAGAAATATTAAGAAACAATAAAGCATAAAAATAATGAAACTCACCAACTCTTGATCGTGCTGATTTTTAATATGTTGCTGAATAGCGTGATGTTGACGCTGAAGTGCCTGCTGCTGCAACTGTTGAAGTTGCTGCTGTTGCAACTGTTGCAATTGCTGCTGCTGCAGTTGCTGTAACTGTTGCTGTTGGATTATCTGCTGCTGTATCTATATAAGAGTTAAGAGACAATAATAAATCATCAGAATAATAAGAATATTAAGATTAAATGAAATCAGAATATTTTATATTATGTGAAATTTCATAAATAAATAAATAAAAGTTGTGTATTATCGAAAACCTTTTATAACTACTTATACTGTAAATCTACTTTTACTAAAGATTCATGCTTTCTAGGATTAATGAACTGATGTTTTTTTTTGCGTGAATTAAGTTCTAATAAATTCATCTATTCAATCACTTCATAAAATTAAATTAATCAATCACAAAATTATTCATTATTCCATAAGTAAGTATTCTAATCAGTGTCAATGTTTTAGTTAATTTATTAATCTTGTCATGTATTTGACAAAAGAATAAAGATGCTGGTGTTGACACAGATAAAAATACTTATTAATAATATGTTTTTTGGAATGTTAGCAATATGGAATCAATTAATATGTAAGGTAAAGACATTTTTCTTTTTATGGAATAGTAGGACAAACGAGTAAGCATGTCGCCTGATGGAAAGCAATCAACGCCACCCATGGATTATAGTAATATATACAATTAGATGAGTTCCCAAGATTTAAGGAATATGGTTTGCATTTATCATTCTATATCTAAGATTCCTTATAAAAAGTATATTTGTCATTCTCTAAAATGATATATACAACAGGTTTAAAGTATGGCCAGAGTAGTATTTTTGTATAAATAAAAATTTTCAAATATTAAACAATAATCTTATCTGCATAAAATTCAACTAGTCCATAAAATGTATTTAATTTAGAATTAGTTTTGTTTGAAAATTCAATAATCAGTTGCAGTATAGTTTTTTTTTCTAAAACACTTATACTTAACAATGAAATCTAATAGGGTGATATGAAAATTCTAATATTAAAAAATGTATTATGCAATTTTATAAATATCTTATTTTAGGATTTGTTTTCTACTAAAAAATTTACTGGCTGTTTTACCTGTAATTTATCATCTTCTTCTTTTTGATTTCTAAATCGATATTCTTCTGCTGGAGTATTGCTTTCTGGTTCAATTTTAGGTTGTTTTAATTCTGGTCTCCTGTAAGCATTCTGTTTGTCCAAAGCCAGTAAAGTATTAGCTGCTTCGTATTTATCTTCAAATGTTATACCAGCTTTCTCAGCAAGAGTCTCTAAGCATTGAAGAGGCCTTTTAGTACCCTTTGAAGAGCCTTTAGATTTGTCAGCTTGACCATTACCTGGAGACTGTTTTGGTACAGTTCTAGTTATAGTAATACTATTTTTATTACTTTCATCTTTTTTATCATTTTTTGATTCTAAGGTAAAATAGTTCTTAGGATAGTTATTATCTTTATCTTTCTCTCCGTTTAAATTACTGTTTTCAATCAATGTTATAGTTGTAGAATTGGCAACTTTTATTGTCTTATCTTTGCAGTCCTCTTTTGTTTGGACGGGTGCTCCCGAGCCGTGCGATGGGGACAGAATTTGCGCAGGAACATGCTGTGTTACAGATGAGTTTGCAGTGTGGACATCAGTATTAAGTAATTGTTTATCAACAGACTTGGATGACTGTTGTAGTTGAAAACTGGTATTTTGTGGCTGTTCTTTCTCTTGCTCTTTTTTCTTAATACTGTCTAGGATTTCGGACCTTAAATAGCATAATAATATGGTTAGGTTATAAACAATAACAAATTTCGACGGCAAAGTTATCCATTGCAAATACAAATAAAGCAAAGTTTAGATTAATCCATAGCAAATACCTGCACAAATCTTCCATTACTTAGTAAATAAGCTTAGATTACTTTGTACCAAAATTAAGAATACCATTGACATAATGTCAGATTATTAACCACAAAGTATTTTTGATCATAGTATAATTGAAATCATGGTAAAATTTTACGTAATACATATAATTCGATGTTTCTTTTCAAACCAGTAACCTCAATTTAATGAAACAGAGAGCAACGAGAAAGAAAAACACAACTATTAACTGTCATTATTCATTGTACTGTCAAACTATCGACTACTTCTTTTGCTCTGTGTTCAAAACTGCTAAATCTAAAGTTTAATTTAATTTCAGATTTCCATTGATTTTTTAATTTTAGTTTCATTATTTATTTTGAATATTTAGTTAGTTATTTTAAATTTTATAAATTAATGTGAATTTCATATTTTCAATTCTATAATATTATCGAAGTGTATTATGAAAACTTCATACGCTAAGCAAAGGCAATCAGAGAGCACTTTAGTGCTGAGCTTTTAAAGCTTTGTACAGTATACGTAAACAATCTTAAGCTTAAATACATTGAAATACATAAATTTAATTATTAAAAGTTAAAAAATCATTTTTTATTCTAATATATATATTTTTTATAGATAATTACAAGGGGACCGTATTGTTATTTACATTTTAAATGATAATTAGTTACAACAGCCCATTCCGCAGGTTTCTTTTGTACTACTTTTACTTACCGTCTCCATTAATAATACAAGGTTATGCACCTATTTAGGAACAGATACCCAAATAAAAACGGCCTGCCTGGCATTATTTCACAAGGGGAAGCAAAAAATAATGAAAATGTGCGAGCAAGAGGGCGTTATACGAATACGTGTGGCGTAGAAAGAGATTACTGAAGCGTACTAGGGGAGTTAGAGAACAAACCGGTTCTGCATGTGTGCAGACAGACGGCGCCCTCCCTCCCCACGCTTGTCGACCCTCGGGTGCGAGGGCCTCACAATGTCGGCTTTTCCCCGAACCGTTGCAATAATAATACTAACCAGCTCCCCTTATTAAACTTAGAAGAGCTTTGCTTTTAGCACTGAAAGTTATCGTGCAAATCATTAAGATATTAAATGAATAAATACAATACGATACTTTGGTGTTTCCTTTTTATCGTACATATATATAAAATTACCAGTTGAATAGTTAAGCTCAAATTCAATATTGGAATAACGAAAAGATATCTTAATAAATATGAGTAGCCACACGCGACGTACACAGCCACACTAATTCGCAACCATAAAGTAAAAAGAATAACATAAAATACCTTTTGGTGTAAAAACCATAAGAACAACGTTCCATCGTTTCAAAATAAAGGGTTAACTGAAACGTAAGCGCCGACCCATGCGGCAGTGATTAAAAGAAATAACAAACAAAAAGATAAGGATCGAGACATTCGCACGGGTGAAAGTAAACACAACACTTATTATCGACGAAAACGACATACAAACACACTTTATCGATAGTCCGGCGTCCGTCTCATCGTTACAATAACCTTCTTTTCGAGTGGCGAAACACGACTGTGCAGTGTGCGCGTTCTACCTCCGCGGCACCGCACCTTACCCCTCAAACCCCGCATTATAACGCTCTCTAGATCCATCGCCAATGGTACGCCCGCTAGAAATCCACCATTTCCATTGGCCAATTCATTTTACGACAGATCCACAAACAAAACCGGTTACTAAGAACGGCACGAAAGGGCGCGCGAGGGACGAAATTAGCGTTTCTGCATTATTATTATTACCTATATATCCATCTCGTTCTGGATGCGTTATAAAAGAGAAGACATGAAATATTAGCTTGTCGCATCACCCTGCACTACACTATACCTTTTCTTTCTAATTGCCGTCAGTTTTTTATTTATAAACTCTAAATATAATAATTATAATACTCAAAACCGTAACTTTTGTTATGTCCGCCTATTGTATCGCATAGTTAGTAGGTTGCTTTTGATTTTATTGGAAAAATGTGGTTATCATTTCACAACCACTAAAATAATAAGTTTGACTTGTAATTAGGTAAACTTTTATTAATATTTCGTGAACAATTAATTTTAAAAGTTTGTGCTTCAAAATTTATATTTTCTAATAAATGCTCAAGACTATTCATTTTCATCTATCATCATAAAACTATAAACAACCATAACAGTCCACTGCTATTTATTGGCCTCCCTCAAATTTGAGAGGTATTTATCGATCCCCTTTGGTAGACGGAAATGAGATTGGTACACTAGTAAACTGATATTTGTTCCCATAGTCGCTTCGTACGTGGGGTAGCCGTAGTCTATGTCGGAAATCCAGACAAGAAATATATATCGAAATTTATCGATCTGATAAATAGATAAACGAAATCTAAGTAGATATATTCTATGCCTTACAAAAATTGTACCGTTCGCTATGTTGTAATAACGTATGATGGATAATAAAAAATGCTTCGTCAATTCACCATTATAATCTAATACCTATATAATCTAGGGTAGTCTCAGTGTATCACTGATATTTCAATCAGGACAGGTTAGCTACATTAAAGTTAAATAAAATCTATTTATGTTTTAAACTTTGTCCACTGTTTCCATCATATCTAAGTGACAAATTAAGATGCTAACAGGTAGCAGGTACTTTTACAATAAATCAGCGCTAGTATTAATAAAATGAGAAATAATTAATAAATCACTGTTTATGAAAATAATTTAAAAAATCTATAGTAGGTACTAAAAGTGGAAACTTAAACCAAAAATTTTAAAATATTACCAATTATATCAATATTTAAGTAAATATATTTTGGAAGTGCTGTTTTAATTTAATAATTTCTGCATATAAAATTGCAAAATATGTGACATCACACCAGGAGAGAAGTGTCATATAATGTCATGAAATTCGTGTAATGTAATTTATGGTCATCCATTCTAATATTTTGTTGTATCCTAATAGATACAACAAAATATTAAAAATATAATCAATAAGTATTGTAATAAAAAAACGAATTAAATGTTAAAAATATACCTGTCGTTTAATACGTCATTTGCACTCTTCATTTTATAATTAAAAAGCAAAAGTTAAACGAAGTTTTTAATTATGATTTGCATTAATCTTTCAATTTATTATCTCAATTAAGATTTTTGTTAATAAGAAATATAATAATTTTTTTGATTTTAAAATATTACTATTTTTATTTATTAAAACTTATTATAAGCGACATCTATTGATATTATTCTTATTAATCGCTTTTGTGAATAGCGCCATCTATGAATTCTTTAACAACTATTTAAAATCTTAAAGATTTATTATGTCGCCGAATTTGATAACTACAAAAGCCGCTGGAAACGGCGGCAAAAAGATCGGTAGGCAGTCGCCTCCTCGAGCATAAGTCCGAGTAGTGGGGTTCAACCCCGAGGCTCGCTCCTACACCCCTAACGGGTGTAGATGTCCCCCGTTTGTTCGTTCGATTTATTACTTGTTATCGGAAATGTATGTAATGTTATATATAATTTCTAGGAAATATATACAATGCCAAAATTCACCAGGAAAAGTGTGAAATATATTTTATGGAAAGATATAGGAAATATAATACCTAGAAATTCTGTACACTTCCTAAATTCTCTGAGCCCAATGCTGTCCACGCTTTGTCTTTTCTGTCTCGTGTGGAACACTACCACAACTTCGGCGAATAGAGTAAAATCGATTGTAGGTCTTTATCTATCTATTTTCGCCAGAATGGTAAAGTGGTGAAGATTGCCATAGTTTTTATTCAAAGTTTAATGTATTTTATACTGCATATATTCATGCCTTGTATTACAAATAATAATATGTAAATAAGGGAATACATGAACATTTATTCCTTAGATGTTTAACAGAAATAAAAACATTTAATTGTTTTAAAATTATAATAATAATTTTATCTTAAATTCATACCTTAATCGTGAAATGCACGGCCAAATATTTTTAGTTAAAAATTTATTTAATTTTTATTGATTATTATTAGAAACCAGAGTCACCTTCATAGCTCTTCTAATTAGTAGACTGAAGTGGCAATGGGCTCGACAGGTTTTTTGAAGAACCGACAATCGTTGGAGTAGATGTGAGCTGGAGTGGCTACCGCGTCTCAACAAACGTGGTGTGAGTTCTAGAAGGAGCGACGATCTGGACAAGGCGGCTGGCTGAAACTAGATGGGTGTATCGAAGAATCCGCCGAAGATCGGGATAGGTGGCGCACATTAAATGAAGAGTATGTCCAGCAGTAGACTGCCGTGGGCTGATACTGATATTAACCGTGAGATTATGAAAATAAAAAAAAAAACACATTGTCACTGGTGTAAATTAGCGGGAAAAGTTATTCTCAATAAAAAAACATTAATGATCGCCATAAACAAAAAATTGTATTAAACAGTAGTGACAATAAAAAAACTCAAGTAATTTAGATGATAATGACTAAATAACAACCGCTAACTAAACTGAAAGAAATAGTAATATAAGTTTGAATCTAAATAAAAAGTATTTTCAGTCAATAACAACCTTTGAAGTAACTTTCAAAAATGAGTAAATGATTTTTATGGCAAAAATAAACTGTTCAGTCTTCAAATGGTTGGTTTAACGGAAACAAAAAAGCACATGTAAATTTTTGAAAATCTTTGAAAGATTGATAATATGGAATTACATTCTTACTAAATAATAGGTACTTGATAATTACTGCAATTTTTTAAAAAAGAATTGTAAGTAAATATTACTTCGAACAGATTCTAAGTTTGTAGAGGATAACACATCTCAATATATTTTCGATGTTAAAAATGATTATCTGGTAACCAGTGATTTATATTGATAAAACTGGGAAAAGTATCATCTCTGGCAAAACAGCAGATTGAGGATAAAATGAATAAAACATCTTCGCAAGATACTAGTTTTTCATCAATTCAGTAAATCAATTCACGGCTACACTTGGTTGCACCTTATAACGGAGTATATATTCGACTCATCACCCTAGTCCTCGCATGGTAAACATGCATAATACAAAAAATAGACTTAACAAAGATTTAAAGATGAGAAGTGAAGAATTTTTCAAGGAAACATATGCTAGAGACAAAGAAAAAGGATATATAAGGCTGCAAATCAAAGATTTAGAGTATGTGGATTCAGTCAAAATAGTGTATGGATGTTGATAAAGAATTACAGAAAGAATATACAACGGATTTATAATAATATCTTTAAAAAAAAGACAAATGAAATAGATAGGTCAGATAAAAGTAAAATTTCACATGTTTTGAGATAAAGTAACTTCTAGAGTAAGAGTTGTCTTCAATACATGAAGTTCTTTATTGAATGCAAAAGTAGAATTAAGAGTCTACTAACAAAACACTTCATCACTCATAATTAGTAATTAGGTATACTTAAACTGACCATTTTTTTTACTCAAAACGGGAGCCCCATACTTCCATATTAATATTATAATTGCGGAAGTCTATCAGTCTGTCTGTTACGCTTTTACTGCTACACCAATTTTGATGAAATTTGGCATAGAGATAGTTGAAGATCCAAGGTCAAACATAGGCTGCTTTTTATCCCGAAACAATAGCTCTTACAGGACGCACGATAGTTTTCGCGCAATAAACTGAATTCCACGCGGGCGAAGCCGCGAACATAAGCTAGTGGGTCTACACCAGTTAGCTAGTTAACAATGAAAATTAAAACAACTTTTTAATGTTCTTTATTTTGAACAATTGCAACAATAAAATGAGTGTTCACATTAATTATGATATAATTATTTTTATTATAACAAATTATGAAAAAATTAATTTAATTCACCAGTTTTATTAAAGTTTCTGTGACAGTAATTATTATTAAATTATATGCAACATATTTTTTTTTTGCTTCATCGCTCGTGTCTGACGTGATAATTTTAAATATTGGAGTGTCTTCGGAAAACAGGACTATTTGGCGTGTCGGATTTTTGTTTGGAGACAATAGAACTGGTAGCCTAAAAAAGGGACAGTCCCATTCAAAACGAGACATACTAATTATTGGATAGTATTACCTAACTAATACATTCTACTGATATTAAAACATACCCATAGACGGTTGAAGAGATTCTGGAACAGGTTAGACTACCTCCATGAAAAATTTATCACTACTACAACAAGACCTAAATGGATGATTCGAGAACACAATGGTTAGTTTTTAAGAAACCTAGCTCTATTTAGAGAATATGATGTGCTAACTTTAAATTGGAGGGAGGCCCAGTACTTCAAATTGGAACAAATATGGACAATAAGAAGTTATCGTACTATATGAAGAGCGATTATCTACTGACAAGTCTTTTTTTTTTTTCTTTATGTTATTTTTAATTGTTCGTTAAGCAAGAAATCAAATCTTTTTTCTATTTGTTCAGAAAATAAACATAAAAATTAATTCCATGGATCCGTGTAGCCATTGATCGGCTTAGTGGTGCACTTTGGAGTAATGTTATTGCTAGTAGTGGACTGTCGTAGGGTGATGATAATTCATCTGTTTGCTGAGCACATCGGCTTCCGGCGATCTCCAACAAGTCGCACTACTAAAATAGTGGATGTAAGAAGCCATTTAAATTGTATTGTGTATGTACTGTGGTAGATTCAGCAGAAGTTGGGAAGCTCTTACAAGAATAATAAAATGAAATAGGGTAGAAAATCATCATCATCACCACAGCCATATCATTACTGCTGGACATTGGCCTCCTTCATAAATGATAGGTGTTGCCTTCATTTCCACACTTGGCAAGCTGTTTGGGGATCACAAGTTGGTTTTTATGACTTAGGCACCACTTTCAAAATAAACGGTCCATATAATAGTATTGTCTGATCTGAACAGCCTGCGGCAGTCCACAGCTAGATATAGGCCTCCCCTATGAAGCGCCACCTAGCCCGATCTTCGGCTACACGCATCCAGTTTCTGCCAGCCGCTCTGCGCAGATCGTCGCACCATCTAGCCGGGGGGCGTCCCAAACTACGTTTACCGGGACGCGGTCTGCACCCTAGCACTCGTTTGCTTCAACGATTGTCGGATCTCCGACTAACGTGACCAGCCCATTGCCACTATAGTTCGCTAATTCGAAAGGCTATGTCGGTGACTTTAGTTCTCTGTCGGATTTGTTCATTCCGAATCATATCTACCAGAGAAACTCCGAGCATAGCTATCTGAGCGACTCTGAGCTTGTGAAGCAGACGGATTGTCAGCGTCTACGTTTGGGCGCCATAACTATTGTCTATTTATATTAGTATTTGTTCCCACAATCCCCTCGTGTGACAATCACGGAAATAAATGGATGGCTCTATGCCGTTCTGTCCACATAATTATTAATTCATTAAATAATTATATGTAAAAAAAAATATATTTTTTAATATATAACATTTGATTTTTTATAATAAGATTGATTTTATTACCTTTTACGGCCATACCGCTCAGCCAAACGATGTTTTAACTTTTTGGTTCGGTCATCGTTATTATTCTCAGTGCAGTACCTAAAATAACATAATGAATTAATAAAATTACACATTAACAAAAATTAATTTTAATCAACATACAACAAAAAAAATTACATGAAAATAATTTTATTATTTTAAAGACATTGACATTTCTTTGCACTTATGACTTATGTATATAAGCAAAGGATGGACAGGAATATTTTTTAGATGAAACATGTCCTCGTATAATCTCGTGCCTGATAAATAGCCTACGTATAATCACCTTTATAATTATTATTACTAATCTTTAATCAAGTTCAAAGGAATAATTGTGATTATTAACCACAATATAATAAAATGGTCTATATCGTAATCAATAACAAGTAAAATAAATTTAAATTTTATCAATACATTTTTCACAACATGCTAGTAAATAGATAACCGTTTATTGATATTTAAATAACAATTGCTCTCGCGTGGTGGCAATAGTGGTAGAGCCATGCTGCAGACGAATACTATGTCATGAATGGCATAATATTTTTCTGTAGCATGAATGGGCCGGCTCGGCCGGGGAGCTACCACACTGCAGCAGAAAACCGGCGTCTGAGTGGTAACATAGCTTCGTCCGGTGAGCGGTTGAGTTCCGAAGATTCGTTAGTGAAATATAAACATGTAATAAAAGGTATCGACCCATACGAGATGTGGTTTGGAGATGCATGTTGTTAGTGCCTTAAGAGCCTCGCCCTGCCCTCGTCGCACATAAGATATTTTGGGGACATCATTAGAAAAGAAAACGAAAATTTAAAAAGCAACATTCTACTAGGGAGTATAGATGGCAAAAGACTTCGCGGTTGAAGGCCGACGTGATCTGAATCAAATAAACAACACTGTAAATGTAACTGTAGGAAGCTGCGCGAGCGATTCGTGCATGGATGCAACTGTTAAAATAGTTACCAAATGTACATTTTTAAAAGTTTATAGAAAATATTATGCTTTCAAGTCTTTGAACTACTTGACATAAGCCTTCATCTTCTTCGGCTACACGAATCCTTATTTGCTAGTCGCTGTACGTAGACGGATGGTCCATCCAGCTGGCGGTGTCGATACTACGCTTTCCTCTTGGGGTCTGCACTTGTCTTCAATAGTTGTCGGTTCTCCAACAAAAATTACCGGCCAATGAGCCGTGGTAAATGTAAGTTAACCAACTGAAGTGGTAATTTTCACATCAGTTTGCTAAATCGAAGGACTTTGTGACTTTAGTTCTTTGGATTTCTTCATATGGAACACATAAAACATGCTTAATGCAATATACTATATTGCACCTAGGAATATTAAGTTTTCACCTTAGAAATAAAAAGGACTGTTTATTAACCCATACAATCCTGTTATTGTTGATACTGTATTGTCGTTCGATTACAATTCATTTCATTGCATATATGCCAGTCGTAGCTACATAATGTATCTAGAACTTGTTATACTAACTAATTGCGTAATCTGAAATTCTATTTAGTGACGCAACCCACACGACTACCGTATCGACAATAATCGTAGTCAAATGACAGCAAAAATAACTACGTTGGACATGTTTCATATTTCATAGAGTCAGCCGGAAACGTGTTAACATAGACTCAAAAGCGGCTTTAGCACCGATTTCTGTTCTATATAAAACGGAGCCACAAATACACACAAAATCATGTTATCTACGCCGGTAAAATAAATATGTCAGCGTAACGAAATAAGGCTGGTTAGTTAGGCTAGTCGAGCTCCTTCAACATCCTCTTAGAATTTGTACTAACTACGGGCGGAAATACCAAACCATAATAAAAGAAAATAAAAAATTAAGCAAACTATTTTAATTTTGTGGTAAGGCGCATAATCTAGTTGAAAGGGTGTCTTACACAACGATTAAAAACATTCTCAGTTCTACAAATTATATTACCATCGTTAGTACTTTCAATAAATATATATTTACGCTTACACCTATCTTCATTTAAAACTTTCAGAAAGTTGTTCATGAATCCATACCTTCGAGGCGGTTTATACAAAACTTTCACGGAAAGTATCAATGCAATCGTATACTTCATTGTCAGTGGCTCGCCTAATAATTTAAGAGCATAATAATTTATTAAATAGTACTACTATCATATCACACACACACACACGATGTGTGTCGTCACGCCCGTATCCCGTAGGGGTAGGCAGAGACCACAGATCTCCATCTTTATTGACATTTAACTAGTCTGTGTAAGCCCCGTTTATTCTGATACACGCACTTGACTTCTTGTAGAGAGATTTCAGCGCATGAAGCAGATTTCTACTCAACCCAAACGTAGTGCCAACCATATTTTATTTCTTATCACTCTATCGTATGCCTTCCCCAAGTCTATGAATCACAGTATACCTTCTGGTTTTTCGCCTGAAATTTCTCGGATATGCACATTAAGGAAAAGACCTGATCCAAACATCCCATCCCCTTTCTAAACCACATTCCATGTCTTGCTTTCCACGTTCAATCAAAACTTTTGCATACAATTTTCCGACGACACTCAGTAGCCTGATGCCCTGGTAATTTTTACAGTCTTGGTGCGACCTTTTTCTTTTATACATTGGTACTATAACGGCTTTGCACCAATCGTACGGTACTTTGCCAGTACTCTAGCATAAATTGAAAAGGTTTACCTCACCACCTGACCTCAACATTTCGATGGAAGTCCTTTCATACCCAGCAGCCTTACCTAGTATCATATCAAAGAAATAAAATCTATGAAGTTACGATTATCTGTTTACAAGGGTAAGTATCTATTAGATAAATGACAAGTGCCAAATTAAATAAAATAAAAAAATTAAAATTCGTTAATATGATACGTTCTGATGTGTTTGTTGATAACGAAAGATTCATTTTGAACAGAAAGGGTTGCAGGTTCGATTGTCGCAACATAATAAATATTAGAATATCATCTGATTTTATTTGTGTTCAGTTCGAATATCATTCCATTTGATTTCTATGTACATTACGATAAAATAAGTACATTACAGTCGCTAATATAATATAGTACGAGAACGGTAGATATTTACCTAAACATGATGTGACCTTCAACACAGGCGACAGTTAAGCAACTGGATGAGTTTCTTCGACTGGTAGAAAGATAGTTGTTACTGTAGTTGCCCCTCTGCAAGAGCGTTATCTACAGTTTTATGTGTTTACTTAATGAAGACATTAAATATTCTTTATGAATAATGATATAATACATATAGAATTACTGAAAGGCGATAAAAAGGTAATATTTATCACTTAAAATAAATACAAATAATTCATATTTACGTCAATACGTTTTAAATAAAGTTAGTGATTATTATATTACTGCTGTGTTATATTAAAGCTAAATATTTTTACAATCAATTTATTAATTAAATGTAAGTTCAGTTATTACATAGGTATTATAAATTATTATTTTTTGTTTACCTTATTGACTTTTCATTTATCCTTTTATATGGATTTTTTAATTCATTGGCTGATTCTCTTAATATTACATACCATAACGTAAAGTTTTCGTTATTAAGCTTCATTATAGTATAGTAATATTATTTCAATAAATAATATTACTATTCATAAACATTAAGATATTATATTAATAAACATTAAGAGAATCAGCCAATGAATTAAAAAATCCATATAAAAGGATAAATGAAAAGTCACTAAGGTAAACAAAAAATAATAATTTATAATACCTATGTAATAACTGAACTTACATTTAATTAATAAATTGATTGTAAAAATATTTAGCTTTAATATAAAACAGCAGTAATATAATAATCACTAACTTTACTTAAAAACTCTAATTATTAAACACAATATCAAAAACTGAGGAGATACTGAAATTATGCATTCCTGTTTTGTTTGTGTCTCTTCAAGAAAAGTGATAAATGATTTCTAAGTAATAAGAATGAAACTTTTCACAGGGGATGAAAGTTATGCTTGGAGTTTTACAATGTTACTTTCGGTTAATAGTCAGTTAAGTATAATATATCTATAATTATTGATACCAATGACGTGAAATCGTTCTATAACACTGCAAAATTATTATTAATAATATTTAATATTTTTAAATATATATTAAAGAAGTTAAATAATAAGTAAATAAGTTAAATGAAAACTTTTTTTTTATTTATTTAAACATCTTTTTATTTTATTTTTAAATATTTATAGTTAAATGAAAACATAAATCCAAAATTTTATATCTGGAAAATTTTTAATATATTATTTAAATCTAAATAATTAAAATAAAAATATAATACATTAATAACTATAATTGTAAAACACTAATTAAAAAACTGTAAACGTACTCACTGAAACCTGCTACGAAAACACCTTACTAGGATAATATGACTCTTCGAGTCAAGTGACGAGCGATATCTAACTGCTCGAAAATGGAAATGAAGCGGTACCGCACAGAATGAAAATTGTAAGTTAGCATAAGTTGAAATTGTATCGACACCTATCAATGTCGGGTTTTCATAATATCGATGTTTGTATATTATTTTATGTGCAATTATTTAATAATAAAATTTAGTTTTATGTACAATAGTAAATGAGTTATTATTATTAGTATTTACTAATGTAATGTATGGTTATATTGGTGAACGTTTAATTTTTGCAACATATTTTCATAAATTGCAGTAACAGTTACAATTTTTTTCTAAAATACAAATATGTAATTATATTCATTTATATAATTTATTATTAAACGATTCGAACACTACTTTTTATTTAAATAAAGCGGATTATTTTATTATAAAAGAAAATTTACTTTGAAGGAGAAATTAGCTATAAAAAAGTGTAAAATTAATATAGAATCGAATTCGTAAAGAACTTATGAATCAACTTTTTTAACATAATAAGTAAATAAAAAGAAATACCAATTTTATTTTTGACGCTTTCATACTAAATATTAAAAAAAAAATACTGCAACTACGAAAAAACTGTTTAAAACACCTACAACTTCGAAATCAGAAGGAAATTGAAATAGTCATCTTATTAATTTTAATAGCTCATAATTTATATCATAGGTACAATAATTATCGATAACGTTTTATTATCGATATAAGTAATGTTCAAGCTCTAAGGTCATGCGAAAAGAAATATGAAGCTAAGTTCACTTCTAGTTCACATTTTTAAGTTTCAGTTGTAATTGTAAGAAATACCATTTTTAAGGCTATACTGTAAGAATTTATTTTTTAATTTACTTGTTTATAGTTTCTGAGGCTTCAGTTTTATAAACGAGTATAATAGAATTTAAGTTGGATTTTAGGGCTAAAGAATATTGCTTTTCGTTTACGTAAAATATTATAGTTTTCTAACTCGATTCTAAAGAATGAGAGCCATTCATTGTTGGTCCACAGACCTTCATAAATTTGATGAAAAAGACCTTCGAGTAGGAGGCCCGCAAGTTGCAGTCTGGAGATGAGGACGACGAGACTGGACGACGAGGGCGAACTTAAATGTTCTTCATTTTGGCGATATGAAGGCACAAAATAAATTATCACTACAGTCATAGCCCCACACTAGACTTCTCGTGTCGTGGGTGCCATAGGTACAACCCACAAATCAATGTCACCTACGCATATTTGTGTACCTTTACAAAGTCTCTTGAGTAAAATTTTGCGAACGAAATTTTGCATCTGTCTATAAATTTTCGTGCCATGGAAAATGAATTTCCGGGAAAATTTAATGGTTGGGCTTAATATTGACTGATCATCATCATCATCATCAATATAAATGTAACAAGCCACTGCTGGACATTAGGTGCTACCATAATCAACACATTCTGCAGGTTCAAATTAAGATCCCAGATTTGTTTACATTATTCAAGTAGACTCTGCTATCCGTCTATTGGTATTTGTCTATGTACGTCGTTGTACGATATAACAGGCCACTGCTGGACATTAGGACCCCTCAAAAATAAGAGGTGCTACCATAATTATCACACTTTGCAGGTTCAAATTATGATCCTAGATTTGTTACCGTTGGTGTCATACGAGGACTCACTACTACTCTACCGCTTATAAAATGTGTTATTACCTACGTGCAAAATAAAAAGTATGTTTACCTAAGGTCTATGATAGGTTATACTATGATAGGATATGTTTTTAGATGATATTAAATATAAGCATGCGTCATCAACAGCCTGTGAAAATCCATTATAATAGACCTTTCCAAAGACACACCAACTATCTCTGGTAGGCGACGATGTATACTGTGTTTGTCAAGACACATCTCCATCATCGACGGTCTCCATTTTAGCACTCCGCTACTGGAACGGTCGTCGATTCTCTGACATACATGACCAGCCAGCCCATTGTCACTTCAGTTTACTAATTTAACCCTTTGCGCTCGAGGCGCTTTTCTGTCGGATGAACCAGCAACTCGAGAGTAATCGCACGCGCTCCCGCTTACTTCATGAGTTCGTTATTGTTAACTTAAAATAATTTTAGACACAATAAGACACTTTAAACTCGTATATTTTAACACTATTAGCTTAATGTAATACAATTATTAAATAATTATATTCTATAATTTTGCTTCTTATGATATTTTGTGAAACAATCTCCAATGTGCATTCTTGGCTTGTCGGGTGAGAATCACCCGAGATAAGACATTTAGACACCTCGTAAAATGATCTACAAAAGGCCAAGTAGACTTTTCAAGCGATATTCCTTAAGTCAAACAGAAATAAACACATCGATCTGAATGGTGCCTCTCAGGCACCGCTCGAGTTATTGCATCACATGTTGTGGTGCCTGAGAGGCACCACTCGAGCGCAAAGGGTTAAAGAGCTATGTTGGTGTGTTTGGTTCTTCAGAAGATTTTTTTATTTTTTTTTATATATTCACGCCTATCCCCCGCAGGTGTTGACAGAGACCACAGAGCTCCATCCGCTAGCATTCATCGCACCGAAATGGTTCTCCATTAGTCGCTTTTCGCCCTCGTGAGAATCATGACGTGACGGGCTAACCACGTCGCCGTCATTTTCAACATATTAAATTCGTCTTAGTGAATCCCACGAGCCGCAAGGGAGGATGGAGGTCAGCCCCAGCAGAGTCCTGCGTGCTGAGGTAAGGAACCATAGTACCCAAGGGAGCCTGATCCCGGGACGATCGGCACGCTTGCGACTAGGTTTGTATCCATTGGCACGGCAAACCGTGGATTGGCGGAGAGGAAGGGAAAAGATAGAGAAGAAAGGAAAGAGCAGAAAAGGAAATGTGGATTGGGGGGGTTACCAGACTCGGAATAAACATTTATAAATCCATATAAATATTTATTCCGATGCGGGAATCGAACCCGCGACCATTAACTCCGCGGGCGGAAGACCCTGCCACTGAGCCAATCGGTCGTCAGATTTTTTATTTCGCATCATTTCCCCCATGTTTTAATAATGAACGTAGTCATTTTCATTATATCAGGGGGCATTGCAAAAAAGCTGAGAAAGATTTATGCTTGTTTTTTGAAGATTCCAATGTCATTTTAATTCGAAAATATCACTTAAAAAGTGATTACAATGCCATTGTTTTGGTAAAATTTTAATTGTAAACTCTAACAAATTGGAAAGTTCGTGGTACACATACGCTTTAGGCCTATTAGACGTATAGGTAGGTATATTGCAATACAAACATTTGTACTTCTAGTACATCTTCATATAACAAGTTTAATAAAATATAAACAATTTTCAAATAATGGAATAAAAATGTGGGTCTATTCAATTACTTACAGTATATAATTGTAGAATTAATTTACTGCAATTTTTAAACGTTTAAAATAAAACAACGTTTCACAATAAAACACTAGGATGGTACTTAAATGTGCAATGAACATAATGTCACATATTATTCGTTATTAAATATTCCTCACCTAACCGGAGATTTTTTCTGTATCTTCCTACTTCCATTATTCTTCCCTAGTCCTTCATCTCCCTTCTACTCAAGTGAATATGACGTTCCTTTCGCTTACACACTCGCGTGGGTGTAGGTCCATCGGTCAATGAACCCAAAAACTCAGCTGTTTTAGTCAAAGAATAATAATTAGGGACAACCTTTTAATCATGTACCGATTTTTTCTTACCTAATAACTGTAAGCGATTTCAATTATCAGTTAATTTTATTAGCTTTGCACAAGAAGTGAAAGATACATTTCCAAGTAGAAGTTATTACTAATGTGGACATGCAACATATTTATTTTAAAGTTTTTCCACCCAGTAGTATCTACTAGGTTTGAATTGCCAACACTTTTTTTCATGTTATATATACATTTAAAATTATGATTATAAAAAGCTCTTGCTAAAGTAAAAATTTCCTACTACATTGATTCAAAAAAGCATACAAGGGTCTAACGTGGAATAGGCGTCGATTCATACTTCTACCTGGTAATAAGCTGCATTAGTGGTCTGTTCAAATGATGGAGACACCGGCCACGGGAAACCAAGAGACTATTAGAGAGAATAAAAGCAAAGTAATTTCAAAAATAAGGTGTTTGATGAGTTCAAGGAAGATGTGACCACTCAAGTTTGTGGTGTTGCCAAACGCATAAAAGGAAAAAAGATGAAGAATGTATGGATAAATAATGAAGTGCAAGAAGCAACTGCAAAGCAAAAAGCATAGCTTGATTGATTGGCTAAGAACGCTGATGAAAGAATGAAGAAAGTTTCGAATGTGGATATTAATGATGCGCGAGAAGAATATAAGAAATTGAAAAGGATAGTTAAGGATGTTATGAATTGAAAGAAAGAGGATCGGAAGAATGAGTTTGATAGGAAGTTGTCTGATGATTTCCGAGCAAATATTAAGCTGTTCTGGAAATTCATTAGATCAGCAAGGGGCCTAACATCTACCTCAGAGCTGATACAATTAGAGACGACAATGGAAGTATCGTGAAAGGAAAGGAAAACATTTTTAAAAGGTGGAAGGAATACTTTGAAAGTCTTTTTGTTACGACAGGGGTACAGGGTGAGACATGTACGACATATGAAAATAAGGATGAAGTTATGATTACCATGGATGAAATTGTAAAAGCTTTAAATGGAATTAAATTAGGTAAGGCTGCTGGGTATGATAGGATTTCCGTCGAAATAGGTCTGGTGGTAGAGTGATATACAGTTAGCTGTACCACCTTTTCAATCTATGCTGGAGTACTGGCAAAGTACCGGTCAATTGGTGCAAAGCCGTTATAATACCGGGGTATAAAGGAAAAGGGTCGCACCAAGACTGTAGTCGGAAAATTGTATGCAAAAGTTTTGATTGAACGTAGAAGCCGGATATGGAATGTGCAAGCAGGGTTTAGAGAGGGGATGGAATGTACGGATTAGTACTTTTACTTGAGGTGCATAACCGAGAAATTTCTGGAGAAAAACCAGAAAGTATACTGCGCCTTCATAGACTTGGAGAAGGCCTTCGATAGAGTGATAAGGAATGAAACGTGGTTGGCACTACGTTTGGGTTGAATAGAAATCTGCTTCATGCGCTGAAATCTCTTTACAAGAAGTCAAGTGCGTGTATCAGAATAAACGAGGCTTACACAGACTATTTTAATATCACTAAAGATGTCTCTAACACCTGTGTAGTATGTAGGGATATGTAACTTCTATTCAACCTATTCATGGATAATTGCTTGACAGACCTGAAAGAGAGTCAGTGTGGCTTAAGAATGAATGGATTACTCATCAAATGCCTCTTGTATGCTGACGACCAGGTGTTGCTAGCTTCATCGGGAATAAAGAGTTGTAGGAGATGATGAATATAATGCATTGAGCTTTAGATGGAAAAGGAATGAAGATGAATGTTAGTAAGTCGAAAGTGATATATTTTGAAAGGGAGCACACTACGAAAATTGGGTTTGGCTGAAGAGTCATGAAAGCAGACTGAATGCGGTGGAAATAAGAGATTTAAGAAGTATATGTGGGGTAACTTTGAATGACAGAAGAATAGATCCTTCAATAATTGCATATAACAAAACATTATAAAACTGTGGCGACATACGTTGAGTCGACAATGCTGAGTTGCATGCTTACTTATAAGTTTTGCAACCTTTGAACGGAAACAGTCTCATATTACTTTGATACTGCAAACTTTATCCTGTTGTTTACACTGACATCTGAGCCGTTCATTACTGCGAATGGATAACAAGGCACTGATTTAAGTATTTCAAACCTCTCCCCCCTCCCGAAAGCCTTAAGCTAATTTATTTTATTTTACAATCTAACTTCGACTCTTTCGAAATGGTAATGTTAATAATTTACATTAAACATTATATTAATTTGTATTTTTGTAAAATTATACTAATATTTTGAAAGAAGGTTGTTACCTATTATTGTCTCTGATCCACAGCTCGACCTCCTCTCCTCTCGAAGTGAGTTCCTGACGACGGCTTTACTATTATTCATAAGCTTTATAATTCAACTTTCATATGTTTAAGAGTAAGTGTTATCTGGCTTGCATTTCCAGGTTGCTGTTTTCATAGAATTGGCGCAATTTGAGGAAGGAAAAATGTGGAAACTGGAAGAGATAGGTAAATGAGCAAGCGGGTCACCTTATGGTAAGTAACCATTGTCTCGCATGGATATTCGCAACACTAAGGGCACTGCAGGTATGCTGACTACCTAAGAATGTAGTAATAGAAGGAGAAGAAAATAAGTGAAATGGATAATTTGCAATTTCGGATCCAGCATTCACCGTGTAGATGTTCAAGCTGTTGAGTTCAACAATAACACGCCTTTACTGATGAATAATATTTTTTATACTAGAAAAATAGTAAACTTCAATAATATCAGTCTTGACTTCAATATTATCAGACTTGAAAATTCTAATATTGTCTAGTGTTGCTTCATTGTGTGTTGTGTCCATTTGTAATTAGGGTTACATTCTAACATGCTACATGTGTATTGTATAATATTTAAATAAGTCAAAATCCTGGCCAAGCAAGCCAAAACAACTTTTTAAAAATGAATTGACAAGACGTCCGTAAATGCGTGACAAGAACATTTAATAGAAAATAGCTGCGCGCCGAAAAGACACAGGACGATGTCTAGAAAAATCGAATTTTTGAAATGCCAGAACTTTTGATCGTTTTTTACATATATAGTAGGTAAGGTGCGATGGCGCATCGAAGGAGTTTTAAAAGTTTAATACGGAAGAAAAAAGTAGAAAAGAAGAAGTAGAGAAGTAAAGTGAAGAGAACTGAAACTTAAAGTGAAGAGAATTGAAACTATGGCCGATTTCATTTTTCGAATCTCCGAACCCAGCTCTTAATACTATGTAATTTCTGTTGATGGTCCATAAATAAATAAATTAAAATATAAAAAAATAACTATTTTTTTTAATTATCAGCGCTGGGACTTAAAACCGCTGGAACTGGTTCAGAAGCTAGTTATGTTGTTGCAGGCCGTGGGTCATAAAGCTGTGCATACTGTGCGGCAGCGTGGGTGTTCACGCGCACTGCGCGGGGGAGGGGGCGCTGGCGCGGTGGGGCGGGGGAGGGGATAGGTACGTGTGCGTCACGTGCGCCCCCGCCGCGCCCGACGACCTCGACCGCTTGGCGCAAAACATTGACGCAGGTCAGTTTCTATATGTGAGAAAGAGAAGGAGATATGGTACCTGTACCAATATTAAATATCTCCCTCTCTTTCTCACAGTGGTCCATATCGGTTTAATAGCACTGACCTTGAATGCGCAAGTCGATTATAATAGGTCTACTTCTTTATTTGTCACGTTTATTTATAACAGACTATAGACATGGTTGTTTTTTGTGTTTCAATCGCCTCTCCGCTATTACAACACTTAATAATTCTATTCGCAAACGTACACTTCTGCAAAGCACCTCCACTTTCGCAGAGTGCTACAACGTGACGGGACCCATACAGCGATGTAAAAACGAATAGGCCAGCTAGACCGGGGAAGTGCCACGCCCCATAGAATGCAGAAAACCGGCGTTCCGGAGACCCAACACCCTACCCCCTCCCTCTAACCCTCTCTCTCCCATTCCCACTCCCATAATGACACTTTCCTTAAAGGTCGGCAACGCTTCCGCACTGCCTATAGCGTTGCGGATGTCTATGGGCGGCGTTGATTTCTTTCCATCAGGTGACACGCCTGCTCGTTTGCCTTCATGTCCCGTAAAAAAAATCAAGGATATAAGATCCAATTATTTCTAGTTTTTCTTCTCCCGAGCCATGGAGATCCAGATATATCCTACAGTCACTTTAATTTGATCAGACCATCTTTCGAATGGTCTTCGTCTTTTAGGTGTTCTTGGTCCATCGTTCAACTGTCGTACGCGCCTCTCGAAATGGAAATAGGCGGGTACATAGTGTCGTATGTCCCGCCTATTTCCATTTCAATCCCTGGCAACTAATCTTCCAAAAAAAAATCCCATAGACTTCCGCAGCGCTATAGGTAGTGCGGAATACCTATAGCGCTGCGAATTCAGTCTATGGTCGTCGTTTGTTGCTTTCCACCAGGTGACACATCTGCTCGTTTGCCTTCTTATCCCATAAAAAATATAGATTTGAAACAATAAATATATGAAATGAAAAGGAGCGCTTTTTGGTCAAATGCCCCGCTTCGATCGTTGCGTGAATTGTACCACAAATACATAAAAAGACACAACGACATAGACATTCTCTACGACAGTGTGGTACAATTTACGCACCGTACTAAATCTAACATTCAAGTCTATGTACTTTTTATTAATACTATGTCTGTCTTTAATATGGAATACATTTTAATATGTTTACTGAACTATTTAGAATAATGTAACTCCTGTTGATGATCCATAACTAAAAAAATAAAAATTAAAAAAAGATTTAAAAATCGACTTATGCGCTTTCAAAGTCAGCGCTTTTAAACCGCGGTGGTACCTATACCTCAGCGACGTTGTGCGTACTAAACGTTGGTTTTTCACTTGCATATTTTTAAAGTTGTGAACAGAGAAAATAGAGTCACGAAAATCGGAAAAAATTGTTTTGATTTTTTTTTATGGCATAGGAAGGCAAACGAGCAGGCGTGTCACCTGATTTAAAGCAACCAACGCCGCCCATAGACATCCGCAACGCCATAGGCAGTGCGGAAGCGTTGCCGACCGCTGCGTTGTCGGCTAAAGGAAACTGAAATTATGGGAGTGGGAGTGGGAATCGAAGGGGGTGTGGGAAGAGGAGGGCGGACCTCCGGAACTCAGACCGCTCACCGTACAAAGCGCGGTAGCTAAGCTACTACTCAGACGCCGGTTTTCTGCGGTTGTGTGTTACTTCCCCGGGCGAGCCGGCCCATTCGTGCTACAGACAAATAATATGCCATTCTTGACAAAGTATTCGTCTGCAGCGTGGCTCTACCACTAGAGATAAAGCGGATTTGTATAAACGCGATTCGGATCAACGGGAATTTACTGTATTTATATATATTTTCAGTGATACTTCAAGAGGAGACTTCAGCGCCGACACCTCACCGCGGACCTGTGATGCCCAGTCGAATGTCACTGCGGCGCACTAAACAACGGATGCTGGCACAACGCCAGTAAGTTATTTATTAATGTATAATTAACGTTCATAAAGCGCAAGCCACACCGGGAACGAAGTTAATTTTGTCTATACCAGGGGTTCCCAAAGTGGTCGATATCGGTTTCCCAGGGGTCTACATAAATGAATATTGATTTTAGGGGTTGACGAGGTCTAAAAATCTTTTTTTACTTTTAATTAACACAAGTTTCTATTTTAAAATTTCAAGATACGTGAAACACAGGTATACCAGATACACCCATCTCATTCATTATGAAGCAAATCAATCTTTCCTCGAAGGCCGGCAACACTTGCAGTGCGCATGGCACTGCAGATGTGTATGGGCGGCGTTGATTGTTTTCCATCGAGTGACACGCCTGCTCGTTTGTCTTTCTATCCCATAAGAGATCGTGACATGAACATATCAAAATCAATTATCTACATCAAGGATGAGGGCAGTTAGAACTTTACTTAGCTAAGATCCGCGACAAGCAATCAAAGCAGAAAAATAATAATGTATGTTTTTATACTGGAAGAAGTGGATTAATGGGGAACTCAAACTAAATCTTATCCTAAAAAATGGCCGTCAGCAATTCTCCACCTCCCAACCACTATCAACAACTATTTAAATTTATTTATTTCAGGGCAACTAGTTCGAGTTATGCAACTGATTCAACACAATTAGAGTCCGGTGAGTAGTTTTTCTCTATCTATATATATATTTTATAAAAGAAAGCTAATCTAGTAAATAGCTCATGTTATTACAAGAAATCATTGTCAATTTTCTGAGTAGCCATCCAACATGGTGTATTACTCCTAAGGCTTCTTTCCATGCATCGCCACTCTGTGGAAATGCATTCTTTCTATGATATTTTGTAACCAATACTACATTGGAACCTTCAAAAACTATTTACAAGCCTATCAACGGATGTAATATAATGTTTCTTATGCGTGCAAGTGCATATATCTGAAGGGCCAACTTCTTTCTTCCTTCCTTTTCTTTCCTCTTCCTCTCCCAATATCTTATCCCCAGCTAGGCAATGCATTTTTCTTTTGTGTTGAATATGTCTATGGGCGGCAGCTTGTTCAATGGCCTATATCTTCTATAAAAAGAAATACCATAGACTGCCATTTCCAGTACGGATATATAAGGTAATGCTTTTAATCCTGTTATATTTTACAGATGACACATTAAATTCAAACACAACATCTAGTCGATTGGAATTAAACCTGAAAACACCCAAGAAACCAGAAAAGAATATAATAGAACCAAGAATATTAAGCAAGATAGAAAACACGTTAATATCGCCCCTAAAGTTATTGGAACAAGGCCTATTAGAAAAGATAGGGCAAGTCGGTGCTTTGGATGTACAATTGGACTCTGATAAACTGGTTGATCAGATGCGCGAGAAGTTTAAACGGCCTAAGCCTTTGGTTGAAAAAAAGAAAATTGTAAAGTAAGTAACATTGATTTTCCATGAATAGGTCTATGGAAAATCTAACATTATTGAGATCTTATGGATATTTTGTGATAAATTTTATTTTTATATAGAAATGGAATGCAAGTGTCAAGGGGTATATATATGCTTGAAATGCCCTAGTCGCAACACTGTCATTTCGGTTGATAAACTGAAACTGTAATATGATCTTTGACTAAAATATGTGATATTTGTATATTACGTATGTTCATCCAAATACTTTTGTAGTGGTAAAGCCACGCTGCAAACGAATACTTTGTCAAGAATGGCATATTATTTGTCTGTAGCATGCTAGAATGGGCCGGCTCGCTCGGGGATCTACCACACTCCCGCAGAAGACCGGCGTCTTAGTGGTAGCTTAGCCACGCGCTTCGTCCGGTGAGCGGTTGAGTTCCGAACGCCCAACCCCCTCCCATATTGACACTTTTCTTAAAGACCTTGCAACGCTTCTGCACTGCCTATGGCACTGCTGATGTTTATGGGCGGCGTTGATTGCTTTCCATTAGGTGACACATCGGCTTGTTTTACTTCCTATTCCAAAAAAAAAAATACATTTTATATCTTTGCAGTAATATATTGGAGGGTCTCTTTGACAATATATTTAAAGAACAGTCAAAGAGTAAGGAACCGATAAAAGAATGGGTTTCACCAAAGAAGTTACCAGATATTGACATTAAAGCAATCGAGGTTAGTAACTCTATTTATTGTTCACTAATTCTATTTATTGTTATCTTTTATACATGTAACACATCATCATTATCAACTATTCAAGTTAAGATAATTTGTCCATAGTTGTCACTCTGAGAAGTCAAATTGTTCAGCACATAGTAGGATGGTAGATGGTGTAATACGCTGGTTTCCGCAACTTGACGTCATCGTGCGCCTATTTTGCGTGGTCAGAATGGATAGCATATTATATGCTATCCATTCATAGTATATCCAATCATATACATAGTAGGATATCTCACTCTAAAAACACTGATGTCTGTCAACTGCCTATGAAGATTATTCCTAGCCAAGGATTATAGACAACGGCCAGTCATCAAAGCCTTGTTTGTTTATTATCAGGATACACCAAAGTTAGGAAGGGTTGACAGTTGAGCAGAGCCATGTATTTGTACTAAACACTTTCCTATTCAATTTATCCATGCAACGGTCTGAAAGAAATCAATTTCAACAGAGAGGACGCCCATTGTAGTGCAATAAAAACTTGGATGTTCTCCTTGTAATTATAATTTTTTTATATTTATGTTGTATAGTATGTTTGAATGAATAGAATCCATTCTATCTTTCAGGAAAATTGTAAAGAAAATGAGGCTTCAAAAGTAAACATTAAGGCAGAAGAATTAGTAGTAGAAGAGTTAGATGATATTAATCATCAATCACAAACAGATAGTCCTAAAAAGGATGAGGAAGATATTAATGTAGATGTTACTGGAGAAAGTTCCAATTTGGATGTAAACAATAAACCAATGAATGGAGAAAGTGAAGGATGTTTTGAGAAAGACGAAATTGAAACGCAAGATGAATCATCAAGCAGTACATTCCAGTTGCCTCCTGAATTCATTGCCGAGGAAAACAGTAATGACAGTCTGGCAATATTCGACTCGCCAAAGAAACCTAAACCTGTACATGTGCAGAAAGATTTAAGCATGGAAATATCAGAAAATGATGAAATTGTTAATATTGATGTCATAAAAATGGATGAACATTGTTTCAAAAGTGATTTCATGAGAAATCTCAATCTCAAAAGTCCAGTTAAAATAAACAAGTGTGCATTTAAATTTAGCCCCACAAATAAAGAAGTATTGCAGAAGAATAATGTTGATATTGATGTCGAAAGTTTTAAGAACCAATATTTAAACGAAGTTGATAGAGAGTTTAAAAGTAACTGTAGTCATAGCCAAGTTGACGGTAAACAAACGGAAGACACACTAAGTTCTGACATTATTGTTCCTGAAAAAGTGCACCCTAATAAAGAAGGAGAAAAAAAGAAGAAACAGAAGGCATACAAAAGAAAGTTGCCCGTACAGGAAAGTGTTCTTGCAAAGAAAAAGAGGTTTCAAAAGAATGCAAACAAAAGTCTTTTTCTAGAGTACAAGAAAAGGGATTCAAAGATAGAAGTCAAATGCTCCCAAGAAGATTCTAATACTAAAGAAGTCAAATCTGTTGATGTTATGGTGAAAGACATGAAAAGTCAGAGGAAATCGAAGAAGCACAAAACTAAGTTGTCAATAAAGACTAAAAATATTCAGGTGAAAATAAAGTGGCGAAAGGAGCAATTAAAATTGAAACTCACAGGCATGAAGAAGCGTAGGGCGAAAAAAGAAGAGTCCAAAATATTAAGGCAATATGTCCTGAATTGCTCCCCCGATTCATCTACGAAGGATATAATCACACGGCCTATGCATAACGTTACACCTATCAAAAGGAAACATGTAAAAAAAGATGGTACTCCAGACAGTTTAGTCCAGACCTCCATTGAAAGTTTTTTTAGGATTAAGTCTTCACCAACTTAGATGGCAGTATGTATATGTTGTTGGGTTATGTTGGGGATTACAGAAGTATGGTATAGCCATAGTTTATATCCTGTAGTGGTAGTGTGATGGATCATCTCGATTGGCGGACTGTCAGTGGCCACATAAATATGGCTTACTAGATATAAGTGTTTCATAAAATATTTGTTTTATGTTATTGATAAGCTTAAAAATGTGTGAACATTGTTATCCTCTCATCTGTGGGACCACCACACAGGTACGGTCCTCCGACCGCCATCTGTCGCGTGCTCGCAACGCATTTGTTATGATTTGCTTACCATTTTGCGGTCGAATTTTTCCAAAACTACTTCCTAACGATTTTAATAGTCTTACTGATTTTAATTTAATAGTATTATTAGAAAAAACTTGGATCCAACAAGACTGACACGCCTCGCGACCAGGTTCTGTGGGATGCTCGCGGCGCGGTGCCACAGATAGCAGTTTTTCTCGACTGACGAAGCCACAGATGAGAGGTCGAGTTATTTTGAACATTAAAAACTTCATATTCAAATATATTTATTCAATATATAGTTTTAACACGTCAGTTAATAATTACCTTCATAACTTTGTATTCAATAAATTAACATTTCTTTATACATACACATTGTCACGCCTGTTTCCCGTAGGGGTAGGCAGAGATCTCATCCATAGATCTCCATCTGCTACGATCTCGGCATAATTTTCTTGCGTCCTGCACGCTTATCACTCTCCGCATGCAAGCCCGCTGGTTATGGGCACTCTTGACCCGGCCTTTCTTAAAAACTTCGGCAATTTGGTTAAGGTATATTTTTTACATCTTTTTATTTTAAACATATATTGTTGGCCTTATCGATGACAAAACAAATTTCTTTAGAAATAAAGAGGCCGTGTGCCCAGTGGGATGTATGTGTGTATGTGTGTTAGAATAACCATTATTAACCTCTGTGGCATGGCTGAATTTTGCACAGGTCTCTTTCTCTGTACGGCAGATGCGAAGGCAAAACAAGTATGTAACAATATTTAAAAATGGTTTTTTAATTCAAACGGTAAGCGAGTGTGTTACTACATTGCCACTATAGTGACGCATTGTTCAGAAAGAGAACATTCGCGAAAGCCACTATAGAGGTACATAGTGCCTAAGAGGTTAACATTTACACTAAACATATGACATCTGAGTGGCACATTCTATTATTTATTTCATTTTAGTCATATTGTCTGCTTTATTATAAGAATTTGTACAAATGGACTATTTAGGTAAATTTTACAGGAACAACAACAAACTGATTGCCTTTCATTGGGTGAGAAGTTTTAATAAAACCACTTTTACTGTAGATATAAAAGGAATATTTTTTATGTAACAATAAATCCGATGTTCCATTGGATGCATTTTAAGATTATCGGTTAGATGTCATCAAAAGAAGAGAGAAAAATGTCCGACCGAAGTTATTTAGATATATGTGTTTAACGTTACAAATGAAAAGAAATTAAAACAAATTTTAAATATGTTTAACTGTTTAAACTATAGTATAGTTAGTTATAATAAAATTTTTCATTTCTTTTTATTATGAGTTCTTTAATCACATTTTTTTATGAGTTTCATATATTCTGTTTCGATGTAGATTCAGTTTGAGTCGATTTGTTCTTCACTTACTTTTATAGGAGTTGAACACAGTTCTCTGTAAGAGGTCTACATAGTTTTACTATAATTTAGATTCTTATACAGTTAATTTAGTTAATATGTTTAGTACATATAATATTTTTGAACATGCCTTTTTGTAGATTTATATTTCTGTGTAATAATACTTGTACAGTTGTGCCTTAAACTATATATTTCTATAAAAGCTTGTTAGTATCGTTATTTTAATCTTTAAGACTTTAAGAGACACACTTAAGGTAGTCTGGATTTTCTCAATTTATAGTGTGTCCTCAAGATCACTATAACATGCGGCCTCGTAGTCCAAAGGATAATCCAGATATTTTTTAAATATTTTATTATGTCATTTTCACTGTTGATGTCAAAAATTTAAATCGTTAGATATGCTCTAATAATTCAGAAATCTAATAAATCGGAAAGTCGGTGCCATTTTATTAAATATGCGTGTGAACAGAGTTCGAGATAATATAGTCACTCTCTATTCCTCTGAAGTAATTGCAAACATTACTTTCTCTTTCGTGCACTCGTCATTGATTCAAAATGAGTGAGTTTCCATTCCATTCATTTCACATAGATTCAGGACACCGATTGTTCTGAAGGGTTCATCTAGCAATTTAAATTTTTGTTTAATGTTATGTATAAAACACATGAAAAAGTGTTGCATAAGTTTTATTCAAACAAAAATGTTATAATGTCAAACAAATATTACTACTTATATAAATATACTTTTTCCAAAAATAAATTCTTTTAATTTTTATAATCATGAGAAAGCTAGTGCTAGTTATAAACATTAATGAAATTGCTTTTCACAAGCTTAAGTATGCTGATATCTTTGTCAGGCGATATAGGTTCAGTAGCGAAGTTACTTCTTTCAGTATCAATAGTTACGGGTTCAATTCCTGCATCGGGATAACTGTATAACCTACAGATTTTTATTCCTGGTCTTTCGCCAACCGCCTTGGACGAGCGCTATAGATTAATATCTATTCATGCGGATATGGGAACGTCTTTTTCTGTACTGAGACATATATTAGCTGTAAATAAAAATACTTATAGGGCTTTGAACTTGTGATCTTAATTTATAATGGCAAATGCTGACCCGTGCGATTACCCGTAATAATTGTGCCAAAGATAAATTTAAATTTTGATGTAGTAAATATCGTGTCGTAACTTCGTAACAACGGATTAAGGTCATATTGATAGAGTTGCCATTTATGCGTATTTCCTGAACTTGTCCTAGTTAGAAATACATGTTAAATTTTTTACCAATGGAACGAATATAAAAAATCTAGTTAATAATTTTTTTTATTTGCTTACATTCAGATGACACGACTGTTCGTTTGCCTTGCTATACCATAAAAAAATAAGTACCGCTAGAGTACCCAAACGCCTACTCGAGGCAAACCAGATGGTCGTAGAAGTCGTGAAAGGCCTAAACTTGGAGTGGTAGATGGAGTCGAGGACGACTTAAAGGCAATCGGTGTGAGGGACTGGAGAGAAAAAGCCAAACAAAAATCCGATTGGAAAATTTACTGAATCAGGCTCAGGCCCACCAGCGGCTGTAATGCCTTAATGATGATATACAAATTACATTAATTTAAAATTAATTCTCATTTATATAATTTTTATTATGAATTATTTTGAAGAAAAAAAACGTTCTAAATCTCAAAAATTCAGATTTAGTGAGCTTTTCGTCTTATTTTATTAATTTTAATCAAATATTATTACCCATCATAAAATTGGTTGACTTTTTCGCATATTTTTGCGATATCGAAGTTTTCAAGACCATTCGATATAATTGCACCTATTTATTTAACGCTTATAATAGCAGCATCAGGTTAAAACTTGCGTTTACGATTTGTGATTCTGGGTTCTATTTTACCTAACATGGAACTGAAGACGTAAACCTATATTATCTTATACAACCTATACATATCCTTAGTTTACTTAAATTAATAACAAAAATTCTAAAAATGTTGCTAGGCTCTTTGTAAAAATTTTATGACCCAAATGTGAGATAGTCTGCTTTTCGAATTGATTTTTCATGGCATACTAACGACATCCATACCCAGGACATTTAGGCTATGAGTATTAAGTATTTTTATATATTCCTCCACAATAACAAAATGTGATATATTTATAATATGATAAAATCCCATAACTAGTTTAAATAGGATTTTAAAAGTATCCTAATAATCCAATATATATTTTTAATGAAAATAAAATATATTAGCAAAATTAAGAACATGTTTTTTGTAGTTATCATCTCTTCCATTTAATTAAAAAACAAAATGGTACTTATGAAATTAAATAGTGAGTGCTCACAACTATTTATGACTTGATGAACCAATAACTAGTAAAAGAAAGATAATAAAAAAAATACTGTATTTGGTAGAACTATTAATAACTACAAATCTAAATAATATTTTTATTATGAAAAAAAAATAATTTACATTAATATATTTCGGTAGAAAAAAATCTAGGGTTATGGCAATATTAGCCCTTGTTTTGTTTACTACTTGTATTTACTTAGCGTCCAATCGAAGTTGATCGAACCAAAAACTGAAACTAATCAGTCCGTTTTCTAACTTCGTACATATGACAAGATTTTATTTTAGAATATTAGATTTACTTAGTATTTGACAATATTGATCCATTTTGTAATTGACGCAAAGACGTGTAAAGTTTAGTTTATTATTTTTATTTTCATAGATAGTTGATTTTCCTTTGTTTAAATTGAAAGCGACGTTGCCATTCTTCTCATATGAAACTTTCGTTGTTCAAGTCTGTGTTATAATTTATTAAGTAGCCTAAAGATCTCTAATATTTTAATCAAAACTTAACAAAAATATCTGCAAGTTATGGTTTTGCTTTTTGAAATGTGCTATTGTGAAGAATTTTTATTGTCTGATGCAATAACGGTTTGGCAACAGCGCACGGATTTTGAATGAACATCTTATAACAAGCTCTGATGTGTTAAAACTCATCAAATCGTTCAGACTTTTCAAATAAGTGCTATCTTTATGTGGTAAGTCAGTCTGTTTAATATTTTTAAATAATAAGTACATGTTATTTAAGTTTAAGATATTTTATGTAACGGTAATTTTAATTTTCCCGCGGAATGACGTAATTCGGCGCAAATTCGTCGGCCATATTTCTGAAATCGCGATCAGTCATCTGTCAAGTGCTATTGGATTATATTCGCTTGTGGTGTAAAAGAAAATTTATCTTCACAGAGGGTGGTTAAAAATTTAAACCCACCACGGAAGCATCCGGGTAAGTTAATAATTGCCGTTACGATTATAAACATGATATAGTAAATGTTTCTATGCGAAAATTCAATATATTTAGCCAACTTAACCTTATCTTATAGGACACTTTCTGGGTTAACTAAACTAGTCTTTTTTTTGGAAATCATATTTAAATGATTTTATTTAAATTATTTTGTGCGTGTGAATATAGTTTTCATGGAATAGAATTCGTTATGGTTACTTATAACGTTTATTAGACAATAACTGATACCAACATTAGATTGTCATTCGTAATTCTTTTTAATATCTTTATGGAACTTTAAAAGAAGTACTTAAAACATAAAAATTGATTCAGACTTAACCGATACCTACATTTTTTCTAGTATACAGTCCATTATACGTTAGTTTCTAGAAATTTCTCGAATTCTAAAATTAGTTCATCAACTTGTTAAGACTTGTCCGTTGCATAAGTTAGATAGTCGAGGGAACTTGTTGATATCGTCTTAAGTAAGTTATACGTTTATTCTGAAATTATGCACTAAGAAAACAAAATATATTATTTATAGTGCTTATAATATGTGTGCTTACAATCTATCAAATGACAAGACAGCTTTAAAATAATTTCTTGGACCAAAAGGTAAGGAAATTAATTGAATATGGCAATACCTTTGTCAACATTTGAGATCTTTCGTAAAAAAAAACTACAAATAAAATCTGAGCTGTAAAACATGTCAGACTGTTCTTGAATGGAGCTGTAATAGGAATATACATAAGATTTTCACAGGCATTATTCTTTCTTCTGCAGTATATTAACCATTTGCGCGTGAGTGGTGTCTCTATTTTGTATTGGCTTATACTGAGGCTGATAATAAAACCAACATATGTTTATATGGATGCTGCTATTATAGATTTTTAATTGACTAATGAAAGTTGAAGTAGCCGGAATGAACTGTCAAAAATTTGCACTCATTAATTATTACCAGATTTGCTGATCATTGAGTGTAAGTGGGTCACACAGCATTTTGGAGATTGTGTGATGAATTAATAATCCTGCCATCTAAAAGAAACCATCGGTAGAACACTGATAAGAGTCAAAATTGATATAAATGTCTTTGTAACCATTTTTGTGGATATATTGATAAGTAGCACAAACTATACATTTCGAAATTCTACAACCTAGTGGCTTATCAACATGGCCTTAATATTTATCAATGATATTAAGTTGGAATGTTACAAAAATACCATTTTAAATCTGCTATATAAGCTGCCCTCAATTGTCTAATGAAGTCCATTTTGTCTTCATTATGGTTAAATGTTGCATCTGTCTTTAATTAGGGTTACATTATATTTCTATAGATAAGGTTTTTTGTAATTCCTGTATGTGGTCCTTAAATAAATTAGAAACATATGTAATAAATATAGTATCAATTATGTCAACAGATTAATTTGTTAGTAAGGCATATGTAGTCTTATATCAGCTCAATATAACACCTACAATTGGGCTAATGGCATGAACTATATTTCTTTGAACATTACAGACTCAGAATTAACTGATACCAACATTATTTTCCATAATACATTACAATTCTGTCTAGATCATCTAATTCTAAAATTAGTTGATCAACTTGTTGAAACTTGTCCTCTGTTACATAAATTTGATATTGGAGGGAACTTGTTTATATTGTCTTGGGTAAATTTTGAAATTTGAATTATTTACTAAGAAAATAAACTAAGAATTTTTGAGTTGAAATTATTTATGTTAATAATACAAAGTATTGCTAGATTTTTTAAATTGAATACTTTGATATAATTCTGAGATAAAAAAAATTACTATCATAATATACACATCCTTTTCAAATTCTTTAGTTTTCAACATAAGAAACTTGCAATTCATTTGCCAAACCTCAGTCTTCCAACAATCAAGCTTTTAACGCCATTTTGTCCTTACACGTAAAATAGGTGTATGATGATGTGCAATTGTGGAAATAAGCTTTATAAGCTATATATAAAATAAGCGTTATACCTACTATCTACATTGCATGGTGACTTTCCTCTGGATGGCATTAGAGAAGATATGGCAAAAGAAATTCCATACGGATGCTCTTTTTGTCTTTTTTTTTACTTTCTTTTTACAATGTAATGTAAATTTATTTTCACAGATATTTACGAAAATGTTTAGTTATATGAAAAATATTATTAATTTTGCCAAACTTATTGAGAATAGTTCTATATATCTGTTCACCTGCGTTGAACTCCGTCACACCTTTATTAATCTGTAATATCTAAGCATATTAAAAGAATTTCTTTGTCAGAGAGAAATCAGAATTTTTACTTAGCTAAGAACTTAGAGAAGACAAGCAAACAAAAATATATAAATAACAATGTGTGTTTTTTCACTAGAGTAAGTGGATTTGCAGGTAACTGAAATTAATCTTAACAAAAAACGGCTGTCAGTATCCTTCCATCTCTCAACCACTAACAACAACAAACACACCCACACACATTCTTCCACAATGTACACAACACATGTATCACCTCAACACGGTATAATCAGGTATAGTAGACTATGGAAGACAACCAATAAGTAGAATAGTAGTTTAACATAAATCTAGTAGACTCTTAGAGTTGTTAAAAGTGGCTGAGAAGTGGAAAGTTGCTGACAGCCATTTTCTGGTAAGATTTAGTTTAAGTTCCCTGTAAATCCACTCATTCCAGTAAAAAACACTCTGACTGTCCACATAGTAATGGATTTCTGACTCCATTAATTAACCTAAAAATCTCTTCATTAAATTTAAGGATTTACATCCATGAATGCTTTCTAACTAAGATCAATTATATGATAACTCTACTAACTAACCTCTGGAGATTTGCTATTCTTGTCTGACTTGTCGCTCAGGCTGTTTGATGTTTTCACTAAAGATTAATATATTATCACAAAATATTCATTACATCATCAATTTGTTGATTAGAGTGGTTCTATTTCTAGTATAATCGGATACCATTTATGGTACATGTGACATGTAATGTGTTAAAAGTTCTATATAGTTTTTTTATGATAGATATAGGCAAACAAACAAGTTGAACTTTTTAATGGGTAAGGATTAACATCATCACCCATTGACATGTGAAATGCCAAAGGCACTTCAGATGCATTGACCTACTTTAGGGTAAGGATATGAACAATATATAAATGAAAATGTATGAAGATTTTTTATCAAACAAAGAATTTTTATATTTGTCGATCTGTCTTCAGGCTATTTGTATGAAAAGTCTGGATCTATTTTGATGTAATTTTTAAGATATGTCCCGTATATTTACAGATAAAATGGTTTAAATGGTTCAAGAAATTAGAATTTGTAACAGAGCACATACAGTGCAAATTCTATATAACGACCCTCAAGGGACTGTGCATATTTTGACGTTATAGAGAGTTGTCGTTAAATGGAGAGAAGAAAAATCTGTATGAGAAAAAAAAGTTTATTTCAGACTAGTGTTAGTAATTACATAAAAAACAATTCTTATTTGATCGCTATTGAGTCTGTTATTTTTGTCTGACGTCTTTTGCTGCACCAGTATTTTTTTTGTATTTTTTTAATTATTTTATTCATATCTTGCGATATTGAGGCATCTTGGTGATAAAGAAAGTATTATTCCAATAATTTAGCTGCTTCCAGAGCTTCTTTAATGCTCGGCGGAGGCTCAGGCTCATCCATCTCATCTTCTGTCGTTATTGAAAGTGGGTGTAATGCTATATAGAGTGTATCATTGTATGGGAAACAAGCTAAACCAACAAAAGCCGAGTGATATCGACGCTTTAGGGAGTTTGTCGTTAAATCGAGTAACGTTACATGGAGGTTACAATGTATTTAAAAAAATTTGGAATTTTGGTGGACCAAATTTTAATGGGATAAGAATCGCTCTTTTTAGAAAAAATTGAAATTTAGTGTTGATTGTACAAGTAATATAACATCAGTGGTGGCCCATTGGTTAAAAACTGCAGCTTTAAACAAATTTGTACTTTCTCGACTACACACTCAACTGCGTAGTAAGCATATCGCCCAACCGGTCGGGGCCATCTGTTTGAACAGCTGGCGTACATTTTGCGTGACCCCATCGCGCACTTATATACAAACACCTTTACCATTAAAGATAATAGCGTCATTATAATACGATAAACATTTTTATCGTTAATTTAAATTTATAAGGCACTATTCATAACGACGGAAAGAAAGCGTAATAAAGTTTTATTGGTTTAATTTTTATATCGGAAACTGCTTTAATATTAGATCTTGAATATTGATTGGTAGAAGTTTGATAACCTAATTCTAGTACTGGATACCCGGTGTTTTAGTATTTTGCAATGGTAGAAGAAATATTCTATGGTTGATTTTTTTTTATCAATATACACTATACAATACACGCCGAAAGCTTCCGTATTTGGACATGATCTAATTGACGATGACGTCATTCTGCGCGTGTTGTGTGTAGGTTTTCTATGTGTTCCCGTTTTTGCAGGTTTCCCGATTTCATATATAGTCTGCTATTTGAGGTCGGTTACGTATTTCTATTGCTTTCAGCGTTGTGGATGTACATTATGTCAGACGGTCTCTCATGCTCGTTCGTTGGCTCGGTTATATAAAAGTTCGATGTTAAAAGAAATTTTGTTTATATTTAACATTTGCCCGCGGCTTCGCGCGCGTGGAATTTGTTCTGCCACGTTAAGTTTTGTGACAGATCATTTTAAATAAATATATTTTTTTTTTTACTTAATTTTTTTATTCACAATTTAGGTCATAGTGGTTTCCACATAAAAGGTAGATATATGCTGTCGCGGACTTTTATTTAGAACTATTCAAGACAAACAATCCTACGGCACATCATTCTCAGAGGCCAGATTTTTTCCGACTTAATTGACATGTATCGTAATATTACAACCAAAAAAAATACATAAAATCATTACAAATTGTAGCCTATATGTTATTCCGATGTATAACCTATATTACTGTATAGTTTCATCAAAATCCGTCCCGTAGTTTTTTCGTGAAAGAGTAGCAAACATACATACTCACAAACTTTTGCATTTATAATATTAGTTTACATTAGTTTAATAGTTTATATTTATTAAAATATGTTTAGAGCAAGGTATAACGGTTTGGGGGGGCAGATTATAACAAGTAATTGTTCCATGAGTTCCAATTGATATATATGCTCTTAATATTTTTTCGGTTCACATTTAATCAATTTTTTTTTCGTCACTTATATGTTGTATGTGTCACGCTAGTCGAATCCGGATTGGTGGGTGTTACCAGACTCGGAATAACAATGTTTAGACTATATATTATTCTTTATATATATGTACGCAGAGTTCGTACGCAGCAATTTCGCCACGTGAGCCAATTGGTCGTCATAAAATTCAATATTATCAGTTTGTAATATAAGTAGAAATCCTGAAAGAGTTATATTGAAAGTTGGTCACCGTACATGTATGTATGTTGAAGTGGGTCTAAAGCATCGTTATCGGGACGAGTTTTCGAACTATATCATTACCGGGCTGTCGATGGGTTTGAACGTCATTGAAATGTCATTTTTTTTTGTTGATGTCTGTTATACGTTAGGACAAGCCACACAAGATTATAATATGAATCAAGTTTAACCAAAGCAATAAAAATATTTTTGGTTTTTTTTATACGACTCGACCTGATGGGAAATAATCAACGCCACGTATACACATCCGCAACAGCATTTAATACCAATGTTGTTGCGGATGTCTAGTGTTGCTGGCCTTTAAGATTTTTTGTAAAATAGCGTTTATTAAATAGCATAATTTATTTGAAGACAATTAATTGGCTCAATGTCGGTCACCGCTTTTGGAGTTTAAGGTCGTGGATTTGGTTCTCCCATAGGGATAAATATACGTACGGCCTTCAAGTATTTATTCCGATATTTCCGAACCGTTACGACATTTGAACCTTGGAAACAAACCTACGCATATGTCTAAGGAGGCCTGCAACGCTTCCGCGAAGCTTATGGTGTCTATGGACGGCGTTGATTACTCTCCATCAGGCGGTGGAATGGTGGTTTGCTTTCTTATCCCATCATCATTATATATCCGAACAGCTACGACATTGGAACCTTCAAAAAATAAGCCTACACTTTTCTAAAAGGCCGACAACTGCACTGCTGCACTGCCTTGATTGCTTTCCATCGGGTGACACGCCTGCTCGTTTGGCTTCCCATCCCGTAAAAAAATATATATATCAATATTAGATAAAAATAAGGTACAAAAATCAACCGCTACGATCGTATTCATAACGTATCCTTTTTCATTTGTCTTGAAGTTTATTTTAATGTCCTCCGCTATCTACAATATCGACGCATAAAAAACGAAAACTTACGTTTTCCTTGCAATTAAGCTAATAATTATTATATTACGAAAATACTTCACATCAAGTCAGAGGACGCGAACTCACGATCTCTATACCCCGTACAAGTTAGCTTGATCTTTTTGACAGATGTAAATTTTTCTGATCGACATAACTTTGCAATGACGAACATATTATTTTCTTAATTTAATGATTTTATTTATTGTAAAAATATTTATTAAAAAAATACATATAACACAAAAGTCCCTAAAGATTCAAGCGTTGTCCGAAAATTTTAAGACTTTTTATTGCTTCAAAGTAAAATTTAAATAGGAACATTGAAAATAATAGACGCTTGTACAATGTTACATCGGTCTATACTGTATACTGCCTGTTATTCGTGTTCCATTCGTCCGAACGGCGAAAACGTAGTAAACCGCAAAATGAAAACTTACCACCAGAGCCAAAAAAACTTAAGATTTATGAAAGAACTATGTCTGATCACTCACAGTCAGTTTCCACGCCGTAGAACATTTTTTATTGGTGGTAGAGCTGTGAGGCTCACACAACTCGACGTAATATTTTTTTTCTGTTCAGAATATGCAATAAAAAATTTGACATGCGTCATTTACGTTTTCGCGTCGATATATATGATACGATGTATATGTATGTATGTATTATACATACATACATACATATACATATTGTCCATATAGACCACAGATTTCCATCTGCTACGATCTCGGCATAATTTCCTTGCTTCTTCCACACTCATTGCTCTCCTCATGCAAGCCCGCCGGCTAAGGGTACTGTGTTGACCTTTCATAAAATACATAGATAATAGAATTATGTAAATGTTGAAACCGAATCATCATATAATTATATATAACTTGTTCTTCGAAACGTTTTCGATACATTTTCATAACCAGCGTTTTTATTAACAACACTTGGCACCAAACTTACACGGTTAATTTTAAAGGTGCTTCGTTATTTTGTTTTTAGTTGCCAACTCTGCGATTGTGAAATGTAAAGGCGCGTGCACATTACACTTTTGAAACTGCGTTTGATCACATTATTGTACCCGGTAGTTGTGATCTGTAGATTAGATTTTCGACTTAGTCGGCCACTGTCGGTTTTGATGCATATTTTTTTATTAGACTATAATTATCAAATTTTATTACAATCAACGGTGTTTATTGTCTGCTTTTGCTGAAATTAGGCATCTAAATTTGGAGAAAAGGTGTAAAATGTCTTTGTATGTCGGTCAAAAAGGTAGGAAAATGGAAGTCGTGCGTATTAAACTATCAGCGTGTTCGCGTCTTATCTAAAGATATCGTATCTATCGTTTACGCACACTACAGATTGCCTCAAGGAAAACGCAGAGTTATGTAAGGTATACCGCTCAACTCTGCTGCCGTACAACTCGCCGTAAGAAAAAGTTTCATCCCCATCATCTGGATGAGTGGCGATCCAGTACGGTGCGTCTTTCCCGAAACTTCATTCCACCCACCACCATCCTATGCAACCAGCTAGGTATTTCCGAACCGATATGACATTGGAACGTTTAAAAAACAAGCCTTCTCATATCTTAAAGGCCGGGTGTTGCAAATATCTATGGGCCGCGTTAATTCCTTTCCATCAGAATATGCTTGCTCGTTTGCCTTCCAGTTACATCCCATTTTCTCAATTCAGCGACAGGATGTATTCCGAATAACTCCTCAAAGCACTCACCGTGGTTGTTAAAACGATAAAATTATGTTTGTGTATACATACATACATACATACCGTCACGCCCGTCTCCCGCAGGGGTAGGCAGAAACCACAGATATCCATTTGCTACAATCTCGTCATACTTCTCTTGCTTCCTCCACACTCATTATTCTCCTTATGCAAGCCCGCCTGTTAAAGGTACTCTTGACCTGGTCTTAAAAACTTCAGCAATTTGGTCAAGGTATGATTTCCGTGGTCTTCCCCTACCGACCCTTCCATCCACATTCGCAACGTAAATTTCTTTTGCCAGTCGTCTTTCATCCACCCTCTTTATATGCCCAAACGATCCAAGCATCCCTTTCTCAATTTTTCTCACATCACCTTTTACTCTACATCGCTCTCTTATATCTTCATTTCTTATGCTATCATTCAAAGTTACACCACAGTTCAGTGTTTGTGTATGCCTTAGCAAATAGATGTTAAATATGAGGATTTTTTAAAATAAAATAGATTAGCAAGTAGATTGTAGAGAAGCAAATAGATTGTAAAACTATATAAATACGATTAGGCCTGATGTTTTTGCGACATGTTATTTGAAAACAAAGCGGAAGTATGTACCTGTTTAGCATAACGCTAATTAGCATGTTCACGGTTAGAACGAGGTAACGAATGTGGCGTCCCACCCGCTGGCCTCTGCTGCCTTTGATTTACAAATGCCAACCAAAGTACCTACGCGTACGAGTTGCTAGTATGTGCGAAGAAAATAATTTTGGAAGATCCTTCTGTGTTTATTTACAAACTGACTAACCCACGACCTCGTATATTGTCTTTTAATATATCGACACAGATTTCAAAAAAAAAAATTAATTCATATCCATACATACATACATATCGTCACGCCTGTCTCCCGTAGGGGTAGGCATAGACCACAGATCTCCATTTGCTACGATCTCTGCATACTTTCCTTGCTTCCTCCACGCTCATTATTTTTCTTATGCAAGCCCGCCTGTTAAGGGTATGATCTTTTGATCTGGTCTTTCTTAAAAATTTCAGCAATTTGGTCAAGGTATGTTTCAATGCATATACGAATGGGAAAAAAATACTGCTTCGATTGTTCCGAGTCTTTGAGCTTCAAGACCAATTGAAAATTTTGTATGGCGTTGGAATTGATTGTTTTTGAGTGATCAGAGATGCTTTTAACCATTTTGCGGTTTACTACGCTTTCGCTAAATGATCACCCATTTTTATAGACAATATGCATTATCACTAACAAAACGGCAGATGCGTGTTTTGCATTTGGGAAAGATTGGTATTGAATTGTGGGAAAGGTGTAGGAAAAATAGTTCAAGAAGTTTGTAGAGGTTGAACCTTTATTTCTCATTAAAGGTGAACGCAGCGAAGTATAAATATGAAGAAAAAAAGTTAATTTCGGAATAATTCCAGCTGCTGAATTCCGCTAAACTCGCCCAAGAGTAAAGTTTCGTCCCCACCATCTGGATGAATGGCGATCCAGTACGGTGCGTTCTTTTCGAAACTTCTTTCCACATTAATACCCTGTTGAATCAGCTAACTCCAACGGTGTTTTCGAATCGATTTTATGGGTGGCGTTGACGGTTGCCTATCAAACGATACCATTCCTCGTTTGCCTTCGCATCGCATAAAAAGGCTTACAAATATAATTATAAACGAGCAACTTAAATCGAGTTATTTCGGTTGTACACTGACATAATCGTGTTTTTATAATTTGCCCCGGCAAGCAAATTTGGCAGCTGTAGTTATGCGTAGGCCTGAATCCAATGTCAGCTGAACGTGTCAAGTCCAACGGCCGATCATATGGGCGCTGGTAACGACAGCATGTCCAGTGGTAGATTTAGATTATCGAACGAATATTAAAAAAACTTCGGGATGCCGTTAACCTCGCGGACGATATTTTCTTTTAGTGCTAAGATCGTAATCGGTTTTTTTTGCAGACCTTACTTTTGACTTACTCCGCAGACAAGAGTCCATTGGGGCGGAATCCGACGACCTGGGTGGCCGCTTATTGATTTTTTTGGGAAGAAGCAGCTCCATGGTCTCGAGCAGTGTAAGGCGTGACGCCATATTCTTAAAAACTTGAGGGTGAAGCTAAGGCTTGATGTTCTCTCAATATTAGCATAAAATGTTTAGTAAGCATGCGTCGACCTATGACCAAATTTTAACACCTCATATTATAGGCGATTAGAATATTCAACCTGGTGTCAATATCGAAACTACGATCCTTGAAAGCTATATGTATGTACGTTAGGTGAATTATTCCTTGTTTGAAAGTAATAGGTGAGTTTGAAAACCTAATTCTGCCATTGAACACCGTATGTATTCTCAGTGTGCCTAGTGCTTTTAATTTGTATTTAGTAATCGTACCTCGACAAAAGTGATGCGAACTATTTTTAGATAGATAGATAGATAGATTTTCTTTATAATACACCAAAAACAAAGTTACACAATTATTGATTGTAATATTGTAATTATATACAGATGGCGATCATATAGCGCCAACAGCAATTTCTTTCAGACAACCGTAGGATGTACGAAGATAATTTGATGTAGTTTGGTTATACATTATAAACAAAGATACTAAGCATAAGCAAATATATAAGTATCTACATACATAAATGTATATTTTTGTGTATTCAAACTTAAATAACTAATAAAAATGTGTAAATACAAACACACATATATACACCAAAATATAGGTTAGTTACTTAAGTTTTTATTAGTTATAAATTTTTATTAGTTATAAATTTTTATTAGTTATTTAAATATTAATACACAAAAATATACATGGGGCATATTTAATGCCAACAGGCATTTTTCCCCAACATACAAAATACAGGCAAAACTAAAAAGTATAGGGAGGTGGTTAAAAAAAAATATATATAAAACTTAATTCAAACGTTATTTTTTTTTAATTTGTTTTGTTCTACTGGCGTGACCTACTTCATCAACAACGTGATACGGCCCTAACGGTGACCGATACGGCCATGTGTCACGAATCCCTCCCCATCCGAGAACTTCGCCGGCGTCACGTGTGCAAACCGTGGCCTTACGCCGAGGCTGCGCTTTGATTTACGTCACACGCTATAACGCTATTATCCTGTTATTTTTAACGTTACAACACCATATTGGATGAGGTTTATTCTTTCACGTCATAATCCGATTGTACTTACTGTTTATGACTTATGTTTTTGGCCTTCATGGGGTTTTCCGCTCGGAATAAAATGACATATAACTGATGCCTACTGCGATTCTTAACACATTGCACGTTACAAACGAATACTTTGCCGAGAATAGCGTATTATTTGTCTGTAGTATGAACGGACCGGCTCGCCCGGGGAAACACTACACTCCCGCTGAAAACCGGCGTCTGAGTGGTAGCTTAGCTACCGCGCTTCGTCCGGTGAGAGAGGTTGGGTTCCGGAAGATTAACTCTCGTCTCCCCCCCCCCCGCCCCCTCACTGCCTATGGCACTGCGGATGTTTATGGGTGGCGTTGATTGCTTTCCATCAGACGACACGCCTGCTCGTTTGCCTTCCTTCCCATAACTTTTTTTAATGAAATAAGCTTCGCTCACTAAATAAAGTTCACGTAAATGTGTCGAAAAGATTTTTAGTATTGTATTGTGTTCGCGGTTGCTTAAAGATAAATGGCATTACCGGCAGAAAATTCTAGAAGTTTCGACGGTACGATACCGAGCGTTTAGACCCTGACGAATCGTGTCGCCAGTTATATTTAACTGTGGGCACGTTTGAACTTGACATTGCAGTCGGTTTGACAAGTTAAACACACAATGCTCTCGCGATTGAACTGACGTCAGATGATGGCTCATGAAAATATCTAGCAGTGATTCTGTGTGTAGTTTTATTTTTCATCACCCTTATTCGTGAAAAGGTTACGAAACTAACTCTATATCACTTTTGCCTCGCACCGTAATGTATGCCAAGGATTTATATTCAAATATTTTTATTATTGCTATATGCAGATTGAGTTTTTACCCACATACTGAGAGACCGCTGCCCGTCCACTGGTGTTTTTCCCTCAGTCAGCTTGCGATATCAACAGCGGGAAGAAATGGTATGAGCCTATTTTATGCAGGGAATTGAAAGCAGCATTACCTAAATTGGCAAAACTCGGACTTATGATCCTGTACGTCGTTAGTTCGTATCCTCCATTGGACTATTGATGTGGACCATATCCTAGCACGAGCATTATAAGTTTAGTGGGAATGGTTAACAAGAATTCTAGTACATTCTGGAACTAACTACCTTCGGCGGTCTTTCCGAACCAATACGACATTGGCACCTTCAAAAAACAAGCCTACACATACCTAAAAGGTCGGCAACGCTTCCTCCTGCAACGCTGCAACGCTGACTCCTGCGGTGTCGCGGTTGGCTATGGGCGACGTTGATTGCTTTCCTATCCCATAAAAAAATATTAAATTATAAAATATTTAAATACACTGTTAGTCTTCTTTAAAAAAATCACTCATGACAACATATGAAATCGGTAAATAAAAACTCGTGTCGGTTACTTTAACTCCGGGAGCATATTTCCATAGAATTACGCTTAACTTCTAGTGTTACATTTAGTTTAGCTCTTTGCCTGTTTTTTTATGGGACAGGAGTGCAAACGAGCAAGCGTGCCGCCTGATGGAAAGCAATCAACGCCTCCCATAGACAACCGCGACACCGCATAAGTCACGGTAGCGTTGCCGGCCTTTTAGGTATGTGTAGGCTTGTTTTTCGAAGGTGCCGATGTCGTATCGGTTCGGAAAGACCGCCGAAGGTTTGTTCCATAGAGTGGTGGTGCGTGGAAAGAAGTTTCGAGAGAAGCTCACCGTGGTAGATCGCCACTCATCCAGATGGTGGGGATGAAACTTTTCTTTATGGCGAGTGCTTTTGTGCTTTAAAATTCGATATTTATCGACATGTTATGTGTTTCGTTAAGCGATAAACGCCCACAGCTGATCCGGTTCACCGTTCTATATGTTTACAAAATCGAACAAAACATTCACAATCAGAAATAGATGTTTACTTGTCGCGCTGTGGCGTAGTTGAATTTAAACATATACATAATACATGTAAATATATGTAATATATACATATATACATCCATATCGTAAGCCTGTCTCCCGTAGGGTAGGCAGTGACCGCAGATCTCCATCCGCTACGATCTCGGCATAACTTCTCTTGCTTCCTCCACGCTCATTACTCTCCTCATGTAATATATATGTGTACATAATCATCTCATAACTACTTACACTTAACCCTTTAAGCAGTTTCCCCGTACAGTGTACGTGCTACGCGAAATTGGCCTCATCTGGTTTGCCCGTATGGCGTACGGGCAAACAAACTACTTAAAGGGTTGACAATTAAAAGTGAAAAAAAATTCTTAATATTCTTATTCTATTAAGTATGGTATTTAACTATATGCAATACAAAAATATGCCTTTTTTGGAAGCATTTCTGCTAAAATAATTGACCGCTAAAAGGGTGGTATACGTATATATTACTTAAATGTAATATATATATATATATATATATATATATATATATATATATTTATATATATTTATATTTATATATATATATATATATATATATATATATATATATATATATATATATATATATTATATATATATATATATATATTTATATATATATTCATATTTATATATATATATATATATATATATATATATATATATATATATATATATATATATATATATATATATATATATATATTGGTAATAAGGTTGAAATTACTTTGTTGAGTCGTGCATTCTCTTTAAACTTTTATATGCGACTGACTACATTTTAACCGAGTAGTGTAGCGCGTATTACGTTTGTGTGAGTGGATCAAATCAACAATAGCTCAGTTGGTAAGGAGAGCCGGACGATCTAAGGTCGTAACTTCATAGCCTTCATTGGACTTATTGATATTTTCTTGCACAAGTACTATTAGATTAGTTGGAAAGAACTCTAGTTATATTAAAACATTGCAAGTCGGCTTTTTTTTAAATCAGTTACTGAAAAAAAATTACTATGCTAATATAAATTCCATAATTATTTCGATAAAAGAGTAAAGTCCATATACTCCAAGGTTAATAAATAATTTACTGAAAGTAATAACATACAAATATATAATATACTCTTACTTCAAAGGCCGACAACGCATTTGCAATGCCCATGGTGTTGCGGGGATATCTATGAATGGAGTTGATTGCTTTCCATCAGACGATACGATTACTCATTTGCCTCCCTATCCCATTAAAAAAATTGTATATTAGTGTTTTGTAGTTTTCATGTATGTTTCTATAACATAACAGGGGTATAACTGAAGCCACCGACATAGCAAACTAAAGTGGCAATGGGCTGGTCACATTTCTCGGAGATCCGATTATCGTTGGAGCAGACGAGTGTTCGAATAGAGACCGCGTCTCGGCAAACGTAGCGTGGGACGCCCCCCGGCTAGATGGTGCGACAATCTGCGCAAGGCGGCTGGCAGTAACTGGATGCGTGAAGCCGAAGATCGGGCTAGGTGGCGCTTCTTGCGGGAGGCCTATGTCCAGCAGTGGACTGCCGTAGGCTGTTGATTGATTGATTAGGAGGGTAGGGTGGGTAGTCATCATGAAAAATGTCGATAGAGTTCAACGTACGTAATACAGAGATAAGGTGTTTGACAAGGTGACAATTATTTCTAGAGTGTGTATTTCTACTGGACCAATATTTTTATTTGATATATTCTATCTTAGAAAGCTCATTCTTCATATCTTACATAGCGGCCGTTAATTCGGTCGCTATCAGTCGTGTGATCTTTATCACGGCCCACTTTCCAGCCAATAAATGCCAGAAATAGACACGTTCGGAATTAGAACGCCAATTCGACGGCCTAACGAGCACTGGAATACATTAACTGAGTTTTCTTTCCTTTTCTTTGATGGCAATTAGTTATAACTATTATGCCATTGTCAAGAAAAATACAATAATATCAAAAATCGTGAAATGTACTAGTCCAGCTTGTCACGTTTCATACATACATATATATCGTCACGCCTGTCTCCCGTAGGGGTAGGCAGAGACCACAGATCTCCATCTGCTACGATCTCGGCATACTTACCTTGCTTCCTCCACACTCATTATTCTTCTCATACAAGCCCGCCTGTTGAGGGTATACTCTTGATCTGGCATTTCTTAAAAAGTTTAGCAATTTGGTCAAGGTATGATTTTCGTGGTCTTCCTCTTCCGACCCTTCCATCCACATTCGCAAGGTAAATGTCTTTTGCCAGTCGTCTTTTATCCATCCTCTCTATATATACTTATAACTATTATGCCATTGTCAAGTAAAATACAATAATATCAAGTATCTTGAAACATACTAGTCCAGCTTGTCACGTTACGCCTTGATAAAATGACGGCCATTCTATGAAAACCTATGGACTTTTGAAGTCAACTTAAAAAGTCACGATACACGCATTTATTTCATTTTACTTATACGTTTTAAAGTCCCGAGTGGTATCTGAAAATTACTAATCAAGTTGCTGCATCTTACACAGTGGTACTTAAGAGGCATCGCTCGAGCCCAATAGCTTTAATATATTTTAACTTTAAATATATTTTATCTTTTAGTATGTTCAAGTTTTTATTCTCTTCCATTACAAAACAGTGTAATGTTAAACAGTTGTTTGCGCGTCGAAACGAGCTATTTCAGTCGACGGACACCATGTGTTGAGATTATAGTAAGTTATTCACCACCCACTAAGACACACAGTAATAGCTGTGCTCTCATTAAAACATAAAAATATTACGTTCTTAATTCATTGCCCCCACACTGGTGTCCATCCACAAGTGTGTTCTGTCTCGTTGTAACAAATTATGGATCCAAGCGCCAATATTTTTCGAGATCACCTTCCGTCTTCATCATTTCCATTTTATGTTGGATATGATGTGTATTATGTTTTTTCTTATAGAAACATAACATGCTATTCACGGTCTCCTCGTTTCTAGAGAAATGTACATTATTAACCCGCCAAGATTATTCAAGGCGGATTTCTGGACCACAAGCTGAAGCTGAACAAAATTCTCAAACCTGTAGGCGATACAAATATTTTATTCGCGACAATTGCGAAACTTCCGAAGCGGTAGACGTTGTGCCGACGAGGTCGTTTGCTAATTAGATCGTCTAAGTCTTATTTGGCATTTATCTTTTTTTTATGAGATAGGAAGGCAAACGAGCAGGCGTGTCGCCTGATGGAAAGCAATCAATGTCGCTCATAAACATGCGCAGTGTCATAGGCAGTGTAGAAGCGTTGCCGGCCCTTAAGGAAAGTGTCATTCTGGGAGGGTTGGGCCTTCAGAACTCAACCGCTCACCGTACGACGTGCAGTACCTAAGCTTACCACTCAGACGCCGGTTTTCTGTGGGAGTGTGGTACTTCCCCGAGCGAGCCAGCCCATTCATGCTACAGATAAATAATATGCCATTCTCGACAAAGTATCCGTCTGCAGCGTGGTGGCTCTACCACTAAAATTTTGTGTATATAAAGTAGTGTATGTATTAAAATTTTGTGTACAATATATGAGCTGTAGGTTACAAATGTGAGTTAACAAAGACTAGTAATTGCGTAAAGCGGGCACGATTTCGCCGCTCAACAATGGGGAGAAATTAACTGGCTATGTGACGTTTCATAATACGCGAATTGTCTACTCGTGTGAAGTATGTCTTATGTACTCGTCGAAAGTACAGTAAAGCAGGCAAATAATTGAATACATACATCGAATTATCTTTTTAACGTTGTGTCTTTTTAACGCTGTCTTTTTAACGCTATTAGTGATAAGACCGCCATTTGTGTATAAATATTACGATCAATAATTGTATAACTTTGTTTTTGGTGTAAAATAAAGAGTAACCCCCCCTATAACGCGATTTCGTATAACGCGATTCCATGTCCCTCGTATAACACGTATTTTCCCTCGTATAACGCGTGGATTTCCCAAGTCATATATTTGTATGTACTTTGAAAAATTTATAATGATTCGACACTTCATTATCAACTTTGTTTGCACATTTGGTTATTATAAAATTAAATTATTTTATTTAGTTTATGTTCCCAGCTTTTGAGTTTTAGCAAAATTGATTATACCTTACGGTGATCTTTCGTATAACGCGTTTTCCTTTGACGCGGAACCGATTTACCGTGTTATAGGAGGGTGTACTGTATATTTATCTATAAATAAACCATTGAAGAAGTAGTAGCTCATTTGGTGGTAAGGGTTTGCGAACTGACGTCGTTGATTTTATGTCAACCATATTTATTTGGCACAAGTATTGAGTTGTCACTTGTTCTTTTTATTCTTTCGTATTTTGGCGCGCAGATATTGACGCCTATTGGACGGAAAATGTTTAGGTCGAGGGGAATTCTTAACGTCAGTACTAATGTATACTTCGCTACAATTAAGTGTAAAAATAGTTTGTGACCTCGTGTATACTAAAATGGAAGAGCAAAATGAGCATTTTCGGCATATTGTTGTAATATTTTTGAAAAGGGAAAAATGCAAGCCAGGCAGCGAAAAAAATATTCAATGTCTACGGGGCGTCTGCAGTTACCGATCGCGTTGTGCGAAAGTGGTATGCCAGGTTCAGAAGCGGAGAATTCAGCCTTAAAGATCGCGAGCCCTCCGGGCGGCCCGTAACAACTGGCAGGGCCACGATATTGTCTGTGGTGAACAAAAGTCCACATTTTAAACTGCGTGAGATAGCGGACGTCGTGAATGTGTTGCATAGTACCGTTCAAAGAAACCTCCATGCTCAAGGGCTTTTTCAATCGTGTTGATGTGTGGGTTCCGCGTGATTTGAATGAGCGCCAGCTGATGCAACGTATGCTTGTTTATGAACAGGTCATTAAAAAGAACGAGGGAGAACCATTTCTTCAGCACATGATTACTGGGGACGAAAAACAGATACTATACAACAATGTTGTGCACCGTAGATCTTGGTCTAAAAAATAATATTTTTTATAAAAAGATAATAGTTGTTTTTGTGAGGAGACACGCTTATCTGGGCATAATCTCACTGCTTGTAGATATTTGAAAAATATGACGCATGCGTGCGCGAAGAACTTTCACTACAAGCGAAATGTGGACGGATGTTTTATCTGGGAATTCTTGCTTGCTTAATTTATAATTCTTTTAACAAATTACGATTCACGAAAATAGTATTTTTAAAATTATTAATGGAGTCAGGCGTTACTTTGCGGAAATCCATCACTATATGGACAGTCAAAAGTTTTACTTAGCTAAGATCCGCGACAAGCAAAACAATAACAGAAAATTAATAATGTGTGTTTTTTTTCGTTGGGTTTAGTGGATTTATTTGGAACTTAAACCAAAAACTTACCGAAAATCGGCCATCAACTCTCCACCCACCAACCACTATACACAACGCCAAACACACACTATCACTTTTCCATCTTGTAGACGACACGTGTTTCGCCCCAACACGAGGCATCTTCAGGTATAGTAGACTCTACGGAAGACAACCGAAAAGTGACTCTACGGAAGAAAACCGAAAAACACTTTTCGGTTGTCTTCCGTAGAGTCTACTATATTTGGTAATATATTGGTATGGTTGATGGCCGATTTTCGGTAAGTTTTTGGTTTAAGTTCCAAATAAATCCACTAAACCCAACGAAAAAAACACACATTAATTTTCTGTTATTGTTTTGCTTGTCGCGGATCTTAGCTAAGTAAAACTTTTGACTGTCCATATAGTATTTTTAAAGGCAAAATATATAAAAGCCTTTAAATATATCGACGCAAAAATGGCGAAAACCTTGTAAATAACACATATTAAAAAAAATATAGCATATTTGGATCAGCAAATAATACTGCGTTGAATGGTCAGTCTCAACTCTACGACCAATAGAAAATTTTGTACAGCGTTGAAACTGTTTTTGTATTATTAGAAACAATTTTTTCAAAAAATTTTTTGGCTCTGGATTCTGGCGTTTTCGCTTTTCTGCGTCAATATATAGCAATTTGAGCAGCAATAATTCATTTATTAGAGGTCGTGAGGTCGCGTCCTCTAATGGACTATTGATGTGAACTATTTTCGTAATACAACAGTTATTAGCTTACAAGAGTTGGCAAGAATCAGGTGATCTGTTTGTTCATATACATTGTCTACCTGTGAATGAGGGAAGGAAGGAAAAACTTTATTTTAGAGTCCATGATATGGTACAACCAGTATGAATTACAAATATAAAGCAAATAAAATCGTGGAAAAAGTACACAGTATTCAAAGAAACAGAAATTAACTGAGATTAATATTAACCCTTATCAGTCGTAAGTCACGTGGGAGGTGACAATATGAGACATGTTGAAAATCGTTCTGTGTGAAATGCAGGCTCTATTGCCTTATTAGTTAAATATCCGTGACTGAGTAAATGACATCTCCAGTTATATATCATTGCCTTTTCCAATTAGTTTTTATTATATTGAGCACAAAAATGAATGAAGCCAATGAAAACTGTATGTGTAGCTACAACCTAGCGAGAACCGCGTATACAAAGCTAGCGACCGAACGAGCTAGCGAAAAATGTTGATACGAAAAGAGTATATTCATTATGTCGCAAGTACGGGCAGCATTCGTTCGCAAAGGGTTGAAATATTACCAGACAGACAAGGATATTAAAAACTAAAATATAAATCCTTGTATTTTTCTGTCATTTCTACCGTCCATTTTCACGAACCTTAATCAACAGAACAATACTCGGTATACCCATTTACGTAAGGTAGAAAGTCCGTCAGCACTTGAAGTTTTAAGCCAAGATGAGCTGTACGTCATTAGAAATACGGTATAAAATACGTGGGTGGGGTTTATATATCTCGCACGGGCTCGAACATTAATGAGGTCCAACTGTATTTGGGACGCCGAGTGCGTGAACGGTGTCACGTAGATATTTTTTTTCGAGAGATCGCCACTCATCCTGATGGTAGCAATGTAAACTTTTCTTTTTAACGTTTTGTAGTGTGGTAGTGGAATTTAATGGTAGAAATTATTAAATTTCATTTATATGTTTTATACTTTTGTCGCACAAACTAATATCGCCTAAACTAGCAATCTGCTCAAAGTTAGTTCGCGTTTGGACTCTGTCCCATCGTCCGTCGCAGTCTTTGACCTCTCTCCTGCCGGTTCATTCATCTATGCAGTGTGACATTAGAGTAGTTTGCCGTCGTCGTAGTTGCGCTGTGACCTCGTTGAAGTAGTGGGGAATGACTTCTCACCAGCTTTAATTAAAGTGAACCCCCTTGGTGACCTTTCATGTATAGCGGGGGCTGTGATTTGCAAATGTTATCAAGGAAGGTGGCTGTGGGGGGGGGGGGGAGAGGGACAGCACATCTACTTTCCCAATTTGGAAGTGGAAAAGAGCCTATCAAGCTAATAAAGGGTAACTGCGGTAGTGTGTGTCAGCGTTGGCTATTTAGTGTGTATAATAACTGTAGGGTTGACACGGTTGTCAACTCAGAGCCACACAAAATTCACCTCGGTTGGAGGTTACTTGAACACGGGCTTTGTGTAAACGAAATTCGGTAGCCAACAAAGGTTGGATACTGGCAAGGTCACCTTGGTGGGGACGTTATTTGCCAAGCATGTACCCCGCCTTAGGGTGCGTTTGCCCTCTGTCCCATCGTCTGTCGCGGTCTTTGACCTCGCCCTGCCAGTTCAACATCGTTGCTGTGTGTATATGGTAATAACTTTGGGTTTACATAGCAACTAGTGTCCCCCGTGCCATATATTACCTTAATGAAAGGGGCGATAAACCTCTGTGTCCACGATTGGAAATCAGCAAGGTCACATTGGTGGGGCGATAGTTACCAACCGTGTAATCCCCGCTTTAGTCTGCGTTTGTCTGTCCCATCGTCTGTCGCGGTCGTTGACATCCCACTGCCAGTACATCGTTGCAGTGTGTATATAGTAATAACTGTAGCGTTATATAGTTGGCAACCAGCGTCCCCTGTACCTGTACTGAGAGATCGGTTGCCAATGAAATTTCTTGATAAATCACTATCTACAGGATTTGAAATCATCAAGATCACATTATATATATTACACATTATATATACATCGCGATAGTTTCAAACTGTGTGACCCCCTGCCATGCCTGTTCTGATCCCCACGAGGGCGAAAAGCGACTAATGGAGAGCCGTTTCGCTGCGATGAATGTGAGAGGAAGAATGGACACCCTCCCCGCTCCCTCCACGGAGTGGGGAGGGTGTGCCAGGATCGTAGCGGAGCTCTGTGGTCTCTGCAACCCCTGAACCAAGGCGTGAATATATAAAAAAAAATAACCCCCTGCCTCAATGTGCGTTTGTCTGTCCCATCGTCTGTCGCGGTCTTTGAACTCAGAAGTTCGACATCGTTGCGGTCTGTATATAATTACATTGTTATTTGGCTGTCGGTTCGTTGACACATTATCGAGGATTACGCGCGATTGCAAACGGTAAAACACTTTATCAACGAAAATAACGGAGAAATGTTTACACTGCCGCGACAATGTTATTTCATACGAGGTCAGCCTAGCTTAGCTGTGCTCATTTATATTTGTTATTCATTCCCTACTATTAGTTCCCACTCTCCCTATAATATATTTTAAAAGTGGTAGAGCCACGCTGCAGACGAATACTTTGTCACGAATGGCATAATATTTTTCTGTAGCATGAATGGGCTCGCCCGTGGAAGTAACACACACCCGCAGAAAACCAGCGTCTGAGTGGTAGCTTAGCTACTGCGCTTCGTACGGTGAGCGCCCGAGTTCCGGAGACCCAGCACCAACGGCTGGACCGATTTGGTTAATTTTGGTTTTGAAATATTTTTGGAAGTCCAAGGTAGGTTTAAAAGGTCATATGATAAAAACATTAGGAATATATTCTGAGGATTCTGCGGCGGTACGAAGTTTGCCGGGTTAGCTAATATATTAATAAATTTGTTAATTATATTAATTAGTGTTTTATTAGTAAAAAACTAATTACCTACTTAATGACCTTTTAAACCTTTCCTGGACTTTCAAAAACCACTTGACACTAGTTTGTACCACCACCGGTGGCTCATCCCCACCCACTAACTGTATTATAGAAGTGTACACTTCTCTCTCTCTCTCTCGATGGCTGTTCACAGTTGAGAAGAAGCTATAGTATTCTTATATAGGCCTGAGCGAATCTTATTTTGTATTTGTTATCTGCCCTCGTATTATCAAGTCAACAATATCATATTATCTAAAATGTGCGAAGGAATCGACCTTGGCGGTACGAATAGTTCGTAAACAAGTGTGACGGCGTGCGGCTATCGTGTTTTTGTGAGCGTTTGATTTTTATATCGAACAGTTACTACGTATATATTTAGCTATGGGCTGATACGAAGATAAATTGTATATATTTGTATTTATTGAAAATAGTGGTCGCCCAGAGGTCGAATTTTTCATTTTCTACCGTTCATTTTGGACCGTAGTTTATCATTTTATCTTTCTGCACCTTCTCCTTCATATAAGTTTTAACCCTTTGCGCTCGAGTGGTGCCTCTCAGGCACCACAACATGTGATGCAATAACTCGAGCGGTGCCTGAGAGGCACCATTCAGATCGATGTGTTTATTTCTGTTTGACTTAAGGAATATCGCTTGAAAAGTCTATTTGGCCTTTTGTAGATCATTTTACGAGGTGTCTCTAAATGTCTTATCTCGGGTGATTCTCACCCGACAAGCCAAGAATGCACATTGGAGATTGTTTCACAAAATATCATAAGAAGCAAAATTATAGAATATAATTATTTAATAATTGTATTACATTAAGCTAATAGTGTTAAAATATACGAGTTTAAAGTGTCTTATTGTGTCTAAAATTATTTTAAGTTAACAATAACGAACTCATGAAGTAAGCGGGAGCGCGTGCGATTACTCTCGAGTTGCTGGTTCATCCGACAGAAAAGCGCCTCGAGCGCAAAGGGTTAACTATACCAAATCTCACTCACACTCCGTGCTTTGTGCTAACGAGGAATACAAAATATATAAATAGATATATTCTTTTATTGTACACCAAAAACAAAGTTGTACAATTTTTGATTGTTAATATTGTTTATATACAAAGGGCGGTCTTATCGCTAATAGCGATTTCTTCTAGGCGTCCATTGGATGGACACAGTGTTAAAAAAGAAATAGAATAGAAATATAAATATATGTATATATATATATATATATATATATATATATATATATATATATATATATATATATATATATATATATATATATATATATATATATATATATATATATATATATATATATATATATATATATATATATATATATATATATATATATATATATAATAACAATTAGAGCTGGGTATTAATGCAACTCTGCAACCATGAAACGAGCTACCGCCTGAGGTTTTTTCAAATAAATACGACATATGCGTTGCGTGCACACATGCGTTTTTGTGGTAAAATTTAGTTTTTAGTTCCCCGTACATCCACTTCTTCCAGTAGAAAACGCACGTTAATATTTTTCTGTTTCTGTTTGCCTATCGCGGATTTTAGCTAAGTAAAAGTTTTGACTGTCATGTCATGACACACAATGATGACATGAAATAATTAGCAAAATTTGTAAGCAACATTGATCGCTTCCTTAAAACGATATCTTGTGCGTCATACAAGGAAGTAGGTAATAAGCTTTGCCTTTAAACATAAGGTACATTATCAGTTGGTGTAAACGTACAGTGTGATATATTCTAAAATAGGCAAACATGAAATAATGAGTAGGTGACTGGTGTCATCTTTATAAGTTGGCTCTTCTACATATTTATGGTTAATATTCGCAAAAACGTAATTATCCAATTTTACAGGTAATAAGATTGTGATTAATTAACAAAGTTCCCTGTCAAGCGACCCGTTCGAACTCTGTGTTCTCGTAAAAGTAGTATCAAGGGTGTAAACCCGGTGTGTACTAGCCGGGTCAGGGGAACACCGACCGTGGCGTTTTAACTCGATAGCTTACAGTTGTCTTCGAGACCCCACACACCGACCAGGCCGGCAACGGTGTTCAACCACCGCTGCGCGTATCTGACAGTGCAGAGACGCGGGGACGCTGGGCAATTGTCTTTCAACAAGACATTGGACCCGGTAGCCTTTGGAGCTGCTCCCGAAACCTTTCCTCACAAACCAATCTTTTGATCCACTTTCCTTACATCTTCTTTCCTATTAAGGAAAGTATCACAAATACGTTCATCTCATTGTAATCTTCTGTGCGATTGCTGTAACTTTAATTAATCTTAAAGAATCTCGTATCGCTTAGTTCCAACGAAACTTGTTTTTGTAACTATATCATATCCCTCCTGATTATTAAAGATAATTTTTTTCTCCTTATAAATTAAAGACTAAGAAAGTCGATTGATTTCTTGTTATCCTAGTATCTTTTCTTTAAGGAAACGTTTAAGAAATCAAATTCATCTGTCCTTGTCGACATAATCTCAAAAGATACCATAACGCTTTCATTAACTTTGATATCGCCCATACTTCACAAACTCGACCGAACTTTCTGTCCAATTTCCTCATACCCTCTTCCCCGTTCTCCAACCCACTCCGTCACCGCTCCGTGGTCGTGCAGACCACAGTGTGTGACCGGCGCTCTCTTGTGGTCAGGTACTAGGGCCTCGGCGCCCGGTCGCTCGAGCCGCGTGGACGAGCCGAGGTGGGATCGGTGCCTGCATACGACGACACGGCCGCCGCTTGCTCCGACGCACGCTTAGGTGAGTCACTTTTTTCTTTTCTTTGATGGCAATTAGTTACAACTATTATGCCAGTGTGAAGTAAAATAAAATAATATCAAATCATTTGAAATGTAACTAGTCCGCTTGTCACGTTACGTCTTGATAAAATGATGGCTATTCTACCAAAACCTTCTATGGAATTTTTCATTAAACTTAAAAAGTCACGATACACGCATTTATTTCATATTATTTCACTTATACACCCTAATCGAACTATATTGTATAATACTTCACCATAATTAAACAATATAACTGATAATAATATAAGATTATAAAAATGAAATAAAAACACAACGTCACTGTATGTAAGTTGGCGGGAAAAGTCCAGGTGAGTTACTTACTCTATATATCTGCTTTTTTAACAATTGAAATACGATACGTCACTCTAGTGGCTTCCGCGGATGACTTCAAGTACGAACGGTATGCCATTAAAAACTCCTTTGCAAAAAAAAACGAGCACCTTACATTCATTGGCTTTTCTATGGATAATATTAGTATTTTTAATATGTCATTAGTTTAGATGACTAGAAAGAACTTAATTTTTTTAACATTTAAATCCTAGAATCGGTTTTTTAGTCAACGTAAACAAAAATCCCTGTGAAAATGAACAGTTTTTATGGGTATAGTGAAATTCAGGTTACGAGTATTTTTATGTTAGGTACTTTAATAAAAAAAGACAAAAAAAAATAGAAAATTAATAACAAGTATGATCTCTGCTTGTAGCAATTACGGCATGTGATCGTCTTGGCATGCTTTCCGCTTGATAGGCTTTTGATGGTGTCCTATGGAATGTGTTCTCACTCAGCCGAGATCACACGTTTAAGATCCGTGATGTTTTGTGGAGGTTGTTGTCGCCTTTTTAGGAGGTGCCAGACGTGCTCAATGGGGTTAAGGTCGGGGCTCCGCGCTGGCCAGTCCAAACGACGAATACCGACCTTTTGCTGGAATTTGTTTGTCATTTTGGGGATTAGGAGGCAAAAGTTCGATAAGCCATTATAGTGGCTTCCCCCGATGGAATCAATTGGAGCGGTATGATATGTCACTATAGTGGCATTGAATGAACGGGGTTGATGATGCTTCTGCGACTTATCTTTTGTACCAGTTCAGCATGAGCCTCACGTGCACAGGTGCCGATTCCACCGATCGCTCGCCACATCGCGGCCATGCTGCGAGCGGGCGCCTCGCACCCGGATGCTGACTGCCAGCCCGCCTCCAGCTCGCGGGAGGAGTGGGGCCACGAGATGGCCCTCCACCAGCTCTACGCAACCCTCAACGAGTATCTGCAACTTGAACCCAAGTACCAACCGAGGCTGTGCTTGCCCGCGGACTCTGATGTGGAGGTAGGTCTAATCAAATAGAAATAGATAGATAGAATAATTTCCCTCTGCAGCAACACACATGAATACACATTAAATTATTACATGATCAAAGATGAGAGGAATGTGTGAAGAGAGTAGAATTTTTCATTAAACTCTTCCTTTATTCAATGAAGAAGACTGCTTGATTAATTTATTAGAGTCCTTGATCGCTGAGCCAAGGACTTGGTAAGAAGCCTTCTAGTCGAGTGTTATATGTAACAAACATTAAAAAAATAATAAATAACAAAAAATAATACAACAAAACAGTATCAAGGAGGAGGATAATACCTTCGAAAGTATTATCATATTGTTAAGACCTGGGGTTCGGGGATCGGAAAAATGAAATCGGCCACTAGTCTTGACACTTTACTTCCACTTCTTCTTTTCTATTATTTTCTTCCGTATTAAACTTTAAGCTCTCTCCATATTAAAATATGAACTCCCTTTTTTGGCGTACCGTCGTCCCTTTATAAAAGTAACGAAAGTTGTAGCATTCCCAAAATTCGAAAATGTTCCAGCAATTTTGTAGTCTTTTCTAGACATCGTACTGTCTCTTTTCTGCTTGCAGCTCTTTTTTAACTGTTCTTGTCACGCATTGACGGACGTCTCGCCAATTTATTTTTAAAAGTTATAATGGCTTGCTCGACCAGGATTTTGAAATTTCAAAATGATGTTTTAATCGTTTCGTAAAAAAAATGATTTTTCATATGTATTACGCAACAGTGTATATAATATATATATACATATATATACATATATATATATATATATATATATATATATATATATATATATATATATATATATATATATATATATATATATATATATGTATATATATATAGGTTTGTTTTGTAAGGGAAAATTCCTAATGATGATTTAATTCGTTAATATGCCGGGATAGTGTGTGGCATACAACGGACAATGTCCGAGTTGATAAGCTTGGTTCGCCCTCAATCAGGTCACCTCTAAAGCATTAATATAAACATATGACTGGCTTTCGTTGATATGTTGAGACAGTTTTAGTGGTAACTTTATCCTCAATAATATTATTATTTAGCCTTTATTGCTAATACTAACTTTTTTTTTTACATTTAAATGTTATAAATTATGTTAACATATGAATTACATGTTAACATTTGTTGTTATTGTAAACGATTTAGTATTTAGCGTGTTCTCTGACACAGGCCTCTTCCAGCTCTTTCCGCCATCTCTATTTCGTGCTTTTCTGTACCAGATCGTCCCTCCAATAAATAACCTTAATGTCATCTGTCCATCTTTTAACCTGTCTGCCTCTCCAGTTTAATTCGTCTGTTTCGTTCTAAATGTTTTTTAAATATGAAGCCAACACCATAACATCCTTTCGTTTGACCTTTATAATGTAGAATGTAATATTTTCGATCTTCATTGCTCTCGCCTAATCTTCTTACTTCACTTAATCCTATTATATCCCACTTTAGTTTTGTGCTAACTTCAATTTTTTAAGTGCTTTAAGTGCTAGCTTCAATTCGGCAAGTCTCTCTTGTGTTTTCAAAGTTAGGCAATTTAATGTAGAAAAGAATTAAGTTTCATACTTTCTTTTCTTTGTTGTGTTCTGGTGATTTTTTGTTTTTTGATAATTGAATCTTGAAGGGATTGGTCGATATCCTAAATATCGTCAGTAATAAATAACATTTAGAGTTAATTGATTTCAAAATCATTTCGAATATAAAGGAAACTAATCGAAGTTTCAAAGCCGCGTAGAATAATAATTGCGATGATATAATATAATAGAAGGTTTGTATATAGTTTAAGGCAGTTTCTCCAGCCATAATATATACTCCCTGACCTCGCGGCGCCTCCATTTACATTGCGCGAAGGCCACTTGCGACAACGAGTCGATTGCGAAAACGTTTGCTATACAGGCCGATGTCGGATATCAGCGGATGTTTTGACCGATACACCAGATAACGGATGTGTTGGTATTGAGCGTTCATATATTAAATGTTTAGAGAGTATAATTATGTTGTGTGACAAATCATTGAATGAATGAATTACAATTATAATTACTTATAAAAGTTATTTCATCATCATTAGAGGCGCTAGAGCCGCGGGTGGGTCTTGGCCTGGTCCAGAACATCCTTCCAGTCCGATCTATTCTTCGCTCTCTCCCTTCAATCCGTCTTTAACGTCTTGGTCGACTCTGTCTTGTCACCTAAGAGTTAGCTTGGCTCGGTTTCTTCGCCCGTCCGGTTTACTATTCAGTAAACGTTTGGGTGCTCTGGTTTCAACCATTCTTTCCAAATGTTTAAAAATATTATAAGATCATAAGTATTTTAGGTTGTAGTATATTAACAACAACTGTAAGCTAGTGCAGTGCAATTAGAATTTGTGCTCAGACAAAGAATCTCGGCCTACGTGTTCACCACGTCGTTGGCAATTTTGCGACAAAAGCAGTGAGACGAGCATAGTACGTCTTTACAGCGCAAGTGGTTAATATAAAAGCGGGACAATAGTTGTGAATAATGTATCAACCTGTATACGACAATTGAGTCTACTTGCTAGTGTGGAAGCGTCTACGGCGCAATAGTGCGCATTTATTAACTTATACGCGCACCGCTCACTAGAACATCTTTATTGTTTTTTGCGTAAAATCGGTGTCGTCGTTTTTATGCGAAAAATCATGTAACAGTAAAGGGTTTGTATATAATAAGTATTACTTACAAATTAAAGTATTAATTAGTATTTTAGGTTGTATATTAACAACAACTGTAAGCTAGTGCAGTGCAATTAGAATATATTCAGCTATCGATACTTTATACATTAAATTTGGCGACGAAAAATTTTATTTATTTTTATGAAATATTTATTAAAAATGTCCTTAATATACACCAAAAATTATACAACACAAAATCTTGCTAATTCAAATAGACATCATTATCATTCCAATATGAACTGCACCCAAACCAACCTAATTTGGTCGCGTAATATTTACAGGATTTCTTTAAAGTCCCATAAAACAATATATTTGTATGAACGCTATAATATTTGAATGTTACTTACTAACATACATATTTTTACAAACGCGAATTTTAGTTTTCTCGGGTAATTAAAAAGTCACGGTGTATAGGTATTTCTATTTCTAATGACTATTCGATAAATATGTTGTTTGCGCAGTTCCATAGACACGCACCGTCACCACGGCGACACTCGCGTGCCTTACGCCTTACGGCGTGATAGTTTAATTCGTATGCCGGCGTTATCAATAAATCATAACTGATTTTCCGTCTGTTCGTTCTCCCCTGCAGAGTGGCGAGGTGACGACGGGCGCTCGAGACGGCGCCGCCCACGTGCTGCGGTGTCTCAAGGTGTGGTTCGACCTGCCTGCGGACGTGCTCATCAGCGCGATCAACCTGTTCGACAGGTAGGTGACTGAGGCTGAAGAAAACAAACTTTATATACCGTGAATTACATACTGGGAATAGCCGAATCATTACTGAATATTATAGTAAAATTCGTCGTCCAGCACTCGTCTACTCAAATGGCTGTCGGTTTTTCGACGAACATGACCAGCCACTTCAGTTTGTTAACTCGAAAAGCTACATTAAACGATTCTCACTATGTTTTTAACATACATTATTTTTTAACGTACATTATTTTTTAACGTACATTATTTTGTAACGTACATTATTTTGTAACGCACATTATTTTTTAACGTACATTAGGTTTTAACGTACATTATTATTTTTAACATACATTATTTTTAACATACATTATTTTTTAACGTATATTATTTTTAATATACATTATTTTTTAACATACATTATTTTTAACGTACATTATTTTTTAACGTACATTATTTTTAATATACATTATTTTTTAACATACTTTATTTTTTAACGTACATTATTTTTAACGTACATTATTTTTTAACGTACATTATTTTTTAACGTACATTATTTTTTAACGTACATTATTTTTTAACGTACTTTATTTTTTAACGTACATTATTTTTTAACGTACATTATTTTTTAACGTACATTATTTTGTAACGTACATTATTTTTTAACGTACATTATTTTTTAACGTACATTATTTTTAACGTACATTATTTTGTAACGCACATTATTTTTTAACGTACATTAGGTTTTAACGTACATTATTTTTTAACGTACATTATTTTTAACATACATTATTTTTTAACGTATATTATTTTTAATATACATTATTTTTTAACATACATTATTTTTAACGTACATTATTTTTTAACGTACATTATTTTTAATATACATTATTTTTTAACATACATTATTTTGTAACGTACATTATTTTTTAACGTACATTATTTTTAATATACATTATTTTTTAACATACTATTTTTTTGTTTACATACATAACAGCCCATATATGTCCCACTGCTGAGTACGGGTCTCTCCAATTCTGGAGGAAAGGACGTTAACAATAGAACTACGAACCGGTCAAAATGACCGGTTGGTTGAAATAGGTATATGGTAAATCTTCGTAGTTCTAGTGTTAAAAGCGTAAGAACAAAATAATCTATAATATTATTCTATACACAAATTTAATAAAAATCATGACATTATCGTTTTAAATAAGACTTAAAGAGGAAATGGTATAAATAAATGATGCAACCGGTCATTTTGACCGGTTCGTAGTTCTAGTGTTAAATCTACCACGCTTGTCCAATGCGGATTGGTGGGGTTACTACCTTACTTTACTACCTACCTAGTTAGTTTTACGTAAATGGTTAACATCTAATTTGCAAACGATTGTTTTGTTGTCAGGTTCCTCACCAAGATGAAGGTTCGACCGTGCCACGTGCCCTGCATCACCGTGTCGTGCATGAACATCGCCCTCGACGAGTACGCAGCTGACACCAAGCAGCCGCGTCGGGTCTCCGTCGAGGAACTTGGTGGGTGACCGGGAAAACTACCCATTAGCAAAACTTATTGAAACAAAGACAGCTTCTACTGTTCATAAAGGCACAGAGCCAGTACATTGAAAAAAAAAATTCAGGTATAGTAGACTCTACGGAAAGACAATCAATAAGTGTCATTTTTCGGTCGTCTTCCGTATCCTCGTGTTGGGGCGAAACACGTGTCGTTTACAAGGTGGAAAAGTGGTAGTGTGTGTTTGGTGTAGTGTATAGTGGTTGGTGCGTGTAGAGTTGCTGACGGCCGTTTTTCGATAAGTTCCAGGTAAAGCCATTTCATCCAGCAGGAAAACACGCATTATTACGTATTCATCGTAACTTTTTAATTACCCGAGAAAATTAAGTAATATATTCAGTTATCGATATACATTAAATTTGGCGAAGAAAAAAATAAAATAATAAACCTTACATACAACAAAAAATTATGCTAATTCAAATAGACATCATTACCATTCCAATATGAACTGCACCCAAACCAACCTCATTTGGTCGCGTAATATTTACAGGATTTCTTTGAAGTCCCATAAAACAATATTTTTGTATGAACGCTATAATATTTGAATGTTACCTACTGACATACATATTTCTACAAACGCGAGTTTTAGTTTTCTCGGGTAATTAAAAAGTCACGGTGTATAATATTAGCTGTATATAAATTTAGGAATATATACCGTCAGTAGCGTAGCGTGTAGATCGCTGGAAGAAAAGTAAGAGTTAACTATATATATATATATATATATATATATATATATATATATACATATATATATACATATATATATATATATATATATATATATATATATTTATATATATTTATATTCTCTTTACCAATTGTACCCGCAGTGGCCATATCGCAGTCGGCGTGCACGGCCCGCGACGTGGTGCGCATGTCGCGCGTGCTCGCCGACAAGCTGGCGCTGGGGAACACCCGCGCCGTCACCGCGCTGCACTGGCTGCGGATGCTGCGCGCGCTGGTGGCCGCCAGCCTCCTGCGTCCCGACCTCGAGCCCCTCGTCGTGCCCAAGGTACGTGGTGTTTATTTTTAACATGTTGCGTACCAAGCGTGATTACGTTGAGTTTTCTTCCGTTTTTCTCTCGGCGAACTAGACGACAGCGGAGAGATATGCGGGAATACCAACAATGTAACTCGAGTAGATCCGTGCATTGTCGATTATCTACATTTACAGCGCCATCGACCTATGTGATTGATACATGGTTTTGTTCCGAAATAATCTTATTGGTAACTAGCTTATTTTGGATTTTGAAACGGTTTAAACGTTTCGGTTAGAGATCTGCAGGGGATCCCACTGCAGGTATCATAGATTATTCAGTTGAAATTCATACTTTTTCTGAAACACACTAGTAATTTCATGCGACATAGTGTATTATCATAGTTATCCTATATAAATTAATAAAAAGTAGAGTGTGATTTGTTTCTTTTTTATATTTTTATGCTATATATTCTATATTAATACGTCAGAACTTGTTCCATTAAATTTGTTTTCAAAATGCAACTGAAAATCTTATTTAACTTCAACAAGAAAAGCGTCACCCATAACTACGGGGGTGACGCGGGCCCCACGGAAGCAAGCCCGTCACCCAAGTACGGGTGATGCGGTACCCGTACTTGGGTGTTAAATAGGAAGTTAAGGTGTGTCCAAAATGCAACTGAAAATCTTATTCAACTTCAACAAGAAAAGCGTCACCCGTAGTTGGGTGACGCGGGCCCCACGGAAGCAAGCCCGTCACCCAAGTACGGGTGATGCGGTACCCGTACTTGGGTGTTAAATAGGAAGTTAAAGTGTGTTCAAAATGCAACTGAAAATCTTATTTAACTTTAACAAGAAAAGCGTCACCCATAGTTGGGTGACGCGGGTCCCACGGAAGCAAGCCCGTCACCCAAGTACGGGTGATGCGGTACCCGTACTTGGGTGTTAAATAGGAAGTTAAGGTGTGTTCAAAATGCAACTGAAAATCTTATTTAACTTTAACAAGAAAAGCGTCACCCATAGTTGGGTGACGCGGGTCCCACGGAAGCAAGCCCGTCACCCAAGTACGGGTGATGCGGTACCCGTACTTGGGTGTTAAATAGGAAGTTAAGGTGTGTTCAAAATGCAACTGAAAATCTTATTTAACTTTAACAAGAAAAGCGTCACCCATAGTTGGGTGACGCGGGTCCCACGGAAGCAAGCCCGTCACCCAAGTACGGGTGATGCGGTACCCGTACTTGGGTGTTAAATAGGAAGTAATGTACGAAACAAAGGTCATGTCACTAAAAAGTACCAACTTACCGAGTCATCGTCTTTTTCTGCCAAGTTACGTTGTTTTTATTTCATTTGTATTGTGTCATGGTATCGGTTATATTATTTAACTCTGATGGCTGATAATACATTTTAAGGAGTAATAGACTTTTATATTATTTGTTTTACTTACCTTATAGCTTAGCTTAGTTATATATCTATTTGCCATCAAAGAAGAAGCTGTAGAAGTACAATAATGTGTTTCAGGAGAGCGAACTAGTTAATCTGTTAGAGATAGCTGTTTGCGATGCGGGTTGTGCGAACGCCCGCACCAGCGAACTGGCATTGGTGCTGGTCTACCATCTACTTGGTAAGTTGTTGTTGATGTATTTTTTAAGAAGACCAGCAATATTATATAATACTAGTTTTTCGGGACACCCTCAACGTTACGCGAGCGTTTCGTATTTTGACAAATTTCAACGAAATCGACTCATAAATGACAATTTTTAGTTTGTATGGCGGCCATCTTGCTTTTCCGTATGTAGTTATTTTTTCCCCCCACCCATGTGTTTGCACTCGAAACCATTTCTTGTTCGAGTGCTATCTCCGTAGGTATTACGGTTCGTGCGGGCCGTCGAGCACCTTTTTACCACTTTCATATTGTCAAGGTTTGTTAAATGGACCAGTAATAGTTCTCGTTAACAGTTCCAACTAAACTTCCTTACTTTATTCTAATTATTCTTCTCCGTTCAATATTTCTTGATTTCTCACTCTCTCACTCATATGTGCGTGCGCACGTAAGCGCGTACGTCCGTGCGAACGTGCGCGTGCGTACAAACAAAACTACAGCCACGTTTCAGATTTGTGTGCCTTGCCAGAATCTTGCCAGGAATTTGAATTAATGGCTTTCAACAATGTCAAAATATCTGCTATTCTAGGTAATAATAATATATAGTTTTGGGATTGTATATGGAACTATATTATATTTCAGTATATGTTGCCATGATTTCGATAAATATTCAGACTAAACTAATTTTTTGTACCTTTTTTTCTCCGATTAGGGAAGCCTCATTGCGTAAAAGTTATAAAACGGGTAGTAGATCAGTAAAAGACGACCGATTGGCTCAGTGGCGGGGCTCTTCGCGCACGAAGTCAATGGTCGCGGGTTCGATCCCCGCATCGGAATAAATATATGTATGGAATTATAAATATTTATTCTGAGTCTGATAACCCCCCCCCCCTCTAATTCGCATTTCCCTTCCTCTTCGCCACACCATGGTCTGCCGTGTCTTACCTCAGCATGCAGGGCTCTGCTTGGGCTGTCCTCCATCCTCCCTTGCGGCTCATGGGATTCACTAAGACGAATTTAATATACCTAATTCGTTGAAAGGGACGGCGACGTAGTTTGCCACCCGTCACATCTTGATTCTCACGAGGGAGCTGATCTCTGCCAACCGCTGCGGGGGATAGGCGTGAATATATATATAAAAAAATTAGTAGTAGACTTTTGTTGAATCAATGAATAAATATACAATGAATAATGTGAAAAATGAAATTATGTTGTATGGTTTCCATTCCAGAGCAAAAGCTGACGGAGATGGCGCGACACTCGGAGGTGCCGGAGGAGGTGTACTGCCTGTATGAGTTTGCGGCGCAGCTTCAGGCGCACTGCCATGTGAGATTCACTTAATACTAGTGTGGGTTTTATTGCGACCACATAAGAGACAAAAGTTTATGTTTTATGGAAGGTATTATAAAAATAAAGAAAAACATGGAGCTTGTATTAGAGAGAAAGAGAATCTTTATTCACCACCCACGAAGCAGTACAGAAATAGTAAAAATGAAATTATGATTAGGATTGGCTAATATTATATACATAAAAAAAGACAGAAATTAAAGACTAAAATTATAATAAACAAATAAAAATAATAAATAAAAGAAAACCACACAGCAAATAAAATTGATTTATTTATTATTGTTTCACAATATATAACTTGAATGACGTTGGTTACAGATGTCGGACGCGTCGCTGGTCTCCACGCGTAGCCGCGTGCGCACGGTGGCGGCGCGGTACGAGGCGCGCTGTGCCGCCCCCCACCGCCAGCGGCTCGTGTGGCGGCTGTCCGAGCGGACGCTCAAGGTGCGTCGGCTAAATATTGTTTTTTTTTGCACTTAATCCCTTAACCCCCCAGAGATTGCCAAACTGTTTTGGGCAAGAGACCCCTTTTTCAAAATGACTTCCTGACCTCATAACCAAATAAATTTGAAAATTCTATTGCTAGTTTTTCCCTCTCTCTCTCCGAGTCCTAAGTTCCCCTGTTGGGGTATAGGACAGACACGAATTTTCTCCATCTCGACCTGTCGTAGGCCGTACGCTTCACTTCGCTCCAGGATAGGATCAAGTTTTTTCCTATTGATTCAAAATATTTACCAATTTGAAAACTTTACGGTTGGTGATGAGTTTCGATCCCAAGGGAGTCGATATCGACCGCTTTCGGAATCCCTGCCTTAACCCCTGGAAAGTTGAGCGCGAATCCTCGCCATCGCGTTGAGGTCAATGAAACGTTATATTTTAATAGGCTATCTATATTTACACTAAGAAATCTTTTTAACAAAAAGTCTTTCGATCTCCCTTCGTTTTTCTCTGTTATTTAATAGTAAAACAATTTTGTAGTTAATAATGTTATGTTTTTTACAATTTTATATTAAATATGACGACCAATTGACTCAGTGGTGGGGCCACGCAGTCAATGGTCGCATCGTAATAAATATATTTATGAACACATGTTTATACCGAGTCTGGTAACCCCGCCAATCCGCATTGGGCAAGCGTGGTGGGTTACTGTACGTTCCTGAAGAAATGGAAGGCCTGTGCCATTTCTTCGGAAATGGTCATATATGGGCTGTGAAAAAAACGTTATTATGGGCCATTCATTCATACCTCCACCCACCATTAGATAGATATGTTTTAGGTATAACGATTAGAAGAAATAAAGCAAATGATGTTAGGTTGTACACGGCAACACTAAACCAAACATAATGTCGCCGCTACAAACCTCTAATGTCAGTTATGTGTGCAGGTGCTGCGACCAACCGACCGCCTCACGTCGTTACTGCCAACCATCGAAGAGCAGAACCTCGCCGTCGACGCAACGCCCACCAGAAACAGGTAAAAACATTAATATTTACGTCTAAGTCACAACATATAACGGGAATTTACAAAAAACAAGTTTTGTCTGTGGCAATATATACAAGATGTTTTTTTTACTCGTATAAATAGCTTTATATAAAGTTTAAGTTAAAAAAAATGTTTGTCCTACATTCTTTTATTACTATATATTATTTGAAATTATTTACTTAACATTTTATTTAAATTAAAAAAATCATCAGTAAAAATGTCGAAATAGAAATCAGTCCTTTTCAAACAGTAGTATCAAATAGACTAGCTAAAATTGCCACGAGTGCGATAGTTCCCGCGAAATCAGTTGCTGTTTGAGTCGCTCGCACGCATCGCTAATTTTGATTGATAATGTTAATAGTAATAATTAATGGAGTCAGGCGTTACTTTGCGGAAATCCATTACTATGTGGACAGTTAGAACTTTTACTTAGCTAAGATAACATGGCAACCGTTAAGTGTCTTCCGTAGAGTCTACTATACCTGATGACGCCTCATGTTGAGGCGAAACACGTGTCGTTTGCAAGGTGGAAAAGTGGTAGTGTGTGTTTGGTATTGTGTATAGTGGTTGGTAGGTGGAGAGTTCCCTGTAAATCCACTTTATCCAGCAGGAAAACACACATTATTAATTTTCTATTGTTTTAGGACTTTAGCTAAGTAAAAGTTTTGACTGTCCACATAGTGTTAATGACAATATCAATTATTTTGCTGATACGATGATGTTTGACAAACAAAAGCATTTTCAAGTATATATGAGTGAAAAACAATGGTACTAAAACCGTTAAACCTAACTGCAACAGGGAGTGATTTCTCTTTTTCTCCCATAGATCGGGTAGTGAAAGCAGTGAAAGCGAGGAGACATCGGACTGGCCACGGAGCCCTGTGCTGCCCGTCTACTGTGGCAACTGACAGAGACACCGAGTGAAGAGAAACCCTAATACACCACGCTGACAGGAAACTTAACTCTAAAATTATATAAACAATAGCATGGTTACAAGTGGAGAAGTAAATAAACGAAATAAAGAAAGTGGGAACTGTTATGTAAAGCTTACTCTAAAAACTGGACCAACAATTTTATTTTATATTTTATATAATTTAAACAATTTTTAAATATCAAGAGAACAAGACAGTATCGACTGTATGTTGTAATATAGATATTTTGACAAAACAACTGAGAATCGAATAACTTTTTTAATATATCATAGTTAGCATAAATTGACGGTATATTACAATATAAAGGCCAGTACTGCTTTGACGCTGTAATAATTTCAAGGCAAATTGTATTAGTTATTACATTTTTTATTAGTCTCCCTTTCTGTAATTCTGTGGAATGATTCATACAATTTTGGGGTTGTAACAAATATGTGAAAAGCAAATTCAAGTGTTCAGTTTTTTGTGATATTAAAGTTAATGATACAAAAGTATTTGTTAAGAATTATTGATAAATTGTAATAAAATGTAATTAAATTATTGGCATTTTTTACTATTTTTTTAATGCAAAATATATAAAAAAAATATTTTCAGTATGTGTGTCGATTTACACAACAAAAGCTCAATTGGTAAGGATCGGGTTTCTTCTATTGATGTGAATCATTTTCCAACACGAGAACAATTAATTTATTTGGATTTATCAAAATAGTTATATGAATTTATTTTATGATATATTTATATGAAACCAAAAAATAAAAATAGTTATTCTCCAATGTATATTAATAAAGTAAAATAACCCTATAGTTTTGTATTCAAATTTGTATCAATTTATGCTCAGTCAAAGCTATATGTTACAACCCTAACCAGCATTTATTTAAAATATTTGTAGCGGGCGGGGTGTTCTCTGTTAGTTTCCTTGATGTGCAGAGTGCCGAGTTTGGGATCCCACTTTTGAGTCAGTCAAAACACCGTGATCCGATCCACGCGACGACATGTAAGATAATGGCAGTTACATTGCTGGCTCGGTTGTATTTGTTAATAGACGGTATGCTAATTGTAGGTAACGTCAGTTTATGTAGAACCTTTACTCTTAGGTGTAGACTTTAAAGATCACTAAGTGTCGATTAAGTCTGAACTTAACTGTAAGTTAATAAATAGCTAAGTTATTCACAGTAAGATCACAAGTTGTGTGCTATTTGTATTCCCAGTTAAGTTTACACTGTAATGTCTACGGCTAAGTGGTGTGAGGGATAAGGGTAAGTTTACACTGTCAATAAATGTAATTGTAACATGTTATTTGGATTTTAACATTATAATGAAATTGTAACGTGTTATTTGAATTTTTAACATGTTAATGGAATTGTAACATTTTATTTTTATTGTAACATGTTATTGGATTGTAACATTGTTATTTCATTGTTTTGTAAAGAAAAATATTATCAATTCTAAATTTATTTTTAATAATAATATTGATAGTATAAAAGTACCCTAAAACTAGCTAAATAAGCTCATTAGATAATTTGTAAAGTGCGTACTTTGGAGATGACGCAATTTTTCGAATCACTTCAGAATTAATGTATGATGATGTATGTTGTTGTGAGGGGCGACATTTTCCCTTACTGCCGGGAGCAATCTTTTTATTGGGGAAAAAAAGCTTTAATCATATTTTAATCTATTGTTATTTGTAAACAGTGGGATGAATGTGGCCCCTCGTTACCCACTCCATAGTTTTCACACTGTGATGCTGTTGTGTAAAGGAAAATGTCCGAAAAAAGATATAATTCCATATTACCTAGTTAAGTATTTAATAAGTCAGTATGAATGAATTTTTTACGCAGAAAATTAATAAAGGAAGCCACCGATATATTTTTAATCTTAAAGTACATGTAATTTACTTAGGATTATATATAGTAACAATTTAATATATTCAATATTCATTTTTCTTTGACTAATTCTATCGGGTTTTTGAAATTCATATATAATATATATTGTATAAAAATCTAAAAAAAAAATGGGAATTATTTTGTCAATTTTTTGTAGTTATATTTAATTATTTCTTTATATCTAGGTATAAATGAATAAATGACAAAAAAAAATACAAATCTTGAAAAAATAAAAAAAATGATCTCAGGTATTTTTCATAGTTTTAAATCGAAATATCAAAATATAATTACTAAAAAAAATCCTTAATTGTGTATGTGTGTTGTAATTAAGTGGTGTGTGTTGTGGACGGTCCACGTGCATTTTTCTTCTTAATTAGAATATGAACAGAGACGCATTCAACATTTGCTAATAAATGGTAAATGTTCAAATGTATGGAGTCAAAACATTTTTCACAATATTTTTTATCGAATAAAAATAATGCGCATAGCTTTTAGGATTGTCTTTGGCTGCTTAAAAATGTTTCTGTTTATATTTGTGAAGTGGATGAGTTGATAGTTGTCGATTCTTCATTGTTAAGAAAAAATTATTAAATTATGCATTAATTTTTTTTTTACTTAAATTGTGGATTGTGACAGTCGATCTTTGCCTTACGAATATTAAAAATAAAAACTATCAACTTGTTTACAATGATCATAGATAACATATTTTTGTCATATTTTTTTAAATTATGCATGCCAATATTTTCTGTTCGGCTAATATCAATTCGTATTCAGTATTATCTTTCTTTGTGTTTGTGGCTTACAGTTTTGTCACGTTTCGCATTTCAAATTGTTAATTAAAAAGTTTAAAATGTCTATAATGTGATGAAAGAAGCACAGAGAGAAATATCATAAGTCTCGAAAAAGAGAATAAACAAAAGTTGCGACTCTTAACGATGTGTTTTATTTATTGCGTGCTGAGAAGTTTCAATCCTAAGGCTTCAATCGGAGCTTGAGTGAAATACAGGCCACTAATGGGCAGTAGCTTTACTAGCATTTCGGTCTTTAAACAGAAATTATTGAAATAAATTGAAATCTCAATCTTTTGGTTTCAAAACAAAAAAAATTTTACTACGCATAAGAGCGTAAAAGTGATGGCAATATTATACTTTGTGGCGTAAACAAACATTGGTCAATCGTAATTTAACGCTGCACTTTTTTATTATTATTGCGAGTAGTAAGACAAAATATTTTTTTATATTTACCAACACTGGAGGTCGATTCTGTTGACATCGCACAATTGTATAATATTGCGATTGTATCGATACAAAGGCAACGTTACACAATGCATACATACATAGAAATAAATATATATATGATAATGACGCGCAAACCACAACTCATATTATTGATCAGACACCACTGAACGAGCTTTAAATATATTTTGTGCAACTGGTTTGAATACTGTAATAATACCGTTTAACACCAAACATCCAAAATGTGTGAAAATAGGAACATCATTAGTGAATCTTCATAGTTATACTTGAATTTTTTGATTAGAATGAATTAGTTGATTCCATGGTCGTCAGGAAGTGGTTGAACTTTTTGGAAAAAAAACGGCAAAAAATTAATTTTCTAGAAATAACCTTTTTTAAAAACAATATTGTTCAAGATGAAGTTGGCAGCTTAGAACGCCAGTTTTATGCTGGCAGTTATAAAAAACAATGTTTTATTTTTTTATATATGTCAATGTACCAAATAAATGACGCAGGGACTTTCCCGCCAACTTACGTCAGTGACGTTGTTTTTTATTTCATTTTCATAATCTTATTATCAGTTTTATTGTTTAATTATGGTGGTGTATTATACAATATAGTTCTATTAAGGCGTGTATAGTGACTTTTAACTTGACTGAAAAAGTCCATAGATTTTGGTGGAAGAGCTACAATTTTATCAAGACGTAACGTGATAACTTGACCAGTTATATTTCAAGAGATTTGATATTCTGGTATTTTAATTGACACTTGCATAATAGTTATAATTAATTGCCATCAAAGAAAAGGAAAGAAGAAAGCAAATGACGCAGCTAATCATCAATCAACTTATATTTATCACGCAATAAAATAAGCATTAAAGATTAGCAAAATAACTCAGGTAGAGATTACGCCCCACCCCTATATATATAATTAATACTTTAAATGTAAATTTTGGAAACTTATAGTAAAATAAATCTAGATTTTGTACAGTTGTCTGAAACAAATTATTTTAAGCGGATAGACCGCCTTTTTTATTTTTATTATGGTGAAATAGGCAAATGACCAAATGGGTCACTGGATAGATGGTAAGCAATTGGCGCCGCCCATGTATATACATGCGTAACGCATTGTAGAGATGGCTTGCCCACTATAAGGTAAGGATGTGAATAATGGGAGAAAATTAAGAAAAAAATTGGACCTCAGGAGTCAAGCATTCGCTGTATGAAATCATCTAATCTAATCTATTCCACAATTAAATATCCTCGAAGTTACAAGTATATTCTTTGTTTGGTCTGTAATTAAGAAAACTTATAAATAGGTGAAAATAAAAACAAAATAAATGTATCAGAATTTTTATTACACAATTTAACAATTTATTTACGGTTCGCCGAAAAATCATCTGTATCGCGTGTATAAAAATTAAAAATAAAGAATACAAAACAAAATGGTGGGCCACGAAATGAACAACGCAACAGACATCACAAGGAGATAATATAACTAGAAAATAAAATTGATTAAACATAAATTAAATCGGATCGATATACTGAACTGATGGGAGATCATATAACACTAAATTGTTATGCTTATTTCAAAATGTAATATTACGAACATAATATACCGTACCGTACGCAAAAAAGCGAAAACGTAGTAAACCGCAATGTGAAAACGTACCACCAGCGCAAAAAAATTTAAGATTTCTGAAAAAATTGTATGTGATCACACAAAGTGTATCACACACACAACGCTGTACAACATTTTCTATAGGTCGTACAGCTACGATCTCAACCATTCAACGCAGTATTTTTTTCTGATCCCGAAATATAATAAATTTTTTGACTGTTATTGTGGCAAAAAAGTTTATTATATTTCGGGTCGAAATTTATTATATGTGTGAAACTGTGTCATTTACAGCAGGGGTGAGCAACCTTTTTAATCAACGGGCCAATTTAAATTTTTAAATTTTTTGGCGGGCCGCACATAAAGTAACAATTATTCATAATTCGTTTCGGTTTAGTATGTACTACCATTTTATTATAATTAATTTTATAACAATATATTGATGGGGGAAAGTGGATAAAATAAATTCAATTTTAGAAATGCTTTGCGGGCCGCATGAACATGTTTAACGGGCCGCGCGTTGCTCATCCCTGATTTACAGCGTTTTCAATCGATTGTGTCGATTACGTAGTAATTAAATGTACTGCATATAAAACAATTTTTAAATGTTGAGGTAAACATTATGTATATTATTCGTTGGAAATATTTTACTTGGTTCGAGCGGCTGTTCATTTTAATATCATAAATTTATTATCACTAACATATTAAAAACTAAAAATGACACGATTTAATAATACGCGGAACTTTTCCACATTTAACAAAGAATAACACCTACAAATGTTAAATTTTGACATTTCGACATAAACAATTTAATATTCCGCCAAACGTTTTATAACCTTAAGGCACATACATACTTTTGAATTTTACCACACAGTCACATTAATGCAAAAATAAAAATACATTGAGAGATATGTAATACTTCATCGGTTACATTTCGCTCAACTTAAAATATAATTTTATTAATAGCAACACTTAACATTAATTATTATGTTGTGATACGATAATTGTTCATGTTAAACAAAAAATACTAAACTAAACACAACCTATCTAAACGCCGGGGTCACATCGTCGGGCGAATGTTTCAAAACTCTAACAACCTTGTGTTCAGGCTACAGCGAACTATGCATCCATGTTGTTCCTTGCGAGATTTCCATACGGCACCTACGGCTATCACACTAATATTCCGGAATTAAAACCGTTCTAAAAAAAGCAAGAGGAAAATTTATGAAACTCATGTTTTGCTTCGCATATGTGCACCACAAAGTCTGGAGACCAAAGTCTTCAACCAGTGCGTCCTGCCCGTACTCTCTTACGGTGCCGAGACGTGGACACTGACAGTTCGTCTCCTTGACAAGCTCAAAGTCGCTCAGTGGGCTATAGAGAGGGCTATGCTCGGAGTTTTTTTGGTGGATAGAATTCGAAATGAAGAAATTCTACGGAGAACCAGAGTCACCGACATAGCTGTTCAAGTAAGCAGACTAAAGTGGCAATGGGCTGGACACGTTTGTCGGAGAACCGACAATCGTTGGAGTAGACGAGTGCTGGGGTGGAGACCGCAACTCGGCAAGCGTAGTGTGGAACGCCCCTCTGCTAGATGGAGTGACGATCTGCGCAAGGCGGCTGGCAGATGTTGAATGCTTGTAGCCGAAGATCGGGCTAGGTGGCGCGATTTGAGTGAGACCTATGTCCAATAGTGGACTGCCGCGGGCTGATATTAATATTGATTGATGTGTCCCATTGCTCCGCATGGGATTTCATCATGTTTGACTATAGCGAATCGACTGGACAGCCAGACTAGTAATAAAAACCAGCCATACATATATTTATCCAGATGCGGGTATAGAATTTGCGACTCCGAATGCAGTTGGATTTACACTGACGTTTTGTTTTTTTTTTAACAGCCCATATATGTCCCACTGCTGAGCACGGGCCTCTCCATTTCTGGAGGAACGGACGTTCACCCACCACGCTTGTCCAATGCGGATCGGCGGGGTTACCAGACTCGGAATATATATTTGTAATCCATGTGGACTGATATGATTAGGTCGTCATAATTATATTACATGTTCTTTTATATAGCAGAAGAGGCATACGAGCATGCCGGTCACGTGGTGGTAAGCGATCACTGCCGCCCATAGACATCCCAACGCTGGAGGCGTCGCAGTTGCGTTACCGGCGTGTAATAAACATACGCTCTTCTCTTGACTACACTTGAAATAGAAAACTGTAAAAGATGTCAAGATGGACGACTACATTTCATATAAATCGAAAGCTATTATGACATAAAAAATTTATTTATATTATTTTTTTAAAATCTACTAATGTCGCATTGATTTAATATTTCGCATCGAAGTTTCAACTAAGGTCTTGCAACGAAGCCCAATTTCAGTGGTGAGAGTTTAGTACGATCGCGTCATAACTTTTGTTTCGCGTCAACGCCGCTGTGCGTCGCTGCTATCGATGGGTGCGGTGCGCACGCCGGTCGAGTGACAATGCGTTACGTATGATAGAAAGGGACAGAATGCAATTCTGTCTCCGTTGCACAGCACACCCATCTATCGTCACGCCCCTGGCGGCCGTAAATTGAAACTAATAGCGCAACCATTAAGCCGACGTACTCCCATTACTGTTTCCATCATTTTATTCCGATCGAATGATTTGACGAATCGATTCTGCCAAACATTTCGCGCCAACTTCCCAATCCGATGACGTGAACCCATCAATTAACAATACAGACTATATAATCTTAAAAATACTTAATAATAAAAAAATTGCATTGGTTGAATATTTATTTTTGTCACTTTGTATTATATTATTTCGCTATTCGCGTGACAAGAACTTTATGAAATATTTTTAATTAAAATAATTATTATTTTTACACCACCACATTTGACATTTTTATGAAACAATCTTAATACAAATTATTTAATTTTGAAATATACAATTTCGACTTTTCCCGCCATCAACGAAGTTATGTTTTTGTTTCATTTTCATAATCTTATATTATTATAGGTAATATTGTTTAATTTTGGTGGTGTATTATACAATATAGTTCAATTAAGGCGTATAAGTGAAGTGATATGAAATGAATGCGTGGATCGTGACTTTTGTAAGTTGACTGAAAATGTCACAGTAGGTTTTGGTAGAAAAGCCACCATTTTATCAAAACGTAACGTGATATGTTAACTGCTTATATTTCAAGAGATTTGATATTATCGTATTTTACTTGACACTGACATAATGTTTATAACTAATTGCCATCAAAGAATACAACGTTTAAACAAAAAATTATAAAGTGAAATACACTTGTCATATATTTAATTAATAAAAAAATAAATTTTCTTATATACAAATTATGCTTAAAACCTAATAATAATAAAAAAAAAATTAAGCGGTATACCCAGAATTAAGAACATCTTCCATTTTAGCCAGCAAATGGTTGAAATTTCAAGTTACTTTGCTTTGGTTCCGCTCTCAAGAAATATCAAGAACAAATGATTGAATAATGGTTTGTATTATGAAACATTTGTATATTTTGTATGATAAATTCATTCTTATTTTTTTCAAAGGAAACTAGCCGTGCTTTTAACATTACTAGAGTTCTGATTAACCATTCCAACTAAGCGTTTATGGAAGGGAAACATGGTTTAAAAAAAAGTTTAATGGTAAACATAATTACACCATTTATTGGCACCGGAGCCAGCGTGAACACCCTACCATATTGTGGAACGTAGCCAAGGTTTCTTCCAGGTATATTTCAAATTCAAACATGACATTTTTTGCCAGTTGAAGTTGTCCAAACCCCCCCACGTGGTGTAGTTTTTTCAACGGCACTTCTTCAAGAATTCCAAAACTTCGTGCGGGTAGTTCTGCCTGGTTGTACACTTGCTGGCAGACCGGGCGTATTCCAGGGGTGTCACGGAACTGTAAAAAATATAGTTAATTTTACATATACGCTACCCAAAAATCCTGCTGATAGCTAGCTGATACGCAATGTGTTTTATTATCTAATTAATTCTAAATATAACAAGTAATATAAAAAAATAATAATTGAAGTGTGAACTAATAATAGAAAAAACAAAATATACCGGGATACGACAGCTAAAAGTGTTTAAACCGACATATTTACCGAAACATTGCCGTCATGTGACTTGAAAAAAAATTATGGGTCCGCGTCAGCAACATGCTAATGCTTAAGGCATATATTATTAAAATTCTTTATTTATTAAAAATATTATTAATTAATATTTATATTATTATTGACTTATTTTTTAATATTTATTTATTTGAATTATTCATATATTATTAAAACTTTAATTTCTATTCTATTTATTTACTAATATAAATATTACAATTAGTTTGAAATTTTAAAATACAGTTTTAAGTTTTCACTTCTCTTGGCAGTCCTTATGACTGCCTCCGATTTTTTTTGTATTTCTATCATTTATTTATTTATTATTCAAAAACTACAAACACACGTGCTTACACTATTACACCTGCCAAACTCTAACGGTTGATGGCGAGACTCACTCGATTTTAGCATAATCACTACAACACAGATACCACTGATAACGAAGAGCTATGGAGAATCAGCAAAGAGAACCCAACAGATTATCCAGATACGTCGACAAAAATAGAGATGGATACCCTCCGGCACCACGCCAGTCATTTCCACAAACAAGCCCTCGAATGGAATCCGCAGGCGAAAAGAAAATGTGGACGCCCAAAACAAATTTGGCGGCGTACTGTGACGGCCGAAGTGCAGAAGATGAGCCTATACTGGAGCGAAGTGAAGCGTATAGCCTCCGACAGGTCGAGATGGAGAAACGTCGTGTCTGCTCTATGCCCCACCAGGGGGACTTAGGACTGAGAGAGAGAGAGAAGGAGAAAGAGAGAGAGACATTTATTATACTATGTATAACTAAACAAAGGTTTACTACGCATGCGTTACGCACTACTCGTTATTTTTTTAAACAATTACTCAAATCATTACCCCTCAAGAAACAACTTCCTGAGTCTTGGCTTCAACACACCGAAACATCCCTACTATTTTTCGTCCGTAAGAGTTTGATGTGCAACATTTCAAGTGGGGTGCTTATAGGACGGCGTGTGTGTGACTCTCACCTCCTGTTCTTCGTGTATGCGAGTTTCTTCCACTCCTTGCGGTCAATGTGCCGGAAGATGATCATCACGACCCTGAGGTCGCACGTCGGGGAGTTGATAGCCAGGTGGAGGGCGGTGTCTCCACCTTTCACGTCCTGCAGTTCAGAAATTATATTGTTTTATTTGACACTAGTAGTGCCCTCATTCGTAAACTCTGTTCAGAGCAGCTATACTCAACGTGCGGCTCATCGGGCTTGTGTGCTCGACCCATTTGATGTTACTTTATTTTAATAATAATAACAATAATTCTATAAAATAAATATTTCTATAAAATAAAAATAAAATTAATAATTATTAATGGAGTCAGGCGTTACTTTGCGGAAATCCATCACTATATGGACAGTCAGAAGTTTTACTTAGCTAAGATCCGCGACAAGCAAAACAATAACAGAAAATTAATAATGTGTGTTTTTCCTGCTGGATGAAGTGGATTTATTTGGAACTTAAACGAAAAACTCTACGGAAGACAACTGAAAAGTGACAACACTTTTCGGTTGTCTTCCGTAAAGTCTACTATACCTGAAGATGTCTCGTGTTGGGGCGAAACACGTGTCGTTTACAAGATGGAAAAGTGATAATGTGTGTTTGGTGTTGGTGTGTAGTGGTTGGTGGGTGGAGAATTGATGGCCGATTTTCGGTAAGTTTTTGGTTTAAGTTCCAAATAAATCCCACTTAACCCAACGGAAAAATTTTACACATTATTAATTTTCTGTTATTGTTTCGCTTGTCGCGGATCTTAGCTAAGTAAGACCTTTGAGTGTCCACATAGTGATGGATTTCAGCAAAGTAACGCCTGACTCCATTCATAATAATAATTCTTTATTTGTATAACGTGAGGTTATAACAAGATGAAAAAAAGAGATGTATAAAAGCTCCATCACATTGCCACTTACGGCGTACAAATTTCATTAATTATTACATACTATTAGAAATAACTAAAACAATTATTACAAATCTAAATACATAACTAAACTATTATAATATCATTGAAATTGTAATTTATTATTACATTTATATATCACTTTATACTTTACATTATATGTTATATTATATTTATTATTTAGATAGATAGATTAATATATTCTTTATGATACACCAAAAACAAAGTTATACAATTATTGATTGTAATATTTATATACAAATGGTGGTCTTATCGCTAATAGAGATTTCTTCCAAACAACCGTAGGATGGACACAATGTTAAAACTTTATTTTAAACCGTTTTGAATTTCGCGCCCATAACACAAGTGAGAGCGTGCTGAGTAAATGGGTTCTATATAACACCATCGCGCCGCGGTGTGCAGTGCTATTACTCATACGGTAATTTGGTGTAATACACGGCAATTTATTCATTAATTTTTAACTTACAGCTCACGTCTATGTCTAGTATCACAGCAACACGTAATTATACACCGTGACTTTTTAATTACCCGAGAAAACTAAAATTCGCGTTTCTAAAAATATATGTGTCAGTAGGTAACATTCAAATATTATAGTGTTCATACAAAAATATTGTTTTATGGGACTTCAAAGAAATCCTGTAAATGCATCAAATACTTGTACGCCATCTTCGTAGTATTTGTTTACTACTATGCATGAGACGCATGTATTCATAAGTATGGCAACAGCGCGTGCGAAAGAGAAAAAACGTCTTTTGTCGGCAGGTTGCGCAAATTGTTTTCATTCATAGTTATCCCTTCCGTACGTAAATATTACGCGACCAAATTAGGTTGGTTTGGGTGCAGTTCATATTGGAATGATAATGATGTCTATTTGAATTAGCAAGATTTTTTGTTGTATAATTTTTGGTGTACATTAAGGACATTTTTAATAAATATTTCATAAAAATAAAATTCTTTTTTCTTCGCCAAATTTAATGTATATCGATAACTGAATATATTACTTAATTTTCTCGGGTAATTAAAAAGTCACGGTGTAGTGTTTTCGTAAATAGTAATAATAATAATAGTCAAGTTTTTGTATAAGGCGAAACACGTGTCGTGTGTATAGTGGTTGGTGGATGGAGAGTTGCTGACGGCCGTTTTAGGTAAGATTTAATTTAAGTTCCATGTTAATCCACTTCATCCAGCAGGGAAACACACATTATTAATTTTCTATTGTGGTTTGCTCGTCACGGATCTTAGCTAAGTCATGGTAATGGATTTCCTCAAAGTAACGCCTGACGCCATTAATCATAATGTAAGAAGTCATTAGCTAATTTTTTAAAATCTTTTTGCGCATTTTTTTAACAGCCCATATATGTCCCACTGCTGAGCACGGGCCTCTCCAATTCTGGAGGAACGTACGTTAAACCCACCACGCTTGTCCAATGCGAATTGGTGGGCGAACTCGGAACAGACTCGGAATAAATATTTGTGAACTATACATATATTTATTTCGATGCGGGATTCGAATCAGCGACCATTGACTCCGCGGGCGGAGGGCCCGATCACTGAGCGAATTGGTCCTTTTCGCTCGCGCCCGGCTGACGGGAAAGTACCGTACAAATGTGGTGGTGACTCACCCCCCTCCAGACGTCGGCGTTCGCGTGCTGCAACAGCACGTGCAGCGTGTGGAGGCGCGGGCTCTCGGCGCAGTGCAAGCTGCAGCACACCTGCAGCGCCGTGTACCCTGCGATGTTATTTTATTAAAAAAAGAGTAAACACGTAAGACCCAATTCTGCTTTTACACTATATTCATTTCTTCCCTTTTCTTTTATGGCAATTAGTTATTGCAGGGATGAGCAACACGCGCTAGCTCGCTACGCCACTGATAAGAAAACACGTAAATAACAATTTTCTATGCGTTTTTCCCAATAACTAAACAAGCAGAGGGGCTTTACTCGCATAAATCCCTCATAAGGCGTCAAGAGAAACCTTTTGGCATACGTTGGTGGGAAACCGAAATAATCTCCAACGAACATAAAAGGTTTCTGTACAAAACAGGTAACCGATCAGTTTCACTTCACTCAACAGGTTTTGTATTTTTTTCTACTTTTTCCGACAGATGGCGTTAAACCTTTGGATTTCTCGGTACGATTTTGTTTATAAAGATAAATATGTTAAATAGACGAAAATAAAATTTACGTGTCGGCTTCTTTCTTTTGTAGTATAATATTAAGTGCCTTTTTAGTTTTGTTTAACGCGATGTTGTTACTATGAGTACTAAAATGGCGGAAATGTTTTTCTTATATGAATGTAGAGGTGACAAGTTCAAAGCTAAATTTCGTATAAAACAATATACAAACACAGTTGTGTGAGTGATTCGTGTAATAATATTACAGTCGATAATACAAGATATACGTGACTCGTGATGGCCCTATAACGTTTTGTTTACATATATATTATTGTTGTTGTATATTTGTTTTTATTTAGTACCACACTCTCGCAGCAAGCTGGCGTCTGAGCGGTTGCTTTACACCGGGTGACACGCCTGTTCGTTTGCCTTCCTATTCCATAAAAAAAAAAAAACAATATTCTTCTCGGCATTCGGCTAAGGCGGCACTCACCGTCGGTGTTGGCGTGGTTGACGTCGAACAGCGGCACGTCGCCGCCGTCGGCCCTGACCAGCTCGCTGAGGACGTCCGCACAAGCGTCGCCCGCCCGCACGCACGCTATCAACAGATTGTCGCCCAGACTGTCCACCTGAAGGGACAAGTTGATAATGTACTATATATATTCACGCCTATCCCCCGCAGGGGTTGGCAGAGACCACAGAGCTTCATCCGCTACCATTCATCGCCGCGAAACGGCTCTCCATTGGTCGCTTCTCGCCCTCGTGTGAATCAGGACGTGACGGGTGGCGAACCACGTCGCCGTCATTTTCAACAAATTAGGTATATTAAATTCGTCTCAGTGAATCCCACGAGCCGCAAGGGAGGATGGACGTCAGCCCCAGCAGTGCCCTGACAATCTGGTACAGAAAAGCACGGAATAGAGGGAGTTGCATTTCACACTACGTTTACTCTAAACGCGGTCTCCACTCCAGCAATCGTCTGCTCCAACGATCGTCGGATCTCCGACAAACGTGATCAGCCCATTGCTCACTTTAGTTTACTAATTCGAAAAACTATGTCGGTGACTTTGGGTCTCTGGAGAACTTCTTTATTCCCAATCATATCTACCAGAGAAACTCCGAGCATAGCTCTCTGAGCGACTCTGAAGCATGTGAAGCAGACGAACTGTCAGTATGCCCTTTTGGCGCCATAGGAGTGTATAGGTAGAACACACTGGTCAAGGATTTTTAGTCCTCAGGCTGTTTTGTTAATACATCAGAATTCTCTTCAAACTGTAATGAAGTAATATCAGTATTGTTAAGTACCTCGTGGAATACGTGGTTTGTGCCTGGCGGCACTTGGGTGGTGCGAAGCGCGGTACGCACGCACTGCACCAAATACCGCGTCAATATCGGCCGTCGGTAGCAGCGGAGGGCTGCCGATTTGATGAGGCTGAGACCTGGAAATAATGGATATCTTTATATGGTTGCAAAGAAATTACCCACTTATACTTTGCGGAAATCCATTACTATGTGGACAGTCATAACTTGTATTTAGCTAAGATGCGCGACAAGTAATAATGTGTGTTTCTTCTGGAAGACGTAGATTTACGGGGAATTCAAACTAAATCTTACCGAAAAAATGGCCGTCAGCAACTATCCACATCCCAACCACTGACTGTCACCAACACCAAATACACGTTTTGTTTGCTTGTCGAGGATCTTAGCTAAGTAAAAGTTCTGACTGTCCACATACCAAAATCCATGTTGATCGGCCATCTATGCACATATCTACAAAAAACACACACACACACACACACATTTACACACACACGTACGCGTCCGCGTGTACACAATTAGTTTAAATTTAGTTGATGTTTGATGATAAGTGAATACTGCAGGAAGAAAAAGAATATTCTCTTCTTGTCATGTTATTTTTTTGTCATACATTTTCAGTCTGACTTTTATATATTTTTCTTATTTACTAATGTGTAAAGTACTGTTTTATATATATATATATATATATATATATATATATATATATATATATATATATATATATATATATGTTTTTCTATATAAAATTTATAATATATTCCATACAATTACAAACGTGTGGACAATCTGTCGCGTGGACAAAAGTCAATGAACCGCACCATGCTCCCATTTTAAAAAGGTCATTGATCCTTTAACTTTACGTCATATGTTCAAACTGATGAAATAAACGATGACACACTTTTATTCTAATGAATATATTTTTAGTTTAAACAAAATGTTCAGAAAAGTTTTTAAAGTAAAAATTTGTAGAACAAACATTGTTTGTTTTAATTTAAACCTTAACTATTGTTTTTATATTCGAAAAAAAAGAAGTCTTTACATTTCATTATGAATAATTTTTTTCCGTTTGTGAACGGTTAAGAGAAGTAAATAGGGCACGTGATTCCAACTTACCGTAACTACTGACGAATAGAGCAGGGCTCTGCGCCAACAGCATTTCACAAATGAGGCCGAAGAGCGCGATGTCTACATCTTCGTTCGTCTCACTCGTGGAGAGGCTTAGCAGGATGTGATGCAACACCCTGTGAATAGGAAAGAGTTAATTGAATAATGTGTGAACAAAACTAAACTTAACTACCCTACCCTCTGATTCAGCTAAAATGGGGAATGCTGGTTAGATTAATGTATGTATTTTCGCATCGGCTTCCACATTTCTGGAGGAATGGACATATATCCCTTCCTTGTGGATGGGTCTGATGGCGACAGAATTTAACACGAGAGCGGGCATTCCTCAGGAGGAAGAGCATGTGAAACGCGAAGCTATTTGATGGTGTGTGGCTCATTATCGGATGGGTTAGAATATTTTCCGACCTAAACGGACCATTTCTGGACTATTTACATAGCGATCGGCTCCGAGGACGGTACATAATACCCGTCTATTTCTCTACTTTTCTCCTCCTCTCCCATTATTCACAGCTTAGCCTGACATAGGCGACGTAGTATTAATAGTGTAATATAGTATTGTGATGTAGTACTAATATAGTATGCAAATCTATAGATAGCAACGACTACCGACAATCTAGATACTTGCTTGTTTTTGTCTATCAACGGTTGGCAATCTCTGACAGCCAAGGGCTACAAGGCGGCCTAATGAAGAATCCTCTCCACATCTTCGTTTCATTATATATTACTTCATATTTTAGAAAAATGATAAATAAAAACGAGAAAGGTAAACATAAACCACAAGATATTCTATAATTTTTGATTAGATCAGGGATTCCCTTTATCCAAAATAAACTTTAAGAATCCTCCTATCTCCAATTTTTATTGCCATTGAAATAGAATACTTAGCAATTTAAAAAATGTGGTGGTAGGTGGTGAGTTTTGACCCCAAGGGCTCCTGATATCGACATCGACCCTTTGGGAAACCCTTGATTGGACCGTTCAAATGAAATGAAATGAAAAAAGTGCGTGTATCGTTTCTTTTTAACTTGACTGCAAAAGCCGATGCAAGTTTTGATAGAACGACCACAATTTTATCAAGATGTTTCGTGAAAAGTTGTATTTACAAGGATACTTGTCATTATTAAACTTCACACGGGAATAACAGTTTTAGCTAATTGCCATCAAAGAAAAGAAGGAAGAAGCTTGCATTTGTAAAATTCGACGGCACACTCGAAGAATTTGGCGAGTCTGCTGGTTGGCTGGTTTTAGCGGACCGATAAAATCCTTCGAGCCGTATTTAAACACACTCCAAATGCGGTGAGCGTGTTCGACCGGACGCACGGCTGTATGTGGGATGTGGGATGTGGTTTTTCCGGTGCACAGACTGGAGCAAAACGTGTTTAATTACTTTTAGTTAGGGGGATCATATTTTAAAAAAAAAACCAGGACAATTCGAGTTTTAAAACATTTTTTTTTCAATTCCTACTATTTGTTTACATTATACACCACACATATATATATATATATATATATATATATATATATATATATATATATATATATATATATATATATATATATATCATCATCATGTTCATATTTTCAATCGATAATAAAATACTTTTTATTCATCCACTCAAGTTCAAATACATTGTTTTAAATTTTCGTTTAATATGGGAATAGATAAAAAATATTTTGTATAAGGTTTTCATTAGAATACAAAAGTAGAAATTGACTTAAATAGAAATTATAGAACTTGGACCTGCGGAACTCAACCGTTCACCGGACGAAGCTCATTGGCTAACCTAAGTATTTAAATTTCAACATTAAAATATTTTTATTAAAAATTATTGTCTAACAATGTTAAATTACATTAATTAAATGATGAAACTCATAAAATAAATGTACAAACACAGTACCGAATAGATAGTTTTATTTTAATTAACTGAAAATAACTTTTATGTGGGTCGATGGAGATTTCGAATTATATACAGGGGGTCAATGATCAAAAACGTTGGGCGATCCCTGTTTAAGACGTATGTATCAATTTATGCCCTATGTTTGTAGGAAAAATCACAGTCACCGTAGTGTACATATAGTGCGGTTAATAGATAGGCGTTGAGGCGTGTAAATTAGTCGTTGTCTTCCATTCTATGTGTATTATAATAATGACACGTTACCAATTAAATTGTATTAAAATGTATTCAATAAAATAATGTGCGAGCCAGATCTAATGTACTCCACATTCAAAGTTGTCATTAATACGTTGTGTGTCATGTTTTACAACTGTATAGTTTCGTATCCCTCGTGCCATCATAATCATTATCCGCCTGCGGCAGTCTAATGCTGGACATACGCCTCTCTCAAGAAGCGCCACCTAACAGAAAAAGGAGGAGGAAAGAGGAGGAAAGAGGAGGAGAAAATAGGAGGAGGAAAGAGGAGGAGAAAATAGGAGGAAAGAGGAGAAAATAGGAGGAGGAAAGAGGAGGAGGAGGGTAGGAAGACAGAGGAAAAGATGGGCAGACGACATTGTAGAAACAGCAGGAAAAAACTGGAGAGACATTCTTTCCGAATTCTTCATTCCGAATCGCCGCACACTGCATTTTCCAAGACTTGGTCTCACAAGTAGTGTGGGACGCCCCCCTGCTAGATGGAGCGACGATCGTATGCCATACAATAGTTAAAATAATGTCAAAATCATAACGGGCTAAGGTGGTATAGTTTAAAAAAAATAAAGCACTAAACGTTTAACAAACATAAAAGGCCTGAACGGAAAATCTTCAATAATCGGGTCGGGCAAGGCACTTAAAATTGACTTGCAAATTATTGTAATCTGGGTGATTGGTACGGTTTTCCTCGAACCGACCGAATTTTTCTTCATATTCGTAAATGGTATTTAAGTATAACTATCAAGCCAGTATTAAATATTTTCTAAAGTATATAAGGCTTTTTTTAAGTATAACATTTTTTAAATATTTTTTTAAGTATAATTATTAAAAAAAATTCAATAAGTGACAACCCTAACCAGTCTGTTGCAAAATTAAGTTGCAATGGACTGGTTATTTTGGAGCGTCTAAATGGAGCGACGATCTGCTCAGGGCGGTTTGCAGAACTTTAATGAGTGTAACCGAAGATTGGGATATGTTACCATGGGAGAGGCCTATGTCTAACAGTAGGTTGTCGCAGGATGAAAATCTACAGCGCATGCGTAAGGCGCAAGCCACACCGGGAATGAAGCACAACGAAACCAAGTTAATTTATCCTCGCGTACATAATCACCGCGATGCTAATTACGCGAGCTACAAGCCTGACCATCTAGGTGGGTAGTGCCGTCCTTCGCGTGGGACTGAAGAGGCCTCTAAGCGTCACAATCTACCTATTTCTTTTCTTACTAGACCCGTTTCGTTTAGCTCGATTAGGTTTATTTCGCATCGTTAATGTGTGGCATGTGCTTTATATATACTATTAGTAGTAACGGGCTGATGACCTATTACGAACGTATGTGATAGATTTCGAAGAGCGAATTCGTGGAAATGATTTTTGTATAAAAATAAAACGTTTTTCAATGTCAGATTATAATGTGCTGGTGTGATTGTTTCTGCGAACCTGTCATGAGCGTCGAGACAAATGGAGTATATATGCGGATATATTGTCGTGTGTTAGTCTATCGAGTATAATTATTCTAGTCAAAGATTTGCTTTCACGACATCGCCATAATTCTTTCAAAACATCAAACGATACGTTATAACAATTTTGAAATGGTGTAGAGAATACAGATTATTTTTTTTTTAAAAAGTAATAAAGGAACTTATTAACATGACAATAGAAGATTGGTATATATATATATATATATATATATATATATATATATATATATATATATATATATATATATATATATATATATATATATATATATTTAATCTACTGTACAATTACGTTTTTGGATATGAGTCAGCAGCCGTCGACTGGATAATTGATGCAAACACGTAACCACTCCATGAACGATAACATTTTACCTTTTGTTTTTTTATAAATTCCATTAAATACAGTTATACTGTGACGCATATATGTATATGTATCCAGTTATACTGTGATGCATATATGTATATGTATCCACTTATACTGTGATGCATATATGTATATGTCTCCAGTTATACTGTGATGCATATATGTATATGTATCCAGTTATACTGTGATGCATATATGTATATGTATCCAGTTATACTGTGATGCATATATGTATATGTATCCAGTCATACTGTGATGCATATATGTATATGTATCCAGTCATACTGTGATGCATATATGTATATGTATCCAGTTATACTGTGATGCATATATGTATATGTATCCAGTTATACTGTGACGCATATATGTATATGTATCCAGTTATACTGTGATGCATATATGTATATGTATCCCGTTATACTGTGATGCATATATGTATATGTATCTAGTTATACTGTGATGCATATATAGATTATCATGTCTGTCATTGAACATGGAAAACAATATTTCACATTCGAATGGAACAAAACATTAACACAGTAGAAATATGCTTAGGTAATTTTCGGTAATAGGTGTCCACATACGTCAACAAAAATGGAGATAGGTGGGGCATACTCTCCGGCGCCAAACAAGTCATATCCCCAGACAAGCTTAGTCAAGCCCTCAAAGAAATGCGCAGGGAAATAGAAAACGTGGGCGCCCAAAACAAACTTGGCGTCGTACTGTGACGTTCGAACCACAGAAGATAGTGCTATCCTTGTAGCCGTACTCCTGGGTGTCACAGATACTGTACTGTTGGAGAACTTGCCTGTTTCTCTACTTATTATAATTAATAACTCAGTTAAAACTCACCCATAAGCCGTCTTCTCATCTAACTTGGCAACTTTCACACAAAGGGTGCGCCGATCTTCCACCTTCAGCTTCTCCATGTGCTCCAGAAATAGTTGCTTGCATGTCTTCCTGTTCACCTGACAACACTCCTTCTTGGAGAAGTTCACGGAAAGCTCCTTCTGCATATCTTTGTACTGTTTCATAGTCAGTGAGCAAGTTGAGATTCGGTCCCTTTTCGACCTGTCAAAGATGTCTTTCTTAATTTCATCGGTGATGCACTTTGGATAATCTTGTACCATCTCGAAAGGCGATAGATCTTGGTATTTCTCATTATCACTGTTGTAAAGCGGGGAACTCATCGACGGTGAACGGGGGTACTCTGAAACCGATCTATACGTCGAATCTGACATAGGGCTGGGCATCGTATCAGAACGGGGTGGGGTCGGGAATGTGAAATTTCGACTCTCCTCTTCGACGAATTGAGAAATGGATAAGTCCAAATTGGTGTATTGTTCGTAGCTTGCGTGATTCGTGGTTGAGAATTTATCGATTGGGCTTGGCTCGGCTACACTATGAGAGAAGTCGGAGAGTAAATTTTGAGCTTCTTGTTGCTTCCAGAACTCTTGAAGGATGTCTTCGGCGTCTCCCGAAGTTTGATCGTTGAGGAACTCCTGGGCAACTTGCCAGGCATCTATTTGTTCGTCTGGTTTCTGGACAAAGTTCTGTACGTTTTTCTCGATTACGTTCAAAGAGTCAATCAAATTGATCTCGAATTTGTCAGGAACGGCATCGTTTACCACCGTCACTTGACCGCCGGAGAATGTCTGTCTGTTAATTTGACTGATCTGGGAATAAATAATTGAATTGATTTACTAAAAATTAAAGCTAATTACAATCCTAAGATGTCTAAGGCAGAAATCTCAAATATAACCATGTTTGAAATTCCTATAGTTGATACTATTGGAAAATCTTCATATCCACAACAACATACTTCATGAATTAAAGCGTTTTTATTTAAAAAAAAAAGGACTATGAATGTGTCGACAGTCAAAACTTTTACTTAGCTAAGATCCGCGACAAGCAAACAAAACAGATAAATTTATTATTTATAATGTGTGTTTTCTACTGGAAGAAGTGGATTTACGGGGGACTTAAACTATATCTTATCGAAAAAAACCACCGACAACAACTCCACATTGCGCACAGTGTGCAATGTTGCAGTGGTAGAGTTGCAGACGACTGTTTTTTTTTTATCTCTTTGTTCACATTATTATTTTTCTATACTTGTTTGCATGTCGCGAATCTTAGCTAAGTAAAAATTCTCAATGTACAAATAGTAATGGATTTCCGCAAAGTAACGCCTAACTCCATTAATCTATGGCTAATAGATGGCAATGTTTATAATACTAAGGACTTTCTATGCTTTCATGACTGTACCACAATTGATTTCTATTAGTATGTATTCTAATTGTATTGATTAGTATTATAACCTGTTTAGGTTGGAAGATTTGTTTCTATAAAAAAAAATGTTTTTATATAGTGTACAATTGTGAATGCAATTGCGCGTAACAGATGACATGCGGTTACAATAAGGCAATGGTCAATTTAAAACTTATCAGTCGTATGTCACCTCTCACGTGACACCAGTACTTTGTCGTGTAGTGCGGTCGTAAGTCACGTGGGGGGTGACAAGACGAAACACGTTGAGAAACTCGCTCCGTGTGAAATGCAGGCTCTATTGCCTTATTAGTTAAATATCCGCAACAGAGCAAATGACATCTCCAGTTATATATCATTGCCTTTTCCAATTATTTTTTATTATATTGAGCCCAAAAATGAATAAAGTCAATGAAAACTGTATGTGCTAGCTACAACCTAGCGAGAATCACGTATAAAAAGCTAGCAACCGATAAGGGTTAATAATTAAAATATGTATAATTAAAGTTGTTTTTAAGAAAGGACAGGTCAAGAGTACCCTTAACCGGCGAGATTACATGAGGAGAGAGATAAGTGTGGAGGAAGCAAGGGAAGTATGCCGAGATCGCGTAGCAGATGGAGATCTGTGGTCTCTGCCTACCTCTACGGGAGACAAGCGTGACCATATGTATGTATGTATGTTTGTATATGTAAACATTTTGACAGTATTTTTAAATAACTAATAAAATTACACAGTTTTTTTTACACATAAGACTGTAAGTCTAGTTTTTGTGCCTAATAAATAAATAAACAAATGACCTATTGTATTAGGGGTTCCCATAAGTAATCAATTATTTTCGCAAGATACCATTTCTCATTAGTCCTGCCACAACCAGACAAGTGTAAGCATACTTTTTTGTGTTATTCTTCAACCAGTTTGTTAGTAATTTATTCCCAACAATATAAATTTTTTTTGTAGCCCTGTAATAAAATGGCGACGTCCAAAAAAAAATCCAAACGCACATTGAGTTATATTTTGAGTCACGTCCACCCCACTTTTTCAAGAGGGGAGTTGAACTTTTGCAGGAACGATGGCACCAAGTCATCGCAAACGACGGTGATTAAAAAAAACGATTAAAAAATAAAAATGTCATTTCAAAAAAAATATTTTGTCTATGAATGCAAAATAATTGATTACTTACGCGTCCCCCTAATAGTTTTGCAGAATAAAATATACTGAACGTTGTTGGTGTTTTTTTAAAAGCCCATAATAGCACGTACATTTGAACCCTATATTTTTTTTACAAAAATTTAAAAATATTGCGACAAAAATGTATACCTGTCTACGGTTGCTTTCAGTTGTTTCAGGATGTCCAATATTGTAAGGATGTGCCGACGCCCCGTAGTCCACTACTTTACCTCGAACTGGACCCCTTGAAACCACCACCGTTCGCAACTTCTCTTTCTTCCTTTTCTTGTCATCTTCACCTTCAACTTTCAACTCCTTCAAAGATTCTATCAAATCTGTTTTATCTCCAAGGTCGACTTTTTCTGGGGCGCTTTCGGAAAAGCCGCTATCTTCCGAATCAGTTCGGATCGGAGTTCTCTCTTTGTCTTCTACAATTGTAACTGTGAAGTTTTTAAGTTCATCATCATCATCTTCTTCTTTCTTTTTCTTGTCTATTTCGAGTTTCTCAAAGTTTTCCAGGAGCACGGCAACAGTTGTTGGTTTCGACGGTTTTACATGCTGTTTCTGTTCAACAACCACTTGTTTCTTCTCTTTTTTCTTGTCTTTTTGAAAAAGAGCCTGAAACGGCTTCTTGAGTATGCTCTTGATTGATTTCTTTTCAGACTCCATTGGTAACTGGGGATTCAATACTCGTCGCTCTGAACTTCCCATAATTAGTAGATGGTTAAACATAAGTTATGTTTCTGTCTTGCAACCGAATTAATCTGAAACAAATAAAATAAATATTATTCAATAAAATCTAGCGAAGACGATGTAATTGGCTCAATGGCGAAGCTACCGGTTTCGGAGTCAATGGTTCGATTCCCAAATCGGAATGGAGAGCCCCGTGGCCAGCAGTCGGTCTAGCATTAACGTTTAATTCACAAAAGCCACAAGGGAGGATGGAGGTCAACCCGAACAGAGCCCCGCATGCCGAGGTAAGGCGCTATAGTACCCGGGGGAACCCGATCCCGGGACGGTCGGTACCATTGCGACTAAGCTCGCCACGCATCCATTGACATGGCAGACTGGATTGGCGGAGAGGAAGGGAAAAGGATAGATAAGAAAGGAAAAGACAGGGGAGAGAAAAGATGGACAGGATGATGCGATACTACCGCAACGGAAGGAGTGATACAGTATACGAGGTACTGCACCAGATATTTTTTGGAGTTATTTGGAGACTCCAAGGCCTGCTGTAGCCTCTTCCAACCTGTTTCCCGAATGGGATTATGCCATTTCTCGTTATTGCTCAGTCGTCAGAGTCTCGTCTGTTGTCTAGCCAAGTAAAGTCAAGCAAAAATGTGAACTTTTGTTGACCGTCATATCATGAGACATGATCATGATGGGAAAAAATCGCGGGCAAAAGACAAGTTGGTCGAAAAAGAAAGTCTTGGCTACTTAATATCAGAGAGTGGACCGGGATAGCGAGTGCTCTAGAACTGCTGTACCTCGCGAAGGAGGAGGAAAGTTGTGCTGAATTGGCTGCCAACCTTCGCTAGTCCGAGAGGCACTCTTAGAAGAAGATTGTCGCTTTAACTACAAGCAATTATTATTAATGGAGTCAGGCGTTACTTTTCGGAAATCCATCACTATGTGGATAGTCAAAAGTTTTACTTAGCTAAGATCCGCGACAAGCAAAACAATAACAGGAAATTAATAATGTGTGTTTTTTGTGCTGGATGAAGTGGATTTATTTGGAACTTAAACCAAAAACTTACCGAAAATCGGCCATCAATTCTCCGCCCACCAACCACTATACACAACATCAAACACACACTACCACTTTTTCATCTTGTAAACGACACGTGTTTCGCCCCAACACGAGGCATATTCAGGTATAGTAGACTCTAGGGAAGACAACCGAAAAGTCATTTTCGGTTGTCTTCCGTAGGCATCTTCAGGTATAATAGACCTGAAGATGCCTCGTGTTGGGGCGAAACACGTGTCGTTTACAAGATGGAAAAGTGTTAGTGTGTGTTTGGTGTTGTGTATAGTGGTTGGTAGGTGGAGAGTTCCCTGTAAATCCACTTCATCCAGCACAAAAAACACACATTATTAATTTTTTGTTATTGTTTTGCTTGTCGCGGATCTTAGCTAAGTAAAACTTTTGACTGTCCACATACAAGCAATTATATATGTGTATATTTAAAATAATAATATCGCAATCAATTGTAATTAATTATGATCGTATCGGATCTGACAGCTTGATGAGGTAACCGCCGGGTGACCTACCGGTCTTTATCACCAGGTAAACCTGGTTCTTATCGATTTAATGCGACGATAAATATAAAAACTCATAATGACTATTAAATATTACCTTTGCTTTGTCATCTTTGATTGCAATTATATTAATTAAAGCTATATATATATTATGCCAATGTCAAGTAAAATAATATCAATAGTATCTTGAAATGTATGTCTTGATAAAATGGTGGTCGTTCTACCTAGGTGACAATACACACATTTATTTCATATCACTTCACTTATACGCTTTTATCGAATTATATTGTATAAAACTCCACTAACGAATCTAACAATATAACTCATGATAATATCCTAATTCCTACTAATATTAAAATGCGAATGTTTGTGACTATGGATGTATGTTTGTTACGAAAAAAACTCAGTCTTTCACGAAAAAACTACTGGACGGATTTGGATGAAACTTTACAGTAATATAGGTCAAACATCGGAATAACATATAGGCTACAATTTGTAATGATTTTATGTAATTTTGGTCGTAATATAATTTTACTATTAAGTAAATAAATATATATTTATTTAAAATGATCTGCCACAAAACTCAATGTGGCAGACCAAATTCCACGCGAGCGAATCCGCGGGCAAAAGCTAGTAAGATTATAAAATGAAATAAAAACACGACGTCAGTGATGTAAGTTGGCGACAAAAGTCTGAAATTTACTTGGCGGAAAAGTTCTACCTTTACTTCTTCTGCCTTAACCGTTTTAGTGCTAAGCAATTTTTGTGAACATATATGACTGTAAAAAGTTGTTTTTAAATGTATAAATATGCACTCTCGTAACAAATTATTCGCGAGATTAGAATACGTCCACTACCACGAAGCACCAAAAACACACTGATGCGCGCGGCAGTTTTGCGCTGCGGCGCAATTTTCGATTCAAACTATCGCATCACTTTTGCGCCGCTTAGCACTCTTGCATCAGGGTTAATGGCAATTAGGTATAATAACTATTATGCCAGTGTCAAGTAAAATATAAAAGCGATAAATGTCTTAAAATATACTAACGAGCCTCTTTCATCTTGATAATATCAATCCCATAAAAAAGGCCTTATTTATATATACTTATCGAACCCGCAACCATTGACTCCGTAGGCGGCCGTCCCGCCACCGAGCCGACGGGTCGTTGACTCATCAATATTGTACAACACGTCATCAGACTTAAATTATACAACTGATAACAACATTTTGAAATTTGATAACTAAATTATAGGACAAAGTCCACTTTGTTTAATACTGCGTTTTGATAGATAACTTGTTTATTCAATGCACAATTCAAACAACATATCAGAAGTATACAATCAAAATAAAAATTACAGTAAAGTACTACACAAATTTCGAAATATCTTAAAATTAACATTAATGTGCCCATAGACTTCCGCAGCGCCATAGGCAGTGCGGAAGCGTTGCCCACCTTTAAGGAAAGTTTCATTATGGCAGTGGGAATGGGGAGGGGAGGGGTAGAGGGAGTGGGGAGGGTGTTGGGCCTCCGGAATTCGGCCGCTCACCGTACGAAACGCGGTAGGTAAGCTACCAACTCAGACGCCGGTTTTCTGCGGGAGTGTGGTACTTCCCCGGGCGAGCCGGCCCATTCATGCTACAGACAAATATTATGCCGTTCTTGACATAGTATTCGTCTGCAGCGTGGCTCTACCACTATTCCCGGTATCTCAGATATAAATCTGCAATGTACACAAACCCGACTAAACTTTACTCGCTCAGCTAACGAGGGCCTGTCACGTGAGTCACTCGCAATCGCTGACAGGTGCTTCTTTTACCGGTTTAATCCTAGGTATATATATCATCCTTTCATTCAAGCTTAGTTCACATGACTCAGCATACTTTCCAGATCTTGTTTTTCATTGACGTCAATTAAGTTGCAAAGAAGGGTATGCATGATTTTTTCTTTATAAATCTTAGTATATATATATATATATATATATATATATATATATATATATATATATATAACATAAATTTAATAAAAAACAATATGATGGAAATTCATCATCATCATGCAAAGTTAGATCATTAGCTTAATACAAAATAGAAATAAAAGAGGATATAATTAGATATTTTTTATTCTTTATGATAATTAACTAAACAGTTATTATTTTTACTATAAGAAATTGTAAACATACAATAATAAAACAAAATCATACGTTTATTGCAGCTACAATAAACTGCGGAATGACAACTTCAAGCTCGTTTTACTGATAGTGACACTTGCTTATTTTTGACAGCTATAATTTTTTTTTGATACAATAGACATTAAAAAGACACGATCAACTTAAAGTGATTTTATTTTTTTATATAATTTTTGGGCATTCAATGTTATGATGGAAATTTCCACCTTTATGCAAAGAGGGGTTAAAATTATTATGCCAGTGTCAAAAAAAATGGAATGATATCACATCTCTTGAAATGTCCAGCAACTTGACACGTTACGTCTTGATAAAATGGTGACTATTCCACCAAAACCTTCTATAGACTTTTGCAATCAACTTAAAAAGTTACATGCGTTAATTTCATATCACTTCACTTATACGTCTTAATCAAACTATATTTTATAATACGCCACCACAATTAAACAGTATAACTGATAATAACACAAGATTATGTAAAAAAAAGACGTTGTGTTTTTATTTCATTTACATAATCTTATTATCAGTTATATTGTTTAATTGTGGTGGCTTATTATACAATATAGTTCGATTAAGGCTTATAAGTGAAGTGATATGAAATAAATGCGTGTAACTATCGCGACTTTTTAGGTTGACTGAAAAAGTCCATAGAAGGTTTTGGTAGAATAGTCGCCATTTTATCAAGTTGAGTAGAGATTTTATTTGACACTGGCATAATAGTTTTAGCTAATTGCCATCGAAGAAAAGAAAAATAAACGTGTGACGTAGTGGCAATAAATGATTCTATCTATCGACTTGTGTTCGTTCATTTTAATTTTTTATCGTCGTACATAACAAGTCTGTGTTTTTATTAACACAGAGCCATTGACCGAGATCTTACACCGGACCTTTCTCCTGCTTACGCGTAACTATAAATTCACGCAAGCGGATTTCTTTTTCTGTGTCAAACGAAAATGGCTGAACATGTTGTCTTAACCCCTTGCCGTCCCATTAAGCTCGACGAAACTCGGGCCCAAGTGTTACTCGTCAACGCGTGATAAACACGTTGTACCTTCTAATGAAGAGCATTACTATCTTCGATAATCTTTAAAAATTAAATTTCAATATATAAACTACTTTGTAACAGCAATTATGAGGCTCGTGGCTAACTCTGGTGGTGTACTGATAGAAACTACCATTCAATCACGACTCAGGCTCGTGATGTTTATGTTCGATCCGACTATCTGTACACGAGCTCGGCTCGTGATGTTTACGTTTGGCCCGACTATCTCTATTCACGAGCCTGGCTCGTCGTATTCATGTTTGGGCCAAAATTTTCATCACGAGTCAGACTCGTTAAAGCACTGCAAGGAGTTAATACCGTGGGCGACTTTTTGACTATAAGAAACCTGCGTTAAAGTATTTCATGCCAATATTATTAATTATACGTGGTTGATTTCCTTTCGTAAACAAAATAACGTATGTATATATTAATATATGTAGATACCTATGTCTGATTAATTGAGTCAGGCGTGACTTTGCGGAAATCCATTACTGTGCGTGTGACAGTCAGAACTTTTACTTAGCTAAGATACACGACAAGCAAACAAAAACAGAAAAAAATAATGTATTTTTTCTACTGGAAGAAGTGGATTTACGCGGAACTCAAACTTAATCTTACCGACGTTGCTGACGGTTGTTGGTTCGGAATTTTACGTCGGTGATATTTGATTGGTTTCGTATTGCTTTTAGTTTTGTCTTTCACTTTGAGGTTAACAATACTCCTTTCGATACTATCAAATATATATTATTTACTATCAAATATATATTATTTACTATCAAATATAAATTATTTACTATCAAATATATATTATTTACTATCAAATATATATTATATTATATTCTAATTTTAAGTATGCAGTCAGAAACTTGGTTTTTTGGATGCGGTGAATTTAGTAAATGACTCAGTTGTTCTTTGATTCTATTGTACTGTATGTGTATTTATGTGTATGTGTATATGAGGATGAGTATATATATATATATATATATATATATATATAGAGTATTCAGTATGAATATCGTCACTGTGGTCCGCGATCTGACGACGTTGGTTCTTGCTGAAAACCAGCGCCGGGTGTTCCAATAGAGCGCCCGGCATATGCTGAGCAAGAACCATTTTATGACACTCGTTAGATTAAAATTATTTTCTTTTTGTTTTGTGTATTTATTTGTATATATAATATTATTAAGAATTTAATTTTAGTTACTGTGAAAAAAGATGTCATAAATAAAGTTTTTCTATTTCTATATTTATTTTTTAAATATTTTTATTTTGAGTAGTCAGGCTCCATGTCTGTAACTGACTGACTATGGCTTAGAAATAACAGCAACACAAGTTCGCGAGGGAAACGAACAGAGCTGCGGTTAAATTGCAGTACGGTGTGATTACAGCCTTCGTACAAATTCCTGGCAGCGTACCAACTTGCAGACGACTTACTAAGTTAATATATCTTGCTGTTTATCGTCGCAACATGACGATTTATATTCTTGGATTCCGTAATGCATGCATATATAATCGTAGGTATTTAATTTCTTCAACTAGTGCGTCCTGCCTGTACTCTCTTGCGGTGCCGAAACTTGGACTGATGGTCTGTCTGCTACACAAGCTCGAAGTCACTCAGAGGGCTATAATGTGAGCCATGTTTGGAGTTTTTCTGGTGAATAGAATTCGGAACGAAGAAATTCGCCGGAGAATCAGAATCATCGAGATAGCTTTTCAAGTTAGGAGATTGATGTGCCAATGGGCTGGACACATTTGTCGGAGAACCGACAACCGTTGGAGTATACGAGTGGAAACCGCGTCTCAATCCTAGTGTAGCACGCCCCCTGCTACGCCTTCAAAAACAAGCCTACTTATTTCCCAAAGGCCTGCAACGCCTCTGCGCATGACTATGGTGTTTCAGATATCTATGGGCGGCGTTGATTGCTTTCCAATAGGCGATTGCTTTGCTATCCCATAACAAAAGTTTCCTTTCCTATAAGAAGCATTTCGAGGCGTGCCGGGTAACCGTTAGTATTAAATACATTTGCGCATCGAACCCGTCAGCCATAGAGGCGCATAAATTTTTATCACGCATTGACGTCAGGGACTAAAAATAAATTAAGATGGCCGCCAAGTTGTTTCGTAAACATATTGTTCCCGTACGACTGGACTTTAATATATTAGTGGCGTTGAAAGAATAATAAATAGGTAAGCTAATCTGTTATGTATGAATAATTCAAATGTACGTCCCACGGTTGGGCGCGGTACATCCCGTTTATGGAGGAGTGAACAATAACCCACCAAGCTTGTTCAAGGTGGATTGGCGGGTGAACCAGAATCGGAATAAATACCTGTGGGCCATACATATCGACGCAGAAAAGCGAAAACGTAGTAAACCGCAAAATGAAAACTTACCACCAGAGCCAAAAAAGCTTTTAAAATTTCCGAAAAAAATTGTATCTGATCACTCAAAAACAGACAGTTTCAAAACCGTACATAATATTCTATTAGTCGTAGAGCTGTGAAACTCAGACCGTTCGACGCAGTATTTTTTTTTCACTTTTCGGTTGTCTTCCGTAGAGTCTACTATACCTGAAGATGCCTCGTGTTGGGGCGAAACACGTGTCGTTTACAAGGTGGAAGAGTGGTAGTGTGTGTTTGGTGTTGTGTATAGTGGTTGGTGGGTGGAGAATTGCTGACCGCTTTTCAGTATGTTTTTGGTTTAAGTTCCAACTAAATCCACTTCATCCAGCAGGAAAACACACATTATTAGTTTTCTGTTGTTGTTTGCATGTCCCGGATTTTTCCGCGGATTTCCGCAAAATAACGCCTGATGCCATTAATAATCAGTATTCGATTCAGAAAAAAAAATACTGATTATTAATGAATAATCAGTATGTTTTTTTCTGAATCGATATATTTATGCCGATATGGGTAACGAAATAATGTGCCTCCGAAAGTGGGAGCACGGCCATTGAGGCAATTCCACAGGTCACAGTAAGTGTAAACTTCAAAAATTAAAATAGCAAATACTTAAAGGCTTCACTTATTATAATTCAATTCCTACTATTAGTTTATACTCCTCCTGTATATATTTATTAATACATCTTGTTCAACCGTTAATAAAATACTTTTTTATTTATCCACTCAACTTCAAATATTTTTTTTTAAACTTGTAGTGGATGAGACTTGATGATTAATTCATTTTAGTTTTATATGGGATAAAAAAATTCTCACTATGTGGACAGTCAAAAGTTTTACTTAGTTAAGATCCGCGACAAGCAAAACAATAACAGAAAATTAATAATGTGTGTTTTTCCTGCTCGTTGAAGTGGATTTATTTGGAACTTAAACCAAAAACTTACCGAAAATCGGCCATCAATTCTCCACCCACCAACCACTATACACAACACCAAACACACACTACCACTTTTTCACCTTGTAAACGACACGTGTTTCGCCCCAACACGAGGCATCTTCAGGTATAGTAGACTCTACGGAAGACAATCGAAAAGTAGAGTAGTACCGATTTTCGGTAAGTTTTTGGTTTAAGTACCAAATAAATCCACTTCATCCAGCAGAAAAACACACATTAATTTTCTGTTATTGTTTTGCTTGTCGCGGATCTTAGCTAAGTAAAACTTTTGACTGTCCACATAGTGATGGATTTCCGCAAAGTAACGCCTGAGAGCCATTAATAATCTCTTATATAAGATATTAGGCAGGATATAAAAGTAGGAATTGACTTTAATTTTGAACAGACCATCTGTATATCTATAGGTTATACATATATTTATCCCAATGCGGGGATCGAACCCGCGACCGTTGACTCCGTAAGCGCCAGCCATGACACTGAGCCAATCGGTCTTACAAAGCGTTTAAGGCACTTAAACAACGCCAAGCGTCGTTGACACACATTTGAGGGATTTTGGCGAATTTTTGCGTAATAGTACGCAGTGTACTTGTTGAGTGTTGAGATGTGATTGTTAGATCGTATCATTTTGTTTGCAGAAATATGTAGAGATTGCGATGGCTTCGTGTGAAAAAACTTTACAACAATAACTAAAAAACTTCCGCCCGCGCAGTCAATGGTCGCGGGTCGATCCCCGCATCGGAATAAATATTTAGGATTTATAAATATTTATTCCGAGTCTGGTAACCCCCCCAATTCGCATTTCCTTTCTTCTCTATCCTTTTCAATGGATGCGTGGCTAAGGGCGAGCTTAGTCGCAAGCGTGCCAATCGTCCCGGGATCAGGCTCCCCCGGGTTCTATGGTGCCTTACCTCAGCATGCAGGGCTCTGCTGGGGTTGACCTTCATCCTCCCTTGCGGCTCGTGGGATTCACTAAGACGAATTTGATATACCTAATTTGTTGAAAAATAACAGCGACGTGGTTCGCCACCCGTCACGTCCTTATTCTCACGAGGGCGAAAAGAGACTAATAGAGAGCCGTTTCGCTGAGATGATTGGTAGCAGACGGAGCTCTGTGGTCTCTGCCAACCCCTGCGGGGGATAGCCGTGAATATATAAATAAATAAAAAAACTAAAATTAAAACCTAAATAATATCACATTATACAAATGAACAAAAAGAAAATAATTTTAATCTAATAAGTGTCACCAAATAATTTGTGTTCAGCATACGCCAGGCGTTATATTAGAGCACCTGGCGCTGGTTTTCAGCAAGAACCAACGTGGTCAGATCGCGTACCACAGTGACGACATTGACACACATTTAATAGTGGTAGAGACACGCTGCAGACGAATACTTTGTCAAGAATAGCGTAATATTTGTCTGTAGCAGGAATGGGCCGGCTCGCCCGGGGAAGTACCACACTCCCGCAGAAAACCGGCGTCTGAGTGGTAGCTTAGCTACCGCGCTTCGTACGGTGAGCGGCCGAGTTCCGGAGGCCCAACACCCTCTCCCTCCCCCTCCCATTCCCACTCCCATAGTGACACTTTCCTTAAAGGTCGGCAACGCTTCCGCACTGCTTATGGCGTTGCGGATGTCTATGGGCGGCGTTGATTGCTTTCCATCAGATGACACGCATGCCGGTTTGCCTTCCTATCCCATAAAAAAAACACACACATACATCCATATATATACTACTTCTCATACTCATATTGAAATGGAAAAAAATATTCACCTTGCAGCGAGTTCGCTATAAATATATTTGTACATATATGATAAGACGAAATGCTTACTAAGTGTACTAAGAAATAAACTGATAATGAGATCAGAGTGCGTGATACGAATGATAAGCTATCACAACTTCCCCGTCACTTCCTTACCGACGTTCAAATCGCACATACATTGTCGATGATTAATGGAGTCAGGCGTTAGTTTGCGGAAATCCATTACTATGTGGACAGCAAGAACTTTTACTTAGCTAAGATCCGCGACGAACAAACGAAAACAGAAAAAAAAAAACGGCCATCAGCAACTCTCCACCTCCCAAACACTATCGACAACACCAAACACACACTACCACTTTTCCACCTTGCACACGACACGTGTTTCGCCTCAACACGAGGCATCATCAGGTATAGTAGTAGACTCTACAGAAAACAACCGTCACTTAAAAAATTTTGCCGACCCCTGTGTTAAATCGACGGAAATTATAAAATTGAAAAACCGCGAGAACGCCTCGGCTTATAATATAACTGAATGAACTACAATCTCGTAAAAAAAAAAACTCACAAAATACTATTTTTAAATAGAAAGCTTGGGGATAAGCTTTCTTGTTGATAACAATTTTATAATTTCACGCCTATCCCCCGCAGGGGTTGGCAGAGACCACAGAGCTCCATTTGCTGCCATTCATCGCAGCGAAACGGCTCGTCATTGGTCGTTTTCGCCCTCGTGAGAATCAGGATAACCATTGATAACAATTGGTAACATACAAAATTGAACTTTACTCAAATAGCATAAATAACATTATCATTCATTGGTGAAATTTATTAGTGAATGACGTCACTATATGCTTTTATTGAAATTTAGTATCGGCACATTACGTCTTCCACACAGAAGGCTTATAGACTTTGATGTCGATGTTGTTTTGTTGTTGATTTATACAAACATCAAAGTCTATAAGCCTTCTGCGTGGAAGTCGTAATGTGCCGATACTAACACAAATGAACGCTTGCAGGTAACCTTTTATTTATAAAAGGTTACCTGCAAACGTTCATACAATAAACGACACTTGAGGGGAAAAATGGGTTTTTGAGTTATGCAGCTTACTGTGCCGTGAAACATCAATTCGCATCGCCATTATGAAAATTTAAAAATCTAACAAGTACACAACCCTCTTGATCGCATACGTCTTGCGATTCGAATAGTCGATGACCAGGATTTCACTCGACGGTTTATAATTTAGTATAAATGTTTGATCATTTTTAATTTTACAATTGTGACTCTCCTCGATATTTTGACATCATGTAGGCCCTTGGCTGCCATAAGCCTAACATTGCTTAGAACGACAATGTTGGCATGCGCCACTTTAGTGGCTTTCACGGATATCGTCTTTCTTAACGATGCGCTACTATAATGTCTTTCGTGGATATCGTCTTTCTGAACGCTGCGCTACTATAATGTCTTTCGCGGATATCGTCTTTCTGAACGATGCGCCACTATAGTGGCTTTCGTGGATATCGTCTTTCTGAACGCTGCGCTACTATAATGTCTTTCGCGGATATCGTCTTTCTGAACGATGCGCCACTATAGTGGCTTTCGCGGATATCGTCTTTCTTAACGATGCGCTACTATAATGTATTTCGCGAATATCATCTTTCTGAACGATGCGCCACTATAGTGGCTTTCGCGGATGACATCATCCTGAAAGATGCGCCACTATAGTGGCGCACTCGCTCACCGTTTAAATTAAATAATCATTTTCACATATTGTTTCATATTAATACTTGTTTCGCCTTCGCATCTGCTGTACAGTGAAACAGCCTCGTGCAAAATTCAGCCGTGCCTAAGACGTTAACATTGGGGTTTACAGATTGGTTTTTATTTCTGAGATAGACACTCTTGCCCGTCCACTGTTATTTTCTCCAGTAATTGTCTCTGGGGAACACATGGGGTGGAATAGATTCCACGACGGGAAACAAACAGCAAATATTTTCTCAGATAGTATTAAAATTCGTTATATACGATAACGAAGTTTAATACTATCTGAGAATATATTAGGTCCAAAGCAATTGTAATGTCATTACAAAACCAAAAAAAGCGTAAGACCTCGCAATAAGATCACAAAATGCTCTAGAAATACATATATTACTTTCAAAAGTGGTACAGCCACGCTGCAGACGAATACTTTGTCAAGAATGGCATATTATTTGTCTGTAGCATGGATGGGCCGGCTAGCCCGGGGAAGTATACACACTCCCGCAGAAAACCGGTAAGGTGAGCGGTCTGAGTTCCGGTGGCCCAAACCCCTCCCCTTCCCACTTCTACTCCCACTTTGATTCCCACTCTCACTCCCATAATTTCACTTTCCTTTAAGGTCGGCTTCCGTACTGCCTATGGCGTTGCGGATGCCTGCTCGTTTGCCTTCCTATGCCATAAAAAAAAAATTATATAAGAGTTTGGTTCAAGCGAACTAAATAAAAATCTTACGTTACGTATGACACAATATCCATTCCATCTTGTTGCATCGAATGTATACCGACAAACTTATAATCATTTATAAGAATTTAAAAGAAAAGACTAAATTATTTTAATATCGTAATTATCAGGTCGTAAGAATTGACGACTTTTTTTTCTTTTACACGTCAGGCAGCGGTCATCGAAGAATTGAGGCAAAAGGACTTTAAGGAAATAATGCTTTACCGGGAAAACGTTGACATGTGTATAAAACGTCTTATAATAAGGAATGAACTAGTGAAGGTCATATGTAGACTTGTATATATATAATATTTTATGATATTAATTTCTTTGTTTTATACCGTATCTTTTATAGAGAGGATGGATGAAAGACGACTGGCAAAAGAAATTTACGTTGCGGATGTGTATGGAAGGGTCGGTAGGAGAAGACCAAGGGAAACATACCTTGATCAAATTGCCGATGTATTTAAAAAGGCCAGGTCTAGAGTACCTTTAACCGACGTGCTTGCATGAAGAGAGTGATGCGTGTGGAGAAAAGCGAGGAAAGTATGCCGAGATCGTAGCAAATGGAGATCTGTGGTCTCTGCCTACCCCTACGGGAGACAAGCGTTACGATATGTATGTATGTCTAACGTATATCTTATTTCTTATTGAAATAAAAAGCTTTGATGTGTTGCTCACAAAATATATTTTATTTTATTAAATCTCACATACAATATATTTTATATAATTTTGAAATATAAATAAAATACTTTTACCTGAAAAGAGGAACAACATTTAAAGCTATTATATACCTTATTTAAATTTATAATCTTAATATTTTCTTTCAGTGTAATAACATGTATTTTTATTGACGTGTCAAATCTTTTCTTTTTTTTATGGCAATTATTTATAACTAGCTTTTGCCCGCGGCTTCGCTCGCGTGGAATTTGGTCTGCCACATAAAGTTTCGTGACATATCATTTTAAATAAATATATTTTTACTTAATTTATGGTTCACAATTTTGGTCATAGTGGCTTCCACATAAAAGGTGATATATGCTGTCGCGGACTTTTATTTATAATTATTCAAGACAAATAATACTACGGTACATGATCTTTGTGTAACTCCAATGGTTTAGGCAGCGTACGTCAAGATAGCTCTCAGAGGCCAGACTTTTTTTCGACTTAATTGACATGTATCGTTATATTACGAACAAAATTACATAAAATCATTTCAAATTGTAGCCTATATGGTATTCCGGATTTGCATAAAACTTTACAGTAATATATCTATATTACTGTAAAGTTTCATGCAAATCCGTCCAGTAGTCTTTTCGTGAAAGAGTACCAAACATACATCCATACTCACAAACTTTCGCATTTATAATATTAGTAGGACTATTATGCCAGGTGTCAAGTAAATACGATAACATCTTACGTTACGTAAAATCTCTTGAAATATAACCAGTCAGCTTATCACGTTACGTCTTGATAAATATTGGTTTTGATAGAGTAGCCACCTATCTACACTATCAAAACCTATGGACTTTTTCAGTCAACTTAAAAAGTTACGATACACGCATTTATTTTATATCACTTCACTTATACGCCTTAATCGAACTATATTGTATAATACGCCACCACAATTGAACAATATAACTGATAATAAGATTATGAAAATGAAATAAAAACACAACGTCAGTAATGCATGTTGGCGAGAGAAGTCCGTGTCAAATCTTGTGTATTATTTATCGTCTACGTAAAATAATCGAGATTCGCCTTTACATATAGTCAAATTTAACTTCTTACAATGCAATCTTTTGTATAAATTCGCCTGTCAAGGACTCGTGGAAAAATTATAAATTAAGGATTAGAATAGAATAGAAAAAACTTTATTCATGACACTTTTTTTTGTACAATAACTAAAATTAAAACCTTAAGAAAATAATTTTAATCTAATAAGTGTCACATAATGGTTCTTACTGAGTATACGCCAGGCGTTCTATTGGAGCACCTGGCGCTGGCTTTCAACAAGAACCAACGTGATCGCGGACCACAATGATACAGATACACACATACATCCATATATATACTACTCATACTCATATATACATACAATACAATAAAATGAAAAACAACTAAATAATGTAATAAATCCACCGCAACCAAAAGAACAAATTCCTGTCTGCATACTTAAAATTAACGTTTTGTATTCTTTTTAAACATATTTATAGTATGGAAATCACGAAGAGGCGGTGGCAAGTTGTTCCAACACTTAGTCGCTGTGTATTTAAAGCTACCACGAAACGCAGCTGAGCAGTGGCGAGGAACGACCAGTGATGACCTAGACGCCTTAGTATCGCGAACGCTATTTTATTTACGGGAAATCAGCACTAAAGTACTTTGTAATAATCCCGTAACCTACGCTTACTTCATATTTTGCCTTCAGTTCTACTGTCAACTAATTTCAATAAATCTTCGTGTTCAGATCTTCATGTTAGAGTGCCTCTCCGACTATTTTTTATGCCAGAGGCGTCACAGATACGATGCCCGGCTTTTGTGAACACATACGCTCGTCTGTCGAGAATACCTCTATGTCGTATTTACATAGGAATACCGCGGGTGGTAAGGACTAGCGAATGTTGGCAGCCAATTCAGCTCAACTCTCTTCGTCTTGAGAGACTCGAAGCAGTTTCTCTCTCGGCATATATATATATATATATATATATATATATATATATATATATATATATATATATATATATATATATATATATATATATATATATATATATATATATGTATATATATATATATATATATATATATATATATATATATATATATATACATACACGCTTATCCCCCGCAGGGTTTGGCAGAGACCACAGAGCTCCATCCGCTACCAATCATGGCGGCGAAACGGCTCTCCATTAGCCGAACCACGTCGGCGTCATTTTTCTCTCGGCATATTTTCCTTGATTCCTCACTCACACTAGTCACTCTTCTCACGCAAGATTGTCTTTTCCTAAACATTTCGACAATCTGATCAAGGTATGTTCTCCTTGGCCTTCCCCTATCTACCCTTCCATCCACATCCGCAACGTAAATTTCTTTTGCCAGTCGTCTTTCATCCATCTTCTCCATGTGCCCAAACCATTTAAGCGTCCCTTTCTCAACTTTTGTCACGTCGCGTTCTTTAACTCCTCATCGCTCTCTTATATCTTCATTTATTATTCTATCGTTAAAAGTTACCCCCCACACCTACTTCTTAGTGCTCTCATTTCCACCGCGTTCAGCCTGCTATCACGACTCCTCTGCCAAACTCAACTTTCACTACCGTGCATCAGCGTCGGAACAAGCACTCCCCGATGAACCGCTTCGTCCCTATATCAATCTATGGTAAATATAGTCACAAAATTGTTGTTGTACGCAATTTTTTTTTCTTCTTGTTTTCAATGACAATTAGCTAAAACTATAATGAGTATTTTTAAATATAAATTCCGCTAGTCACGGTACGCCTTGATAAAATTGTAGCCGTTAAGATAAAAAAAAAAACACGATTCACGCATTTATAACATTCCAGTCCACTTCTACGCCTTAATCAAACTACATATATATAAATATATATCGAGTCGTACGCCAACAGAATTGAACAAAGTAACTGATAATACAATGAGATTATAAAAATGAAATAAAAACACAACATCAATTATGTAACTTGACGAGTAAACCGTTTATTTTTTATTTTAATTAAGTGTTTTATCGAGATATTGCTAATTTAAATAAATTTTAACCCTTATCAGTCGTAAGTCACCTGTCACGTGACACCAGTACTTTGTCGCTACGGTCGTAAGTCACGTGACAAGACGAGACGTTGAAACTCGCTCTGTGTGAAATGCAGTCACCATCGCCTCATTAGTTAAATATCCGTACCAGTTCTAGACTGCTGTAAACGATGTAATAGTTGAATTTCAAAAGGACTCAAAGGGTGATGCGACGGATGAAAGGTGTAAGAGACAATTAACTTAGAAATGACGACCAACGACGAAGAATTGTGAGTGTGTGTGTGTGTATGTGTGTGTGTGTGTGCGGGTGTGGGCGCGCGCGCTCCTGTGTGTGCATGTATGTGTATGAGAGGTACCTAATGACATTAAGTCCGCCTGTTGTATTCACGATGCAAATAGTTTAATTAAATATAATTACAACGAGATTGTGCCAATGCGCATTGGACAAGCGTGGTGGATAAATGTCTGTTCCTCCAGAAATGGGGAGGCTTGAGCTCGGCACTGGGACGTGCTACCTTCACTTCACGCACATGGCTTCAACAAGATGGCGCCACGCCTCACACTGCTAGAGAGACAATAAAGCGTCTTGGTAATTTCTTCTCTAAAAAATTACAAGCCATTTCAGAGATATTTTCTTGGCTACCCAGGTCGCCGGATCCAATCCAAAACCCAATGGATTTCTTCCGTGTGGGTACCTCAAAAGTTAATAAACCACGACAACCATCTCAGCACTAAAAGAAAGTATCGTCCGCGAAGGTAATACTGTGGCTAGATTCCAAGAGTGTGCCCGAATTTAATAGTGGTAGAACCAAGCTGCAGACGAATAATTTGTCAAGAATGGCATAATATTTGTCTGTAGCATGAATGGGCCTCCGGCTCGCCCGGGGAAGTACCACACTGCCGCAGAAAACCGGCCTGTGAGTTGTAGCTTACCTACCGCGCTTGGTACGGTGAGCGGCCGAGTTCCGGAGGCTCTCCCCCTCCCATTCTCACCCCCATAATGAAACTTTTCTTAAAGGTCGCAACGCATCGCGGCAACGCTTCCGCACTGCATATGGCGCTGCGGAAGTCTATGGGCGGCGTTGATCGCTTTCCATCAGGTGACACGCCTGCTCGTTTGCCTTCCTATCCCATAAAAAAAAAATAAAACCCGCACTTTTCTTCTTCGTAAAATTTTTTGAAGTTTAGCCTTTGTAGTTTTTTTAATTATTTATGTTTGAAAACTTTTTCTGACACCGGACACCCTATATCTGGTACAGGTGTTGAAATTGTCTTATACATGTATTAACATTTTTAAATAAGATAGATATTGCATAGTGGGAAACACGACTATAATTATGCGCCATTATCGATCAACATACTATTGTATTAACACGTGTAGCACACGCATTAAAACTTGATTGACCTTGGCCGTGTCTAGTTTTTATATCTCATAGAAATATATCTACCATAGAATTGATGTTATCACTCTCTTTGGCAGACCTATCCCGTGGAAAAAGTCTGTCAAATATTTAGGCGTCACCCTCGACAATCACCTGAATTTTACTAAACACATTCAAAACGCTCGATCCAAAGCGGCCTTCGTCTTAGGTCGTCTTCACCCTTTAATTAACGCCCGCAGCAAACTGTCCCTCAGACACAAGCTGCTTCTTTACAAAACATGCGTCCGGCCAATCATTTCCTACGCAAGTGTCGCCTTCGCGCACGTGCATAAAAGAAAAATAAATAAACTTCAAGTGATACAAAATCGCTTCATTCGTCGAGCCACCGGTACTCAGTGGAAGATTCCAATGTCGTATCGGTTCGAAAATACCGCTGAAGATATCTGGCTCCATAGGGTGGTGGTGTGCGGTAAGAAGTTTCAGGAAAAGCGTATTGACTTGCTTGGAATATATATTTTTTTATATATTTTATTTACCCCGCCAATCCACATTGGACAAGCGTGGTGGGTTAGCGTCCGTTCCTCCAAAAATGGGGAGGCTCGTGCTCAGCAGTGGGACATATATGATGGGAGGGGGAGGACGGTAACTGAAATACCGCTCAGACGCCGGTTTTCTGCGGGAACGAGTGTGGTACTTCCCCACAGGCCGCGTCACCCGCATTCGGGTGACAGCAAAAGTTTATATCGGCCGCATCACCTGTATTCGGGTGACAACAAAAGTTCACACTAGGCCGCGTCAACGGTATTCGGGTTGCAATTGACATCAGGGCGTGTCACCCGTATTCGGGTGACAGCAAAAGTTTCCATCGGGCCGTATCACTCATTTTCGAGTGACGCCGGTTTGACTTCTTGCGAAGGATCTCCGTTCGTAGAGAACGGAATGTTCTAATATTTACTTGTATAGAGGTACGGGCTGCTGGCGGAGATTTCATCGCAAACACGCGTGATGGTAGTCGACCAGTTAAACACTGCCATAAGTAGGCTGAATCACGAAAACGGGACCAAGGTCAAAAATATTTTCGAAGCAAATACAATCCTTACGAAAAAACTTAAGATGTTTATTATTAGCCGCCCGATGCGCAATACCGAGGTGAAGGTTGTTTATATTATCTGCTTTGCATTCTGTAGACAGTATAACTCGTTTGTATGGTACTTAAGGGCAAACGCTCAGTACTAGTGTAAACATTAAAAATAAACATAACATTGTATCAATTATTTCGCTAAAACTTATAAAAAAGAATCATGAACTATCACAAAGAACCATCCAAACATTGTAATTAAATAACACATAATGTAAAATGAAAAGAGAGAGTTTTATTCCTAACTCACTTTACGTTTAAAGCAGGTAAAACTTATAGTAACATAAATAAGCGAACAAAGGAAGAAATAACTATTGTAAATAAGTAAAAAAGAAAGAATTAAACTAAAAATAATGAATAATAAATAAACCAACAAAGGACTAAATAACTATTTTTAAAAAAATAATAAATAAAATAGAAGAAAACTAAAAAGAATGAATATTAAATAAAGGAACAAATGACTAAATAACTATTTTAAAAAAGTAATAAATAAAAAAGAAGAAAACTAAAATGAATAAATATTAAAAAAACGAACAAAGGACTAAATAACAATTTTAAAAAAATAATAAATAAAAAAGAAGAGAAAACTGAAAAAAAAATGAATATTAAATAAAGAACAAAGGACTATATAACTATTTTAAAACAGTAATAAATAAAAAAGAAGACAAGGAAAGTCTAAAAAGAATGAATAATAAATAAACGAACACAGGACTAAATACCTATTTAAAAAAGTTATAAATAAAAAACATGAATGTAAGAAAACTAAACAGAATGAATATTAAATAAACGAACAAAGGACTAAATAACTATTAAAAAAAGTAATAAAAAAAGAAAACTAAAAAGAATGAATATTAAATAAAGAACAAAGGACTAAATAACTATTTTAAAAAAGTAATAAATAAAAAAGAAGACAAGGAAAGTCTAAAAAGAATGAATAATAAATAAACGAACAAAGAACTAAATACCTGTTTAAAAAAAGTTATAAATAAAAAAATGAAAAGTAAGAAAACTAAAAAGAATGAATATTAAATAAAAGAACAAAGGACTAAATAACTATTAAAAAAAGTAATAAAAAAAGAAAACTAAAAAGAATGAATATTAAATAAAGAACAAAGGACTAAATAACTATTTTAAAAAAGTAATAAATAAAAAAGAAGACAAGGAAAGTCTAAAAAGAATGAATAATAAATAAACGAACAAAGAACTAAATACCTATTTAAAAAAAGTTATAAATAAAAAAATGAAAAGTAAGAAAACTAAAAAGAATGAATATTAAATAAACGAAAAAAAAAAACACCTTATATGTACGTGTGTAGTTGTGTCACGTCAGAAAAAGGCCTTCAGTAAGAGCTGACGCGATATGGACAAATGTTATGGTGCCCATTGCGCGCAGACGTTAGTTTAGAACTATTTCTATTTGAATAGGCCTTTAAGCACTATTCAAACCAAATGGCGAATGTTTCTTTTCTGTGTCAAGGTTCGTGGGTTCGATTCCCATATCAGGATAATCATGTATGAGGTACGGTATTAATCCTTTGCACTCCACCTGTCAGTCCCATTCACCAAGCTATTCCCTGCATCAACTCCAACGGTGAATGTTACTCCACATTAATTTCAACTGCCTCTCACTTTCTTTTAACAAAGTAAGGTTATATCGATATCAAAAAAAAAACATATGTGAAACTTTTGATTAATCAATTATAAGCCGATTTCCAATAATCAATGTAAAAAATTGTTAAATTGCGAAGGGTTAATTCCAAGTGTGAGTGTCCGTGACATTTGAATCAGTCATGTTACTCACAAAAAGTTCCTAGTCAGTGACTGCAAGTGTAAAGTGTAAAATTACAGTATTTGAATAGTACATTTTATTTTACTTAATTTATGGTTCATAGTGGCTTCCACATAAAAGGTATGATATATGCTGTCACGGACTTTTATTTAAAACTATTCAATACAAACAACCCTACGGTACATCATCTTTGTGTAACTCCAATGGTTTAGTCAGCGTACGCTAAGATAGCTCTCAAAGGCCACATTATTTTCCGATTTAATTGACATGTATCGTTATATTACGAACAAAATTACATAAAATCATTACAAATTGTAGCCTATATGTTATTCCGATGTATAACCTATATTTCATGCAAATCCGTCCAGTAGTTTTTTCGTGAAAGAGTAACAAACATACATCCATACTCACAAACTTTCGCATTTATAATATTAGAAGGATTCAAATATTATATTATTATTAACTTAGAATTTTTTATTAGTTTGTAATGTTGTAATTGTAATATATTACAAAATTTGAATAGTTCGATCAACCAACGTATCAAATCGTAAGTTAACAGTTATATCTAACCCTACATAAGACTGACGATTACATAATAAATATATAATAATAAATATATAACCTAACAACTAACGTACAGAATGATAAGAGTTTAGCGCATTCCGATTCTTCTAAACTACATATAATCTTAGCTATTATATTGAATGACGTATTACGTCAAAATACCAGTGATGTAATTGTAATAAAATCAACAAATCAAATCGTAACTTAACAGTTATACCCAAGTCTATAAGACTGACGATAACATAATAAATATATACCCTAACAACAAGCATAAAAAATGATTAGAGTTTAGCGCATTCTGACTATACTAAACTACATGTTATCTCAGCTATTATATGGGTGACGTATTACGTCAAAATACCAGTGATGTAATAGTAATAAAATCAACAAATCAAATCGTAACTTAACAGTTATACCCAAGTCTATAAGACTGACGATAACATAATAAATATATACCCTAACAACAAGCATAAAAAATGATTAGAGTTTAGCGCATTCTGACTATACTAAACTACATGTTATCTCAGCTATTATATGGGTGACGTATTACGTCAAAACACCAGTTATGTAATTGAAATTAAACCAACAAAACAAATCGTAACCTAACAGTTATAGCCAACTCTATATAAGACTGAACATAGCATTATAAAAATATACCCTAACAACAAGCATAAAACATGATTAGAGTTTAGCGCATTCTGACTGTACTAAACTACATGTTATCTCAGCTATTATATGGGATGACGTATTACGTCAAAACACCAGTTATGTAATTGTAATTAAACCAACAAATCAAATCGTAACTTAATAATTATACCCAACCCTACATTAGACTGACGATTACATAATAAATATATAACCTAACAACTAACATACACAATAAGAGTTTAGCGCAGTGGTAGTGGAAGATCACAAAAAACATATCTTGGCCAAATTGCTGAAGTTTTAAAGAAAGGACAGGTTAAGAGTATCCTAAACAGGCGGGCTCGCATGAGGAGTGTGGAGGAAGCAAGGAAAGTATGCTGAGATCGTAGCAGATGAAGATCTGTGGTATCTGTATACCCCTACGGGAAACAGGTGTGATGGTATATATGATATACATGACTCTACTTAACTACATATAATCTGAGCTGTTATATCGGATGACGTAGAACGCACAAAATACCAGTGATGTAATTGTAATCAGATTTGTTAACTTGGGTTTTATTTCGTACTAGTTTTTTTAGCATACTAACTTTTAATACTTACATGAAAGTAAGTACACTTTTCCTTTTATAGATATATTAAGTTATATTTATTTTTTTAAGTCTTTAATTAACCCTTTCACTACGGTGGACGCTTAGTATATCGTCTAGAACAGAGTGACGTGCCAAAAACATTCCCACGTTAAGCGCGCGCAGTTATCTGCATTTGGGGGCCGAGACTTTGGTCTTAAAAACGACTATATGACATTACTTTCGATTCTAGTTTTTGGAGCGAGTGACTATAGTCAACCGTAGTAGAGAAAGGAGTAATTGTGTCACTCGCATGACTGACTTGACACTGACAGAATTCACTGATAGTTGACATACATAAAGAATTGAATTTATTCGTACTCCCATGTAGGTGAAAGACACATCTGTAACGGAGTTTTCTAGGTAAGCGGTAAAGATATAGAAAGATCTCCCGTTCGTCCGTACTTAAACAAAAGTTAAAAACAACAGTTTTTCTCTCAAAGCATATATTTTATAAGAATAGCTCTACAAACGAAATACGATTTATGGTACGTGATCCGATGGTTGACGTGTACCATAAACGATACACGACTACGTGGTGTAAACCGAGTCGTGAAATACGCGGAGCGCATTAGCTTGGTTCCGCTTTGCTCCCAGTGTGTACCGCACCTAACAATTAATTGGTGCGACCTAGTTTCGATCCATTAGTCGGTTAACGTATATATACGTTATCGCCTTTAATTAAATTAATAATTAATATTGTATGTATGTGTAGCACTTGTGCAGGGGGGAGTTCCACAGAGCGACAGATGGGGTCGTTGTTCTACTAATCCTCGATTACTCGGGTCCGTACAATCAGATTAGTTTTTTTTTATGATATAGGAAGGCAAACGAGCAGGCGTGTCACCTGATGGAAAGCAATCAAGGCCGCCCATAAACATCCGCAGTGCCATAGGCAGTACAGAAGCGTTGCCCGCCCTTAAGGAAAGTGTCAATATGGGAGCGGTTGAGTTCCAGAGGCCCAACCCAGGGAGGGTTAGGCCTCTGGAACTCAACCACTCACCGGACGAAGCGCGGTAGCTAAGATACCACTCAGACGCTGCTTTTTTGCGGGAGTGATTTATTCTGCTTTTGAGCGCCCAGCAAATCCGACTTGAACAAGTTTGGTGGGTTAATGTCTATTTTTTCAAAAATGGGGAAGCCAGTCCAACAGCTGGGAAATATATCGATTGTGAAAAAAAAACGACTAAAAAGCAAAAAAAAAGAAGAGAAACAACAAAGCGAAATACTGCACCGTCTTTCAGTCTTGAGCTAAGTTTAAAGTAAAAAGATTCGCTCTTTAGGAAGTTCGTTTATCTGTTTATTACAATAGAACATATTTTTCCTTCCCCGCAGTCTTGCATTTCGCACGCGTCGTCGTTACGTATTGTGGGTAAAACCTGACATTTACTAAATTATGTTACATGTAGACACTTCACTACAGTGAGATAGGTCACGTATGAATTGATAAATGAATCCAATCTGTGGATCAGAAGGAAATCAAGATTTTTATGGAACGATAGGCAAATGGGCAATCGGGGCACCTGATGGTAATTCTTTTTATGCCATAGGAAGGCAAACGAACCGGCGTGTCACTTAGTGGAAAGCAATCAACGTCGCCCATACATATCCGCAGTGCCATAGGCATACACAGAAGCGTTGCCGGCCTTTAAGTAATGTGTAGGCTTTTATTTGAAGATTCTAGTGTAGTCTTGATTCGAAAACACGACTGGAGGTAGCTGGTTCCGCAGGGTAGTGGTGTGTGGAAAGAAGTTCCTGCTAAAACGCACCGTACTGGATCGCCACTCATGAAATGAATGGGGGATGAAAATTTTCATTTGAATCCGTTGAATTCAACAGTCGGAATTATTCCGAACACTCCTCAAGGACATAAGCAGCACTAGGTAGCACATGAAGATGCATTGTTTTGAAAAAAAAAAGAGTTGGATAATGGATGGGTAAGAAGAAGGTAAGATGGGGAGTGGGGGTGGGGAGAGAAGGAGGAAAGGTTAGGGGTTCTCCTTTTTCATCGCCACCTCATTTTTGAAAAGAATTATGAGAATATATCAAGTCACTAGCTACATTTCTGGCTACTTGAGTTTCTTAACTCACCAACACGAATGGGTTCGCTTGTTTCAGGATATCTGTGAGACGAATTTCTGAGTAATAAGCATTCTTAATGCAGTTTGATTGGTGAGGACTGAGACCAAAATGATCAATCTCTTTCAGTACATCATCTGCCCCTTCTATAACCCTGCATCTTTGTTAAAAGCAAGAAAAGCATCTGCAGCCCCAGACAAAATGATGACGTACTATTAGATAAAAAACAAACATACAATATAAATAAAGTGTATCTAATGATTACAGATTAAGGTTACTATACTAATAATTTTCTTAATGAATCCTCTTGTTCTGATATCAGATTTAAAATGTTCCTCTGACTTACTAGTTAAATCAATCAAACACACACACAAATACATTTAAATCAATCAAAACAGCTGTTTCAGTACAATGCTGGATATTGATCTATCCCATGAAATGAAATAGGTTTATAGCCTGCAATGGATTGTTTTTTGTTTTCTTATAGAACGGGGAGGTGAGCTAGTCACCTAATTTTAAATTAATTCTGTGGGTTTCAACTTTCAAAAATTAGTTACAGGCTTATTAAGATTTATTTATTGATATTATATATTTTATTTATTTATTTACCATCTTCATCTATAAAAAAAAAAACTCCACTTAAGTTTTGGCTATAACAAATTGAACTTCATTCAACAGGTTGGCAACCCTACATTGCACATGTACCCTTATATCTTTCACCATGGCAGCAAGGGTTAATATAAAATGCCATGATAAAGTGAGAACACAAGCTAAGAACAGATGAGGCCTAAACCTGCAACATGGTGGGAACTTAAAGTAAATATTACGGAAAAAAAAATTCTGATCGTCCACATAGTAATGAATTTCCGTAAAGTAATACCCGACTCCATTAATCATCATAAGATTAAATACAAATAAGTGATACTGACTCCACCTGCTTTGCAAGCTCAAGTAGTTCATATAGAATGTGTAAGTTGCAAACAAGCAAACCTAAGAGGCCTTGGATCGCTACTACCTATTCCTCTGCTGTCATGATCCATTTATGTTCATCGCCAAGATTATGTTGTAGTAATTCTAGACAGTCCACAAATCATAGGCCTTCTACTTGCAAGTCCTACAGAAGAAGTTTTAACGATCCTAGGACCAACAATATCATTTTACACATCGACAAGAAACTAATATTGCATATCACCGAACTGCACTAATGTTGCAAACCTTTATACAAGTATACTGCAATGTTTACTACTTCAATATGATGTCCAAGCCAATTAGTGTGATTGTGGTTGCTGATATATGATTGTGTGATCATGAACTCTATAATAAGATGAATATACAAGTAACAATACATCTTTTTTTTACAGGAAAGGAAGGCAAATGAGCAGGTGTGTCTCCTGATGGAAAGCAGTCAATGCCACCCATAAACATCGCAGTGCCATAGGCAGTGCAGAAGCGTTGCTGGCCTTTCAGGAAAGTGTGATTATGGGAGGGGAAGAGGAGGGGGATTAGGCCTCCAGAACTCTAACCCTCACCGGATGAAATGCGGTACCTAATCTACCACACAGATGTCAATTTTCTACGGGAGTGTGGTTCTTCCCTAGGTGGGCTGGCCCATTCATAGTGCAGACAAATAATATGCCATTCTTGACAAAGTATTTGTCTTTAGTGTGGCTCTACCATTTTAAAATCTGGATCAGTTTAAAAGGAATGTAAATAAACAGCAGAAAAAAGCAATATGTTGAAATTGACACACAGTATTTGTGTTTATTTGACGAAGGGGTGGCCACAGGTCTATCACGGCTATTAGTCCAGTTAACAGTGGTAAGGCAAATAGAAATATAATTTTTATTCTATATATATCCTTTTTAATATATATCTATAGCAAAGAAACATTAATTATGTAATTGACAGATCACACAGAGTTTAGTTAGTTTACAGTACATCTTGAGTTCAAGAAATTTGACCACACCTAATCTAGACAAGAGTGTAAAGAAGAATGTGCTAGGTTTTGCAACTTTATGGCAACATGTGCCTATTTGCATATGAAAAAATCTGTGAAATAAGTCACATATTGCCTACTATTACGAAATGGCAATAAAAATGCCTGCAAAATAGGCACTAGTTGAATAAATGAATGAGTGAAATATAATCCGCATGGGTCACAACAGCATATATGCAGTCTTTAATATGATAATTTGAAGTTGTGAAATAAATATTTTCATTTATATTTATCCAAGATCAGTCCCTATTTATCATGATAATTATTGTTTCCAGCCCTGTATTCATACATTCTTATTTTAAAATTAAGTTGTTACTTGTTTTCCCTGGTCTAGTGCTTGAAGAAGTGAGTTCCTTGCTATGGCCAATGTATATTGTTAAACTATGAATCAACCAATAAATATATGGAGTATTTTTTATTGCAAAGAAGGTAAACAAACATGCGGGTCACCTGGTGGTATGTGATCACCAGTGGTCTCAAGGCTTTTATAAGTGCAGTTCTCTGTGAGACATTGGTCTACCTCAAAATTGAGAGGATTGCATAAACCCATACTTGGTAGGTCGCTTGGGGATTATGGATGGGATTTTAATCTCAGATCAGCACTATAATTATTAATAACATTGTTATATACATATTATATAACACAAAACACACAAAAAATCTTATCTTTTATCTTATCTCTTTTATACCTATTATTGTAGTGTGTTAGTCTATAAATATAATAATATAATCTTTTATTACATAGTAATATTATATTAAACAAGATTATATTTATCATATTCAATGAATTTGCTTTCACTATTCACCAAGTGAATACACAAATACATTCAATTATTATTGTTTATTAACTATAATAATCTTTTTTAATAATCTAGTCTTTCATCTTTCTTTTTTTGTAATCTAGTTTATCATAGTACTTTTTAGGACTTAAGTTCATTAGTTTTAAGACCTAAGACTTAAGGACAATAGTTTTAAAACCTAATAATTATGATAATTTTTTTTTATTTGATTAGTTATATTTATTCCTTTTGGCGCCAAGTATTTTTCAAATACTAATTCTTAGTATTACTCAACCGATATATTTATAAGTTTTACTTGTAATGGGTCAACATGTAAACAATATGTTTAGAAAGCATTCATGAGAAAATGATCATGAGCTAGAATCATATAGATAAAATTATAATTTATAAACTACTTCATTGATAAATCGGTTTGGGTTTTAAATTTATTTAGATAATGGCAATAATAATTATCAATAATTATTCACATAACAGACTGATTTAGAAAAAACAAGGAAAATTAAGCTACTAAATAATTTATTTGGGACACCTACCTCATTTGGTTATAAATACAGATTCTTGCAAAACGTAAACCACTTGTTTTTTCACTATTCCTTAATCATAAATTCACTGCAATCCAGATTTTATAATAATATCACAATGTATTTCACACACATACTGCGCTTAGAACGAGTTCTCGGAACTACTGTCTTATTTTGTTGTTTGCCAAATAGCAAAATTCGCGTATCTAAATTACAGTGTTTTATTTGTGCGTTCCTGTGCACACTGCAAAATAAACTTGTATTGGGATTGGTTGCTTTTGCTGTGTAAAAGCAACACCACAGGTAAGGTATGAGCTACTGACCACAGATAAACTAATCGGCTGAAAAAAGCATTTTACACATTGGATTTTTTGTTGTGCTTTAAGTTTAATTTTTTTTAATACTAAGAACTAAGAAGTAGGTGTGTTAATTATTTTTCTACATTTACTTCATTTATTTATAAATATATTAAAATGATATATATTGTATTGTTTATTTTGTGTTTATTATTTGAGAAGTTTTTATGGAATGTATTCTATGGTTTTCACGCTATAGAATAACCCACCCCGTTACTTCCTGATGGTCTCATGCGAAACGGTTATGGGACACTAGTACTGGGTAAAGATTTTGTTAAGTTTATTTTAAAAAATTTTGAACTCTGACTTTGTAATATTTGTATTACCCAAAATACTATATATTACTGTGTACTATACTCAGATCAACAACGTATGGATAAGTTGCATAAAATATTTGTAAGATTTATTAAAATTGTATCGAAAGAATGAAGAAATTAATTTAAGATTTCAATATGTATTGTGAACTATAATCGTAAGATGTAAACAGCCTCAAAAACAAACCGATGTTGCCATATTTGAAAAATGTATATATTTTTTGTTATAAATATATTAATATTAAAATGTATAGTTTATAAATGTATTATAAATTATTAAATTTTCGAAAAGTTTGTAGTTTATAAGAAAGAAGTTTTATGTTTTTTTTTTGTTAAGGCACTCACACTAATATTAAATGCGTATAATGGGATTCTATATGTTGGATTGGATGATGTGATATCCTATTTATAGAAATGCCTAACTAAAATCAGTTGTAGATAAGCAATTGGTACTTGATATCTAAATATCCGAGTTAAACATACTTTTGTAATATTGTAAATCCCGTTTAAACAGGTATAACCAGGTGTTTTTGAAAGTAAAACCTGTATGGAATAACTAAATATTGAATAAATCTTGCGACTACACGGCATTATTATTAAAATTATTTCTGAAATAATGTTGGTTGACAGGAGATAAATTAAATACTTTTCAATTATTTTATGTATCAATTTTTGAGTTAAATAATCTAACATATAATAATCAGTAGATACTAAAAAGGTGAAATATTATTGCTATTTCATTTAGTTTATTCAACGACTCCAGTTTGGTGAACTTTCTCATTTGCTTTAGAAGTCATGGGTCGTAGGTTCGATTTTCGCAGAATAAACATTTATATAACGTATGGATATTTATTCCGAGTCTGTGCATTTTAGACTATGCGGTTTGTACAGAATGAAATATAGGGAACCTTAGTGTCTTTTCTTTAAAGTGTGCCACTTAGGTATAGATGTGGGCCACAACTAAATCTCAAAGTTTCACGTTCTTTACTCAGTAATTGGTTCTTGAAACACAAAATTCATTACTTATATCACTTTTTTACGTATATATTAACGTATTATAATCAATCACGATATACCAATCTATTCAGATATATGCCAGAAGGCCTTTGAATTCCTAATTTTGTCTCAAAAAATTTTCGTTCTACTTAAATAATATTTAATAAAAAATTAATAATGGCAAAAAATTACTTTATTATTAAATAGTAAAATATAAAGATTTCGATAGTACATGAAAAATAAAAGAGAATTTGGAAGTCGAAAAGTCCCGAAAACGAACACGATGACTCGCTATCGCCTTTTTTTAAATTGTTGGGTTTTCTCATGTCTATGGCTGAGAGCCAAATGAATATAACGACAATGTCATCAATTACAGGTCTGTGGACTTTTCCCGCCAACTTATATCAGCGACATTATTACTACTTTGTATATTAGTCAATAAAAAAATGCGTATTCTCGGTTTTTACGTTGGCACAAATTCAATCAAAAATCTAATATGAAATTTTGGTATCCACCTCTTCATTAATATCTTTTATTATTTACTTTTCTAAGCTAATGATGCAATGGAAGATCCGAACTCACGACGTACGGATCGTAAGCCTTCGTTACGTGATTACCTTCGTTTAAAACTCTTCGTATAGCAGAACTGGCAAACGAACATGCAGGTCATCTGATGGTAAGTGTTTACCGTCGTCAAAAGACATTCGCAACGCTCAGATGCGTTGCCGGTATTTTGCGAACACTTACGCTCATCTCTTGAAGGCCACATGTCGTATATACGTGGGAACACCTCAGGTGACAAGTCGGTTCACATTTGCACAGTTTGTGGTAGAAAACCGCGACTTAATCGGACGATGGTGGACAAAATGCCAACCAGGTGTTGGGAATGTACCTATTTTCGTAGTCCTATGGTGAAACAGTACGGTTGAAAGGAGATTAATAATAAAAATGTAGTGATACACTCATAAATATATCACTAACGCATTAAAACCTTTTATATTATATTAAATTTTTTTGACATTCGTAATATTCAAATTTTAAATGAAAACGAAATAAATTGACATGACCCTTCCGGCATTAAAATTGAAATTATATATATTGAGATATACAATGTAAAGTGAAAAGTGCAAATAAAGTAAAAATAAGATATAAATGTACAATGAAACGCAAGAATAAATTAATATCATTTTGAAGACTTTTATTTGAAGAAGCACCCTAAAGATCCCGGGTGTCACCGTAAGCAGAACGGCGGGCACGCTACAGTATATACTCAGCGTATTTTTAAAGCCTTGTTAAAGATTTGATCAAGGGAATTTGTAGACATTCGGATGCTCAAGGATCAGAAACCTGGGTTGTAAGGGGCTCCCGCCCCCCTTTAGTCCGCAACTGCTATTAGTAAAGATGTCACAATGGGAAAGTTAATGGTTTCCGCTACCGTTTCATTTTAGCAGCTGCCTGTCAGAAATGGAAATAAGTGACCATCATCAATACATACGTAAGAGTCCAAAATAAGACATTGCAACACTTGTAATTTGTAAGGGAGGCCTCCTTATAAATATAAGGCTGTCGCCGTAATCCCCACGCGCAGCACAGGAATGAGCGTATCCTATAGACCCATGGTAGCCCAATTTGATAGGCCGCCGAAGAACCCGTCTTTACCACAAGGGTAAACGGGTATACACGCCCCGTACTTCGGTCTACGGGCCCCGTACTCCGACTTCAGGGAAGACTTAATGATGAAGGCAAACGTATTCACTTGCTCACAACAGAAACTCAATTTTTTTTCTATTTATAAAATACCAAGTAAAATTACCGTAATAAATTCTAAATTGAAATGTTGATCGGAAACCAGATATTTATCCGTCATTTCCATTCCATTCTAGAACTATTGCTTACCTATTAGTAAAATTGAATAACTATGCCATCTAGCGGTCACTTATACAAACCGCTTCGATTACCTTCGTGTGTGACATTCCTTTTTTTAATCTCTAAACGCTGGCAATACATGTTGGATGAGCTTAGGCTAACACGAACGTAGGCAAATTGATTCAAAGCAAACACTACTATTTAGCACGGTCTTATATACAGGTCATGCAACGAATCCCAATTTCATTAGTGAGAGATTAGTACGATCGTGTCATAACTTTTCTTTCGCGTCACCTCATCGGGTTTAAAGATGAGGGGGTTGGCCAGATACACAACGCCTAAAAGCCGCTGGCAACGGCGGCGCAAAGACCTGGAGGCGGTCGCCTCTCAAGCATAGGTCTGAGTAGTGGGGTTCAACCCCGTGGCTCGCTCCTACACCCCTACAGGGTGTAGATGTCCGATTGATTGATCGGTTGAGTAACAAGCGACATGTTAATAAAACAACACGAGCTGGATACTGTACTCTCATCATCTCTTAATTCAATGGTAATTATGAAATACGAAATGAATTCGAGTAATGTGATGAGACAGAATGCTATTTCGTCTACGATGCTCAGCACACCCATCTATCGTTATGCCTTTGGCGGCCGTAAGTTTCTTTGTCTCTGAGACAAAGAATAATATTCGGAACTCACTGCCAATCTTCCCTAGAGGCACCCTAAGAAAAAGAAGAATCGTGTTTCGTACTCGCCGTATGAGGAGGTGCAATTCTTATCCCTTTCCTATATTTCATTTCTTCTTCTCCCATTATTCACGTGAGTGTTGCGGACGTCAATGAGCAGCTCTGGTTTCTACTATCAGGTGAATTTGCTCGTTTCGGCTTTCTATATCATAAAGAAGATTTCAGATCGGTTTGAATTACTTAGAAAAACTCTGCTGTCCGTCCACTGATATTCAGCCTCTTGGCAGTGGCGGATTTGTCACGTAGCAAGAGTCGCAAATGCTATGGGCCCTGCGCACCAAATGTTATTTGGTTTAGTTTCTCCTATTTTAAGTGAGCCTTCTTTCTCAAAATGAAAATGTGATAAAAATAAATTAAGGAAGACGATGAACCAATAACGTTTTAATCACCTCAAGTAAATGAATATGATTTACTTAGAGAAGACGCTATATACAGTATTACTTATAAATTTGCCAAAATTAAATCCAGAAATATTTGTTTGTAAGAGTTTTGTTTTATTTAATACCATAAACTTGATAACCTAACGCAAACCAAGGGGCCCTTGAAAAAATTTGCTAGAGGACTCTTAGTCGATTTCATTCAATTAGATTTATTAATTAGAAATTAATATTCAAGAATAAATAAAAATTACATTAATATTAATTATTTATTATTTATAATATTAAGGACTTATTTTACTTTAAAAGATCGATCAAATGTATGTAATAGATAAACAAAAGTGACATATAAATGTAATAATAAATTATAATTTTAAGGACAATATAATAGTTTAGTTTTTAGATTTGTATTTTAGTTATTTTTTATAGTAAGTAATAATTAAAGAAATTTGTACGCCATAAGTGGCAATGTGATGGAGCTTTTAAACGTCTTTTTTCATCTTGTTACACCTCACATTGTGCAAATAAAGAATTATTATTGATTATTAATAAAACTAGCGTGTTCAAGGATATTTGCATGGCCTAAAAACGTTGAGGGTATATTGATTTTGGAATTGTAATTTGTATAAAAGCTGCGTTTCTAACAAAGTATTTATATGAATCGTGTATTCATATAGAGTAGGTAATAAAATAAAAGATTTACGGCTTGTCGAACATTATTTGCAAGTGTAATGTTTTCTGCCGATTTTAAATAACTTTAAGGGTAGGAGGTGTGTAAAAGATTCTATTTAATTTATTTATTAACTTAAATTTATTTTAATATCACTAAATTTCAATATCGATCAACAGAAATTCACTGATTGGCTTAGTGGTGACCTTATTGTTTTCGAAGACAATGGTCGCTGATTAGATTCCCTTATTAGGTGAAATATATTTATTTATTCCACGAATGAATAGTCCACCGATGCACCTTGGTCAAACGTGAAATAGAATTTAAATATATTTTTTTAAAAATTTAGTGGAAGACACTTGATTTTAGTATATTTTTTCCAATTATTAATAAGTTTAATATGAGAGAAAAAATATCTGTTATATAAGATATTTAGCAGGATATAAAAGTAAAAAAAATTATATTACTTGTTTAAAATGAAAAATATAAAATTCTTGTTTTATGTTATGAAAAACGCTCAAGTCAAGTCTGTTTATAGAATATTGAACACTAGAGTATTGAATACTCGTTTTGAGAAATCATTTATTTTTATAAAATCGAGAGTAAAACAGTAGACAATAGAATTCCTGTTTTGAAGAATATAAGGTTAAATGTCTAATAAGAAAAAAAGAAACATGCAACTATACGCATAAAGTTGTAATTGAAATGGATATATATACATAGGTATTGAATATATAAGCGAACGGTATTGAATATAACGAGAGAAGGTTATGAAATAATCTTATTCAATATGTCAAATCAACAAAAGGAAAAAATAAAAACGGACTTCCTATCTTAATTTATGATCATACGTAAAGTAATTTAGGTACGTATACAAATCCACGTCTTAGCATCATAGGGAAACATATGGGAAAATAGTCGAAGCAAAGTTTGAGGATAACTAGCCGAGGTTATCTTGTGAAATGACGTCACGTGTACAGAATGAACTGTACAGTATAAACAGGTGTTATAATACAAAACAAGATGGCGGATATGTTAACGACATGCAGAAAATTAATTTAAAAATAATCTCATTACATCACACAGATTTTTCGCTGCTGGTAATTTATTAGTCATAAATTGGTAGTAATCTTATTAAAATTTGCTAATGGCATATCCTTTGGGAACTAAACTATACTTTACTCCTGTGCATGTGTAAATCGTACTATACTGAATATAAAAATAAAAATCATTACGGTGGCTCATTAGTGAATGCAGTACATGCAGTGCGCTTGTGGAATTCTCACCCACATACTATACGTGATAGCCTCTCACTGGATGTATTTAAGAGAAGAATTAAAGAACATTTCTTTTTAGTATAAAATATTTATATATGTATATATTTATGTGTATTATATATTATATATGTATTCTCTTATTTATATAGTATTATATTATATATTATTAGTATTTATATGTATGGTTTTATATAGTATGTATTGTTATGTATATTCTTATTATGTTTTGTTGTTGTGCACTTATTTCTATCCTCACAGCTTATCTTATCTCTCTTTCACTCCTGGGTTTGGTGGAAGAAAACTCAATTTTGAGTTAATCTCGCCCTTGTATATCTTCTTTCCTTTTAATTCTTGTATGTCATGTTTTGTGTACATTATTGTATTAAAAAAAATCATTTTTATTAAAGTACCATAAAAATACGCGTAGCCTTAGTTTCACTATGCCCATACGGATTTCTGTTTACATTGACTAAAACACCGGATTCTAGGGTTAAGGTGTTACAAAAATTATTAATATTATCCATAGAAAAGTCAATGACTGTAATGTGCCCGTTTTTTTTGCAAAGCTGTTTATTATAAGTAGGTTAACGAAAGTGTACATCGTACTGAAAAGTATTTGAAATTTAAAAGTTTAAAAAATGTGTGTAGTTCACACGCGGCAGAAGTGAAACCTTCAGTATTTTATCTCATTCTTTCGCAGACTAAATCCTATAAATGTATGTATTTGTTTCTTTTCAGTGTCACGTTCGTTTTTCATAGAGTTTCAAATCACAACAGTGTTAAATAAATTTTCACTTCAAAAAGAAATGTATTATAACTATTAATTCAAAGTAAAAGCTCATAGAGCATTAAGACTGAAGATGGCAGAGTTGGAAGTTCCTTTCTTCATTCTTCCTTTATTTCCATCTTCCCTTCATATTACTTCTGAGATGTGGACGTACGTGGGCGGCGGTGGTTGCTATCTCCATAAAAAAGTATTATTCAGAATTTTTTTAAACTAACGTTATAGCAAGTATGTTATTACAGACCTGTAAAACGCATTAATTAACACTATCAATATCAATATCAGCCTGCGGCAGTCCACTGCTGGACATAGGCCTCAACCAAGGCGCGCCACCCAGCCCGATCTTTCGCTACACGCATCCAGTCTCTGCCATGTATATGTTACTATTATTTTAATTATAATGTACTTATATATGTATGTTAACAGCGACAGCCAGAGACTTTTCCCGCCAAGTCACATTAGTGACGTTGAGTGTTTACTTCATTTTTATAATCTCATTTCATTATCAACTATACTATTGTTTAATTCTGGTGGCTTATTGTTTAATGTAGTTTAAATAAGGCGACGACGTGAAGTGAAATAAAATAAATGCGTGTATCGTGACATGTTAACTTGACTGCATAAGTCCATGCAAGTTTTGGTAGAACGGCCAATTTATTCAGACGTACCTGTCGTAAAAAGCTAAATTTAGTTTTCAAGATACTTGTTATTATTTTACTTGACACTGACATAATAGTAATACTGGCATAATTGCCAACAAAAAATAAAAGATTTCTGCAACTATCCAGGCATATAAATTTACACTACATGTAAAACCATTTTATCGAGACGCTGAATTTACATGTCCATTATAGTTAATATTATTTTACTTGACACTGGCATAATATTTATAGTCAATTGCCATAAAAGAAGAAAGAATATACACCTAATTCCGTTTTTATACGTTTCAAGCAAAACCGTGTAAAAAAAAGACAAAGTACATAGAAAAAAAGGGGATTAGCTCCATATCTTCATCCAATTATTGTGAATACAATTAAAAATCAGATAATGTTTTTCTATTATTAGTATTAGTAAAAACATTTTTTTAATAAGACTTGGTTTATGCTGTGCATATAATGGTATAAATTTATAACGGTATAGGTATGTTAATTGCATTTATAAGGACGTATTGTCATACCTTTTTTTGAACGGATTTTAAACGATTATTGTTTGAATCATTCACAACAAGACGTGGTTGACGCACAGCTACAAAATATTACACATCGACGAATTATGCGCCAACAGATAACAATAATTATACCACATAACACATTTTGTGATGATTGACAAGTGAAGTAACATTGATAAGGATCTAGTCTTTGTTAGTCTGAAGATAAATTTTGTAGTTAATAAAATAAAATAAACAATATACAAATACGGCTTTTTATTGAGATAGTTTATAATAAGAAATAATTTTAATGGTGTGAACCTTTCTAGTTTTCTGCCGCTTGTATTGGACAAGGCGAAATTAGTAAATCAAACAACTAGCGACATCTATGAACACATGAGAGTCGATGACTATTACACAGACCATCGTCTGCTTCGGAGAGGTCAACGCTGCGGTCAGTTCCGGCATCGACCACAGGACGGCGCTGCGCAACGTTTTCGGCGCCACCCTGTCCGCCCCTGTTCGTGGAGCAGAACGATGTGGCCAAATTTGAAGCACAAGTCCGAGTATTGGGGTTCAACCCCGAGGCTCGCTCCTACACCCCCTGACGGGGGTTAGATGTCCCCGATTGATTGATTGTCACCAAATTATAATTTAAACTATGTCTTTTAAGATTAATACAAATCATAACATAACAATTACTTTAATAAAAATAAAACTATATCAAAATTAAGAACTGTGTTTAAAAAAGTACAGTACAGTACATAGAACAATATAAGATTTAGAACCCGCCATCTTATTTCAATGACTTTCTGTATTATTTTAATTTTCAGTATGTTATGTTATTATCAGTTGTTTTTACTGGCATAATTGTTATTGATTATTTATATCAAAAAAAGAAAACAAGATTTAAGAAAGTGCAATTTTGGACTGGAACTTAAATAAATCGTGGGACGCGAAAACTTGTCGATTATTTGAACGTTAAATTTTTAACGACAGACTTATCTTTTCTGTAAAATTATTTCTCTTCCTAATCGTCTCTTCATGACAAAAATAATCTATTGCATTTTTTAAATTAATTCATTTTTATTAACAGAAAATATACATAAAGTATATGTATATTTTCTGTAAATAAAAATATTATATTATCATATATTTCGCCATCTTCACAACACAGTGCACTAGTTAAACTTTCTTTTACTTTATTAAACATTTAGATTTTATTCTAACTATTAGTACCGCTATTAATTTTACTCAAATACTTTTATGTTAAACCAAACCCATCGAGTTAAAAATGATTTTTTAGTGTGGTTTACGTCAATAGACAAGTCAAAGTTATTAAAGTTAGTGGTCAAACTAAATCTCCTGCTGGCGTGTCTTTCCGACGAAGTTGTTAAGATTCGAGAAGCATCAATGCGATGACATACAAAAAAGCATATACCAATTACGTTAATAACACCACCCACCAGCGGCGGATTTCCACATTTGCCGCCAATAGGCTATTCAAATTTTGCTGTCCCTACTCACCTCAAAAATTTAATAAACCTACAATCATATTAATTACATATTTTTGTCAAAAAAAGTTTTATAATTTTATATGTAATATATATCTTATTATTTTTTTTAATTTCTGTGTGAATGAAAACATTGCCGCCCCTTAAATATACCTCCCTAGGCTCCAGCCTACTTAGCCTGCTGGTAAATCTGCCACGCACACCCAACAAAAGTAAAATAATCGAGCTATGGTAGCGTGTATTTCGGGGATTTTGGTGGTTGGAATTAGAATGAATTTCGCCCCGACTGAATTTTGGCTTTTATACACAAAATCGAGAAGGAAGAAAGATTTGCTTCAGCGTACCAACAATATCTTTTCTAAAAAACAAATAAAATTACTGCAAAACATTCCTTAAAAAAAAGCTCAACATTCTTAATAATTTATTTTACGCATATTACACTTATTTTATACAAACCAACATTATTCTTACATAATCTACCAACAGATGGCACCACAATACATATAATATTAGTTTTGTTTATTGCATAAAATAATTATATAATGATATTAATTCTAACACATCTACGTCTTTGTGTTACAGATCAAATTAATCTACATTCATCCGAAATTTAAGTGATAGAGAATGTAGAGAGAAATATATTTGTTTTACATCTATCACATTTTTTATAACACATTCAAATCGTAATATGATAGATTAGACGAGATCAAGACAATTGGTTCTTTCGAACCTCCAAATATTCACCTTATAAAATGCGCAAATAAATTATAATCATAAATATTATTGTACTATAAATCGAACAACCTTAGTCTAATGTTTTTTCTAACAGCAACTTCTAGCCGACCAATTAGTTATCTGTGGATAGCATGACTTAAACATACCATAGATAAATTGCAAACGATATGATGAAAAAGTATCGCATATGGACTACAGAGGGCAGGACTACCAATGCTAGGTAAAACATTACCGACGAAACAGTGAACATAAATATAAGAGATAAATTAAATAATAAAAATTAATTATTTGCCATCTTCTTTTAATTTTAATTAATATTATATAGTTAATTATTGTAATTAAATATAATTTTTATAGAATTATAATTGTTTTTTTTGTACATTCATTTAACTAACTTCATTTAAAAAAATATAAATATTAATATGTTTAATAACAAAAAAAATTGATTTTTCCCGCTAATTTACATTAGTGTCATTATGTTTTAATTTTATTTTTATAGTCTTGTTATTATCAATTCTGTTGGCGTATCGTACAATATAGTTCGATTAAGGCATATAAGTGAAGTGAAATGAAATAAACTTCGAGTATTGAGAATTTTTAAGTTCACTGCAAAAGTCCATGCAAATTTTGATAGAACGACCACCATTTTATTCAGACTTAATAAGCTGAATTTACTTTTCAAGATACTTGTTATTGTTTTACTTGACACTGGCATAATAGTTATAATGGCATAATTGCCATAAAAAATAAAAGATTTCTGCATCCATCAAAGAGGTATATAAAATTACACTTAATGTATGATTCAATCGATACTACTATAAGGGCCTAATTATATGCGTCCACGCAGCCAAGTGGCGCTGCCGCTTTATAGTAAGATTATACGAGATCATATGCGTCCAATATATCCAAAACTAGCTTTCGCCCGCGGCTTCGCTTGCGTGGAATTTGGTTTGCCACATTAAGTTTCGTGACAGCTCATTTTAAATAAATATATTTTTTTATAATTAATTTATGGTTTACAATTTTTGTCATAGTAGCTTCCACATAAAAGGTGATATAAGATATATGCGATCGCGGACTTTTATTTAGAACTATTCAAGACAAACAATCCTACGGTTTATCATCTTTGTGTAACTCCAATGGTTTAGGCAGCGTACGCCAAGATAGCTCTCTTTTTTCCTACTTAATTCACATGTATCGTTATATTACGACGAAAATTATATAAAATCATTACAAATTGTAGCCTATATGTTATTCCGATGTATAACCTATATTACTGTAAAGTTTCATCCAAATCCGTCCAGTAGTTTTTTCGTGAAAAAGTAACAAACATACATCCATACTCACAAACTTTCGCATTTACTAATATTAGTAGGATTAGTATAGGTATTAGGATTAGGATATCGTGGCCGGGCCAGGCTTGCGAGTTTTTACTTGTTGGTACCACTCCGCGGCCGCTTTTTTCGTGACCGGGGCGCGCAGACTCACCACTTCACCCCTTTAGGCCCTAACTGCTTGACATGCTCAAAATTGAGCTGTTTTGCCCTAATCCCCACGCTTGGCGGTTGGATTGAGATCACTGAATTTTAATTATATAGTTATTCTCTGCAAATAAATTAATTGTTAGTAAAATTGAAATTTTAACAGGCATTATAGTTGTTCTTGTCTAGCTGAGAAATAACTCTATGGTTTTACCAGAACATTGTATTGAGATAGGACCTTTTTTGCTAATACAGTATGTCCCAATGATTAAACATATTTCTTTTATGGGATAGGAAGGCACACGAGCAGGCTTGTCACCTGATGGAAAGCAATCAACGCCGCCCATAGACATTCGCAGTGCCATAGCTTGTTTTTTGATATGTTATTTTAAGACATGTGTACTTATTGCTTTCAATGTATTTTTAACTTGTCCTCAGTCTTTTTAACAAATAAATAAAAACTATAGTATTACAAACAGACTTCCATGTAAAGACGTTTTATTTTTAATAGGATAATGTTTAATTTAAAATATTTACACAGATGGCACTCCGTTTTACGCGGGTAGACGGTAACAAAGCGTGATATATTTGTTTACTATCGTATACGCATTACGTTGTGCTAATATTGGAACCTTGATTACGTACATGACCGTCGCCAAGAGGGGGCTGAGGGAAGACCCTGCTAGCTGAAACAAATTTATTTAACATTTCGAATATCGCGGAAATGAATTCATGTCATACGAAAAAGTACTCTAGATTACCGAGGACATTAGATAGATAGATTGATAAATATATTCTTTACTGTAAAACAAAAAGTTACATATATAATACAGCGAGCTTGTGCCCGCGGCTTCGCTCGCGTGGAATTTCGTCTGCCACATTAAGTTTCGTGACAAATAATTTTAAATAAATTTACGCCCTTTTTATTTAGAACTATTCAAGACAAACAATCCTACGGTACATCATCTTTGTTTAACTCCAATGGTTAAGGCAGCGTACGCCAAGATAGCTCTCTATATTACTGTAAAGTTTCATCCAGTAATTTTTTCGTGAAAGAGTAACAAATATAAATCCATACTCACAAACTTTCGTATTTATAATATTAATAGGAAGTAGGACTAGTAAGATTATTGATTGTAATTAATTATTAATTAATACTATTATATATAAAGCTGCGTTACCACTCACTCACTGAGATGGAGGGTTAATTTGTTATAGGAAAATGTTCGGATAGGGCTCGAGGCAGAGGAATTATATCTAAACCTTGAATATCTGAACCTAGTAAACATTGCTAGACGGCCCGCCCGATTCTTGAACAAAAATTGGTGAGAAGTGCGAACACATAGGTGGAGGGCGTAAAAGATCTAAAATGGTGGAAAACAAGATGGCCGCCATACAAAGCTAAAATCATCACTTATATAGATTTCGATAGGCGGTCTTTTCACACAAAAACAGCTCCATCACTGTACAGAATTATCTATTGGTTGTAGAGCTGCGAGACTGAGATCATTCGATGCACCATTTTTTAGTAATCCGAATATACATTAAATATTTTTTGATGATACAGTATCATTCACATTGTTTTCGCTTTTTTGTCTCGTTATGGTAAGTAATATTTTGTGTAAAAAAAGGGAGCCCTCTTTTTTATAAATGTATGTATTGAAATAAAGATAAAATTTAAATGAAACTTTTGTGGGCTTTTGTTGACTAACACAGCATGGGTAGGTTTTACAACACGCGTATCTGGTTGCGTTTAGCCCAAGGATTCCCAAACTATTTTGGGCAAGAGACCTCTTTTGCAAAATGAACTGATACCTGAGACCCCCATAGTCAAATTTCACTTTTGAAATCATATTCTAGTTTTTTTCCTATGTATACAAAATAGTTACAATATTTAAAAACTTTACGGTTGAATGATGAATTTCGACCCCAAGGGTCCACTTATTTAGGGCCACCAACATCGACCACTTTGAGAGTCCCTGGTTTAACCGAAGATCGGGGAAATCTTAGATAGTGGGTCTTGAATGATTAACAAGAAATTTAGTAATATTACATTTTTTAATGTACGTTATTGATTGATGATAACATTTTTCTGTGACACTGAAATAGCTACCTTTTTGACTTCACGTTTATTTTTATAATGCTCAAGTACATACAATACATCAATATCAATATCGATATCAGCCCGCGGCAGTCCACTGCTGGACATAGGTCTCACCCAAGGCGCGCCACCTAGCCCGATCTTCGGCTACACGCATCCAGTCTCTGCCAGCCATCTTGCGTAGATCGTCGCTCCATCTAGCAGGAGGGCGTCCCACACTACGTTTGCCGAGTCGCGGTCTCCACTCCAGCACTCGCTTACTCCAACGATTGTCGGTTCTCCGACAAACGTGTCCAGCCCATTGCCGCTTCAGTCTGCTAACTTAAAGAGCCATGTCGGTGACTCTGGTTCTCCGGCGAATTTCTTCATTTCGAATTCTGTCCACCAGAGAAACCCCGAGCATAGCTCTCTCCATAGCCCTCTGAGCGACTTTGAGTTTGGCGAGGAGACGAACTGTCAGTGTCCACGTCTCGGCACCGTAAGAGAGTACGGGCAGGACACACTGGTTGAAGACTACAATACATACCAACGCAAAAAACGAAAACATATTTAATCGCAAAATAAAAACTTTCCACCAGAGACAAAAAACCATGTTTTATGGGATAGAAATGGGATGGAAATGAGCAGGCGTGTCATCTGATGGAAATTAATCATCGCCGCTTATAGACACCCGCAGTGCCATAGGCATTCCAGAAGCAAAAGAGTAGGCTTATTTTTTGAAGGTTCCCATGTCGTATCGGTTCTGAAACACCGCTGGCGATAGCTTGTTCCACAGGGTAGTGGTGCATGAAAAGAAGTGTCTAGAAAAACGCACCATACTGGATCGCCACTCGTCCAGATGACGGGGATGAAACTTTTTTTGTTGCGAGTTGTACAGCTGATCAGACAACATTTTTACCTGATCATCTCTGGTCAGTTTCACCGCTGGTCAAAATTTTCTAATAACAGTAGAGCTCTGAGATTCCGAACTCTTTTTATATATTTAGTCGACGCAATATTTTTTTATAATCCGAAAACGTAATTCTTTTTTTTATCATCTTTGTCATTTAAAGCATTTTCGCAACGTTTTTTTTACGATATATAACTATATCCCACTTTTATTCACAAGGTCACGCCTTAATCGTCTTAAAAGGATTTTAAACCAGCACGCTTGTTGAAGGTGGAAGGGCACATGCAGACTCGTAATAAATAATAGTTCATATATAGAAGAATTCACATATAGGATATTCTGAAGAATTAAGCGTTTTAAGAAGAGACAATTTGAAGATTCCTATACGGAAATACGATTTTTAAGAGGCAGGAAGGAGGAGGAGAGAACGACTAGCCCAACAGTTTATATTATAATATTCCGGTATAATTTAGAAGATTCCTACTCGGAAATACAATTTTTTTGAAGAATGTTAGCTTCAAACTGTTTACATTACGATTGGACCGAAATAATTAAGAAGATTCTACTATTATAATACGGACAAATGAATTTTTTTGAGGAAGTAGCTTATAATTAATAGTGGGGATGGATGAAAAACTGTTGACAAAAGAAAATTACGTTGCGAATGTGGATGTGGTGGAAGGGTCGGTAGGGGAAGACCACGGAAAACATACCTTGGCCAAATTGCTGAAGTTTGTAAGAAAGGCCAGGTCAAGAGTACTGTGGCGTGCCTGCCATACTTCTTATGGCAACACCCGGGATCTTTAGGGGGTTTTTATCTTCTAATAAAATTCTTCAAAATTATATTAATTTATTCTTTCATTTTATTGTACATTCATATCTTCTTCATATTAATACTTTTTTATATTTTACACTTTTCAATTTACATTTTATATGTGGCGAACGGGTGACATGTCTATATATAAGACGTCAAAAAAAACTAATATTTTGTTTTAATAGAAAACTATTTCTTTTTAGTTTAAAATAACGAATTTAAAATGAAATAATATAAAAAGTTGCATAGCATTAGTGATACATTTATTAATGTATCATTACAGTACCCTTACCCGGCGGGCTTGCATGAGAAGAGTAATGTGTGTGGAGGAAGCCTACCTCTACGGGAGACAGACGTGACGATGTGTATGTATGTATGTATGGAATTAGCTTCAAACCTATTTTCTGATTCCTACACGGAAATAAGATTTTTTTAGAGGTCTGACTAGCTACAAACAGTTTACATTATGACAGTTCGGAATAATTTAGGAGATTTCTAGACGTAAATAATGGGATTTTTTTTTGAGAAGTACAAGTGACTTCAAGCAGTTAACATCACGTTATTGCGGCTTACCATTGCGGATCAAACATACAAATTGAGGGAGAAAAAAGTTAAGAAGAAAAGGAAAAAATTATGACCGCGATTTAATTCGCGACAAAAGAGCTCCTAAAAATTATAAAATCAAGAAAATAATTTATTTAGAGATGTAAGGAAAAATTATGCGGTATGCCACAAGCAAGCACGCCTGTTTAATGTGAATAAGTTGAATAGTTTTCTACGTAATATTATAATAATTCATTTGCAACAATATAACTGTCATTTTCAATGTTTAAGCCGCTTTTATTGAATCGGGCATCGGAACAAAAGGTACAATTTGAACAGTTGAATTTGATACAATTTATTGCCTGTTAATATATATTTGTTTTTCACAAATTAATGTTGTTTACCTGACGGCCATTTTGGATATAAAAGATAGGCCATTTTGACGAAGAAGTATAGTCAATTTGACTTCGGTCTAAAACGGGTCTTATAGATCCCTAGGCCTTAAGATGCGTTGGATATCAGCTACCCTGTTGGTGTGCGTGCTCAGTGTGAGTTCTCTTTTGAATTATTATTATTTTAATTTTTTTTATATTGTAACTACTATTGTAGATGTTTTCCCACACCGAAGGTAGCAAAAAAAAAATTCAATCTCGAAAACAGCGCTACCTGTCGGGTCAAAAAGTACCTTATTTATCTATCCATACATACTCGCAAAATTTAATTGGGTTGGGCGGTTTTGGAGATTATCGTGGATAAACTTAGTGGATCGTGATTTTTATATTATTGATTGATTTAATAATCACAAAAAAAAAACAATATTGTACCTCAACTTTATATAATTATCGAGATTTCCCTTTAATTTTATATTTCTTTTTTGAATCTTTATTTAATTTGTATCACTGGCAGAATTCATTGATAGTTGCCATAGACAAATAATTCAAGTGAATTATATTCTTATAAGAGCTATTCCATAAAAATATATAAATATTCACCGCATAACCTTATTTGTAAAACACCGTGCTTTATTATTATCATTTTCATTTATTTAATCTAATTACAGATTTTTAAGGTATATCGATTTCATAAAATTTTCAAATAAAAATCAATGTCGTTTATTTTTTGAGCCTTTTTGAGCCAAATACTTCTATGAAGCACTACACCACAAATATAATGTACTGAATTTTTCTTTTGAAAATTATATTGGAATAATCTGTATATCTAGTATATTTGTCTGGAATCTGTTATAAATTCTTTTTCTTCTATTGTCAGCCGTGAAATAGCAATAAATGTGATTAAAAGTTTAGCAAACAATATTTTTATCTGAAGAAACCATGATGCAGCAATACTTAGAAAAATAGTAAAATAAATATAATAAAATGTATATGGTGCCAGCCCGTATACGTGGAATGTGGCACTATCTTGTATTAATTCGTCTCACATAGCCCTCTTCTACTCCATCATCATCCACTTATTTTTTTTATGGCAATACATGCAAATGAGCATGAGGCCAACTGTTAGTATGCGATCATCCATAGATACGTTGCAGACGCCAAAGACGTCAAAAATGTATTGCCAGCCTTTCGCTACGTACGCAAATCTCTTGAATATCCTAATGTCATAATTGTTCAGGAACACCAAGGATCTTTAGTAAGTCGATATAAAATAATTTAAATTAACTTTTGAAATAATTAAATACTTTTATTTTACAGGTACTGAGCGCGTTGGCTGCACCACAAGGTAAATAAATTAATGCTAACTTTAGAATTTTAAAATAAAATAAATAAAATATAACGTCTCACACTCACATCTTTTCAGTAAGAGATTTGATGTTATCGTATTTTACTTGACACTGGCATAATACTTGTAATTAATTGTCATCAAAGAAAAGAAAAAGAAAACAATAATGTCAAAAAAATATATAAATCGTTATCATTATTTTATTGATTAGATTTTATTCATTTTCAGAAATTATTTTATATTATTTATTTTCAGAAAACACTGCTTAAATTTAATTCGAAATATGCAACTTTTTATTTCCTTATCATATAGAAAAATATATAAATATGCAAAATTGTCATTCTATTAATCTTCCATATTTATATCAGTCTTAACGTCATTTACATACCTGTGAACAATAAGATACTTCAAAACGACGTTGATTGATAATCGATTATGATGTTATAGCGTAGTGACTTTTTAATTTAGTAGTATTATGAGAGATTTTGGAATCTGTCAGTGTTATTTTACTTGACAATGCCAACTACTTATATATTTTTAATATTTTTACAATTTTTAAAATCATTAAATTAAGAAAATAATATGTTCGTCATTGTAAAGTTATGTCGATCAGTCAAATTTACATTTGACAAAAAGGTCAAGCTAACTTGTACAGGGTATAGGTTATATTTTTTTATAAAAAAATAAATAACGAGACTTCAATGTCCACATGATTGTATAAAATCAGCATCCATCCAGTACAATGCATCATTCCCGAAACTTCATTCCAAGCACCGCCACTCTATAAAACATTCAGCAGTATTTCCGAACTGATACAACATTGAAACTCTCAAAAAAAATAAGCCTGGCCTGAAGCCGACAACGCATCTGTAATACCTGTGGTGTTGCGGATGTCTATACACGGCGTTGATTATTTGCCAATCATCGAAGCGATATCGTTGTTCGTTTTCCTTCCTATCCCCTAAATAAAAATATCTGTATAATGCATGGCGGCTGAGTTGTTTGTAATATATACTATTCAGTTTAATTAACCAATTTTACATTTCGTTACACAGAACAGCTGGATTTCTCGGAGTCGCAGCAAAAATGTGAGTATACCTTCTAACGAACTGCCTGACGTTTTTTTTTCTATCGATTTAAGGAAATTAAAGAAAGAATTTGTTGTTATTTTTTGTGATTTATTCGTATTTATCCGTTTACTTATAATGGATACTTAATGATATCGATTAAAATCGATATCGCTACAACAATAACCTTAGTGCTGTCGATGTCTATGGGCAGCGTCGAATATATGCCATCAGGTGACACGCCATGGCCGTAGCTGTAGTTCCCAGACCAAAATTTCAAGTATTATAAATAGATAATTATAATAATCACTAGATGATGTCTAGTTTCAAAAAATCTTATGATGCCGATATCAGCTACTTATCATTTGATTATCATTTGGTAGAATTTTTGCATTTTCTACCAAATGCCTTCTTTATTATTCTAATAAATATTTTTTTTCTTTCATTATAGCGGAATCATCTTTCCAGGACTCGTCATTTTCAGGTATACATTTTTCATTTCTATTTTTTATAGTTGTCTAATAAGTAGAAGTTTAATATAGAAAGAAACATCAATTCAATTCCTTTACACATAAAATTAATATAAAAACACTCTATTCCGTGTTTTTCTGTACCAGATTGTCAAATTTTACAAATGTAAACGAGTTAGTAACGAAATTATTCTGCTACATTGAGTTAATACTTAAATTAATTAATTGATATAAAATAATTTCTCACAAATATCTGAACGCATTTACGCAAAACAGATCGAATTAGTGTCTTTACTATATTATGGTATAGTGGTTTACGTCACTGGACTAATGACAACCATTTCTACTCCTTTTTTTTAGTTTTAGTGACTAGAATTACATTGGACTTTTCCCGCCAACTTAAAATATAATCTTATGTTACTAACAGTTATATTGCTTAATTGTGGTGGCGTATTGCACAATATAGTTCGATTAAGGCGTATAAGTGAAGTGATATGAAATAAAACTTGTATCTTGACTTTTTAAATTGACTACAAAAATCTATAGAAGGTTTAAGTAGAATGGCCACCATTTTATCGAGACGTAACGTGACAAGCTGACTAGTACATTTCAAGATACTTGATGTTATTATATATTACTTAACACTGGCATAATAGTTATAGCTTATTGCCATCAAAGAGAAAGAAGAATAACGTTACTCTCATTATTAAAAATGATAATAATAAAAAAAAAATACATTTGTTGATCAAGCGACTTAATTTCACCACCTATCTTGCAGCGAGCGGTACAAATAATGGAAACAGTTTTTCGGAGACGAGCAGGTCAACCTCTTCGGAAACAGAATTTGATTCGAGTCAGCGCGCTTTGAGCTATAGGAACGGTAAATATATTTTCATTATTAGAAGAAGAAGTCATATGTTCAACAATTAAGCACGTGCTTACCGTATTTCCAAAGGAAAAAAATTCTAAGTTTCATCTCCACCATCTGGATGAGTGGCGATCTACTACGGTGGGCTTTTGTCGAAATTACTTTCCATGCATCACCACTTTATGGAACCAGCTACCTTCGACGGTCTTTTCGAACCGATACGACATTGGCACCTTCAAAAAATAAGCCTACACATACCTAAAAGACCGGCAACGTTTCCGTGACTCTTGTGATGTCGCGGTTGTCTATGGGCGGCGTTGATTGCTTTCCATCAGGCGACACGCTTACTCGTTTGTCCTCCTACCCCATAAAAAAAAGGAATGGACATCACCCCACCATGGCTGTAAAAGCACTTTGGAGGGACTTCCAGACTTTAATATTATATAAATACTAGGTATTTATTTCAAATCTATGACCTAGATGTTATACATATAATAATTATCGCGATGCGGGAATAGAGCCCGTCAAATTGACTACGAATGTCGAGCGAAGCTTATGTCACTATTTAGCTAGTTTTAGCCATTCAATATTCAAAGCATGAAACCTGCTTGAAGAATAATAAGCAATCCTCAATGACCAGGATCTCACCCAACGGTTTGATTCACTGGTTAAGCGGAGGGATGTCTCATCGCTCAGGATTTTTTATCGCGTTTACTTTTTATTTTATCGTGTTTATCTGCATCCACTGCATGAAACACAGAAAAATATTGTAGATATTCTGTTAGTATGTAATTTCCCCGGTGGTGCCTGCCCATTCATGTCTGGCAACTGGCTTTATCGTTATTTAATTTAATCGACGATTACGTGTCATTCTCAGGTCCATCAGCAAAAGGAAGCTACATCTCGCCTCCTTTGGTACCAGTATCACCGCCATGGTTTCCATTCCCTATCATAGAACCGGTTTACCCGGGTTACTTGCCGACGTTCGAGCCTTACCCACTACCAGGTAAGAAAATCCTCTTGGTAAATTCAAGTAATAATCAAACGAATAAAAACTCGCGCAAAAGAATTTGAAAAAAAATGGATGCGTGGAAACGAGGATCGGCTTAGTTGATTCTAATGCTAAAGCCATTAGAGTAGAGTCAACTGGGTCAGTAGTTGAATCTAATCCAAATGGCATTAAAGTCAACTATGTCAGTAGTTGACTCTATACCTAAAGGCATTAGAGTCAACTAGGTCAGTAGTTGACTCTAATCGCAAAGGCATTAGAGCCAACTAGGTCATTCTATAACAGTTTTCTGGAAGGACTGCTTTGCACTAGACCGTCAAATTGAATGAAAATAGCACGTCACTTTAAAAAGAAAAAGCAATTGATATTATATACGTGCTTGTGTAGTAGTGTGACGTCATTATAAGATTCATGGCAGCATAGGAGTTAACATTCCAGGGATGTTCATATTGGCAACTAGGGTTGCCACATGTGCACTCTACGTCACGTAGGCCTACATTATAATCTATAAAATTAAAAAGCACGCTCGAATACTCTCTTATCTGACAGACTTAAGGAAGCTGTAACATGTTATCATTGTGCTAATTTTCTTCATACTTTGAGAAATTTTTACGAAATTACTCTATTAGGTTTACCATTAAATAGGGATAGTTTTGAGGTAAAGACGAAGTATTCCATCGGGTACACTTTAAGATTATCCGTTAGATGGCGTCTAAACAAGTCTTAGATATATCAAAGAATGTTCTTTTTGGAGTTACGAATTCTGATAATAAGGTCGACGATACGTATTTTTGTTGATCCAAAAAAAGTGGCAACCCTACCGTTAACCGGTATAGGAGGGGAAGAAAATGCACGAGGATGTCTCGTATAGTCTGTATTTTATCTGATTATAGGAGGAGGATACGGCAATGGCCCCAATTATGGTGGTATAAGTCCACAGTATGGCCCCGGTTATGGTCCACCTAGAGGGTATAATCCAGGTAAGATTAAATTATAAGTTAACTAAATAAAACTAACTTTATTGGCGCAGAGACCCAAAATGGATTTTGGCCTCCCAAAAAGATTTTACACCATCGTACCCTGTCCTGCGCCACTTCTTGCCAGTAAATGACTTGAAGGTTGCGCAACTCACCTCCAACCAGGCGTCCAGTTGGGTGACCCATATACGCTCTCTCGACCGCGCGATCCTTCCCAAACCTCTCAACGTGGCCCAGCAAACGGAGTTAGTGTGCCTCAGTCTCTCCAATTACATTGGGTTCGGCCACCAGATACTCGATTTCGGCATTTTTCCTACTTCGCCAACTGCCATCATCTCTTTTAGTTGGACGCAGGATCTTACGGAGGACTTTTCGTTTTGCAACTTAGAAGTTCCTTCTCTTCCTTTAGCGTTTGTGTCCAAACCTCACAGCCATACGTTAGAATAGGCTGGATAATCGTTATGTAGAATCAAAGTTTCGTCTTTATTTTTATTTTTCTTGGTCCTCTCCTTAATGATGGTAGTTCCAATATTCAGACCAAACGGTTTGAGCTTAGAAGATTAAGAACAGAAACCGTCTGACGATTCGGGCTGTATCGAGCACCCATCTTGAAGGTGGAAGCCCCAGCATTCAAACCAAACAGCTGGTATTTAGAACGATAAGAAATAAAAATAAATTTTAATATTATCTAATACAAATGTGAGTCAAAATAATTGAAAAAGTAACTCATTTAAAAAAAAAAGAATTGGATTACCGATCCAATCAAAAAAATAAAAGAAGTCTCCTCACTAGTCTCTACTAAGAATAAAGTAGAAGAACTCTACTTTGGAACGTTCTGGATGGGCCATAGATATCACTCCTGCGTATGAGGTGAGGGACACGTTACGTCTATCTATCTAGAATCTTCTCTTGTTGTGTGGTCCAAGGCGATACGTAGTATTACATTCATGACTTCGGGGTTTCCATTTATCACCTTCGGAGAATCTCTCATGTTTATGGTGATCGAACAATATTTCATAATATGCCTAAGGGGTATGCTTTGACTCGTGAAATTTTTATCATCAGGACCCCAACCTAGACCTTATGGCCAACCCATAAACTACGGACGAGGGCAATATGGACTACCACCGCAGTACGGAACAGGACCGTATCAATCAGGACCCTACAGACCAGGTTATTACAAGCCTGGACAATATGGGCCATACGTACCGAGACCAATACCGACAAATCCAGCAGGTATATTTTTTTTATTTTTATGGCATAGGAAGGCAAACGAGCAGGCGTCTCACCTGATGGAAAGCATCCAACGCCGCCTATAAACATTCGCAACGCCATAGGCAGTGCGGAAGCGTTGCTAACCTTAAAGGAAAGTGAAGTTATGGGAGTGGGAATCTGAGGGGGAGTGGCAGTGGGAATCGGAGGGGGAGTGGGAAGGGGAGGATTTTGGGCCTCCGGAACTCAGACCGCTTACCGTACGAAGCGCGGTAGATAAGCCATTATTGACAAAATATTCGTCTGCAGCGTGGCTCTACCAGTAGAAAAACACACTTTAGCACACTGTTACAATGTGTTGGTTGAAATATTTGTCATACAAATCATTATTTTCAACTCCTACTACACTCTCCGTATATAACATGTATGTATATTTATATATCTCGTTCAAATTTTCAATCGTTAATAAAATACTTTTTATTCATTCACTCAAATTCAGATACATTTTTTTAAACTTGTAGTGGACGACACAAGTGTCAACATGTTTTTAAAATATTAATTGGCAAAGTAGTTTAACTTCTTTCGATTAAACAACCACTTGTGAAAGACTATATACTAATATAGTATATAATTTATTAATTTGTTAGATGTTAAAATGGTTCAGAACATATTTTTACGATGATGAATGCTAGGATGAATGATAGATGACGAGAATGATAGATTACGTGTTCTTTAGATGGGAAAATTCGCAAATTTTGTCCTTGATAGGCTGATCTCACAGCGGTTGTAAAGTACATGTAATTAAATTTAATTATTCAGGACAATAAATTTCAAGATTAAGGGGACATCCATATATTACGACACATTATATAACACAAGGTGTAATATCGATGAACAAGAGAGATGAGAGTCTTAACCCTTGTGGGAGCACATGTATAGATTTAAAGCATTTCGTGGTAGCTTTAAATACACCGCAACAAAGTGATGAAACAACTTGCCAGGGACTCTTCGTGACTTGCATACTGTAAATATGTTTAAAAAAAATATAAAAATCTAATTTTAAGTATGCAAACAGGAACTTGTTCTTTTGGTTGCGGTGAATTTATTACATGATTTAGTTGTTTTTAATTTTATTGTATTGTATTAGTATGGATGTATATATGTGTCTGTAGTATAGTATGTGTGTGTGTCTGTCAATAACAATGTCGTCACGTCAATGCCGGGTGCTCCAATACTGCACCCGTTATATGCTGAGCAAGAACCATTTTATGACACTCGTTGGATTAAAATTATTTTCTTTTTGTTTTGTGTTTTTATTTGTATATATAATATTATTAAGGATTTAATTATAATTATTGTAAAAAAATGGTGTCATAAATAAAGTTTTTCTATTTCTATTTCTATAAATGATAAATAATTAATTACCAATATCATTTCCAATTACAATAATGTGGTATAAATTAATTTCCTACTTCAGGACAACCGGTACAACCAGGACAGCCAGGGCAGCCAGGCCAATCCGGACAACCAGGACAATCAGGGTTGCCAGGACAGCCAGGCCAATCAGGCCAACCAGGTCAGCCAGGACAGCCAGGGCAATTAGGGCAGCCAGGACAATCAAGCCAACCAGGACAATCAGGACAGCCAGGACAATCAGGCCAACCAGGTCAGTCAGGACAGCCAGGACAATCAGGTCAACCAGGACAATCAGGTCAGCCAGGACAATCAGGCCAACCAGGTCAGTCAGGACAGCCAGGACAATCAGGCCAACCAGGACAGTCAGGTCAGCCAGGACAGTCAGGACAGCCAGGACAATCAGGTCAGCCAGGACAATCAGGCCAACCAGGTCAGCCAGGACAGCCAGGTCAATCAGGTCAGCCAGGACAATCAGGTCAGCCAGGACAATCAGGCCAACCAGGTCCGTCAGGCCAACCAGGGCAATCAGGACAGCCAGGGCAATCAGGACAACCAGGTCAGTCAGGCCAACCAGGACAATCAGGTCAGCCAGGACAATCAGGCCAACCAGGTCAGTCAGGACAGCCAGGACAACCAGGACAATCAGGGCAGCCAGGACAGTCAGGACAGCCAGGATCATCAGGCCAGCCAGGACAATCAGGCCAACCAGTTCAGCCAGGACAGCCAGGATCATCAGGCCAGCCAGGACAATCAGGCCAACCAGGTCAGCCAGGCCAGCCAGGACAATCAGGTCAGCCAGGACAATCAGGCCAACCAGGTCAGTCAGGCCAACCAGGGCCGTCAGGCCAACCAGGGCAATCAGGACAGCCAGGACAATCAGGCCAACCAGGACAATCAGGGCAGCCAGGACAGCCAGGACAATCAGGTCAGCCAGGCCAGTCAGGCCAACCAGGACAATCAGGTCAGCCAGGACAATCAGGCCAACCAGGTCAGTCAGGACAGCCAGGTCAGTCAGGACAGCCAGGTCAGCCAGGACAATCAGGCCAACCAGGTCCGTCAGGCCAACCAGGGCAATCAGGACAGCCAGGACAATCAGGACAACCAGGTCAGTCAGGCCAACCAGGACAATCAGGTCAGCCAGGACAATCAGGCCAACCAGGTCAGTCAGGACAGCCAGGTCAGTCAGGACAGCCAGGACAATCAGGCCAACCAGGACAATCAGGTCAGCCAGGACAATCAGGCCAACCAGGTCAGTCAGGCCAACCAGGGCAATCAGGACAGCCAGGACAATCAGGCCAACCAGGACAATCAGGGCAGCCAGGACAGTCAGGACAGCCAGGATCATCAGGCCAGCCAGGACAATCAGGCCAACCAGTTCAGCCAGGACAGCCAGGACAATCAGGCCAACCAGGTCAGCCAGGCCAGCTAGGACAATCAGGTCAGCCAGGGCAATCAGGACAGCCAGGACAATCAGGCCAACCAGGACAATCAGGGCAGCCAGGACAGTCAGGCCAACCAATTCAGCCAGGACAGCCAGGACAATCTGGTCAGCCAGGCCAGTCAGGCCAACCAGGACAATCAGGTCAGCCAGGACAATCAGGCCAACCAGTTCAGCCAGGACAGCCTGGGCAATCAGGCCAACCAGGTCAGTCAGGCCAACCAGGGCAATCAGGACAGCCAGGACAATCAGGCCAACCAGGACAATCAGGCCAACCAGGACAATCAGGGCAGCCAGGACAGCCAGGCCAACCAATTCAGCCAGGACAACCAGGACAATCAGGTCAGCCAGGCCAGTCAGGCCAACCAGGGCAATCAGGACAGCCAGGACAATCAGGAAAACCAGGTCAGTCAGGCCAACCAGGACAATCAGGTCAGCCAGGACAATCAGGCCAACCAGGTCAGTCAGGACAGCCTGGTCAGTCAGGACAGCCAGGACAATCAGGCCAACCAGGACAATCAGGTCAGCCAGGACAATCAGGCCAACCAGGTCAGTCAGGCCAACCAGGGCAATCAGGACAGCCAGGACAATCAGGCCAACCAGGACAATCAGGGCAGCCAGGACAGTCAGGACAGCCAGGATCATCAGACCAGCCAGGACAATCAGGGCAGCCAGGACAGTCAGGCCAACCAATTCAGCCAGGACAGCCAGGACAATCTGGTCAGCCAGGCCAGTCAGGCCAACCAGGACAATCAGGTCAGCCAGGTCAGTCAGGCCAACCAATTCAGCCAGGACAGCCAGGACAATCAGGCCAACCAGTTCAGCCAGGACAGCCTGGGCAATCAGGCCAGCCAGGACAATCAGGCCAACCAGGTCAGCCAGGCCAGCCAGGACAATCAGGTCAGCCAGGACAATCAGGCCAACCAGGTCAGTCAGGCCAACCAGGGCAATCAGGCCAACCTATTCAGCCAGGACAGCCAGGACAATCAGGCCAACCAGGTCAGCCAGGCCAGCCAGGACAATCAGGTCAGCCAGGACAATCAGGCCAACCAGGTCAGTCAGGCCAACCAGGGCAATCAGGACAGCCAGGACAATCAGGCCAACCAGGACAATCAGGGCAGCCAGGACAGCCAGGCCAACCAATTCAGCCAGGACAGCCAGGACAATCAGGTCAGCCAGGCCAGTCAGGCCAACCAGGACAATCAGGTCAGCCAGGACAATCAGGCCAACCAGGTCAGTCAGGACAGCCAGGTCAGTCAGGACAGCCAGGACAATCAGGCCAACCAGTTCAGCCAGGACAGCTAGGACAATCAGGCCAGCCAGGCCAGTCAGGCCAACCAGGACAATCAGGTCAGCCAGGACAATCAGGCCAACCAGGTCAGTCAGGACAGCCAGGTCAGTCAGGACAGCCAGGACAGCCAGGACAATCAGGCCAACCAGGTCAGTCAGGACAGCCAGGTCAGTCAGGACAGCCAGGACAATCAGGTCAGCCAGGACAATCAGGCCAACCAGGTCAGTCAGGCCAACCAGGTCAGTCAGGCCAACCAGGGCAATCAGGCCAACCAGGACAATCAGGTCAGCCAGGACAATCAGGCCAACCAGGTCAGTCAGGCCAACCAGGGCAATCAGGCCAACCTATTCAGCCAGGACAGCCAGGACAATCAGGCCAACCAGGTCAGCCAGGCCAGCCAGGACAATCAGGTCAGCCAGGACAATCAGGCCAACCAGGTCAGTCAGGCCAACCAGGGCAATCAGGACAGCCAGGACAATCAGGCCAACCAGGACAATCAGGGCAGCCAGGACAGCCAAGCCAACCAATTCAGCCAGGACAGCCAGGACAATCAGGTCAGCTAGGCCAGTCAGGCCAACCAGGACAATCAGGTCAGCCAGGACAATCAGGCCAACCAGGTCAGTCAGGACAGCCAGGTCAGTCAGGACAGCCAGGACAATCAGGCCAACCAGTTCAGCCAGGACAGCTAGGACAATCAGGCCAGCCAGGCCAGTCAGGCCAACCAGGACAATCAGGTCAGCCAGGACAATCAGGCCAACCAGGTCAGTCAGGACAGCCAGGTCAGTCAGGACAGCCAGGACAGCCAGGACAATCAGGCCAACCAGGTCAGTCAGGACAGCCAGGTCAGTCAGGACAGCCAGGACAATCAGGTCAGCCAGGACAATCAGGCCAACCAGGTCAGTCAGGCCAACCAGGTCAGTCAGGCCAACCAGGGCAATCAGGCCAACCAGGACAATCAGGTCAGCCAGGACAATCAGGCCAACCAGGTCAGTCAGGCCAACCAGGGCAATCAGGACAGCCAGGACAATCAGGCCAACCAGGACAATCAGGGCAGCCAGGACAGTCAGGCCAACCAATTCAGCCAGGACAGCCAGGACAATCAGGCCAACCAGGTCAGTCAGGCCAACCAGGGCAGTCAGGCCAACCAGGGCAATCAGGACAGCCAGGACAATCAGGCCAACCAGGACAATCAGGGCAGCCAGGACAGTCAGGCCAACCAATTCAGCCAGGACAGCCAGGACAATCTGGTCAGCCAGGACAATCAGGTCAGCCAGGACAATCAGGCCAACCAGGTCAGTCAGGACAGCCAGGTCAGTCAGGACAGCCAGTTCAGTCAGGACAGCCAGGACAATCAGGTCAGCCCGGACAATCAGGCCAACCAATTCAGCCAGGCCAGCCAGGACAATCAGGACAACCAGGTCAGTCAGGCCAACCAGTTCAGCCTGGACAACCAGGATCATCAGGCCAGCCAGGACAATCAGGCCAACCAATTCAGCCAGGACAACCAGGATCATCTGGCCAGCCAGGACAGCCAGGATCATCTGGCCAACCAATACAGCCAGGACAGCCAGGATCATCAGGTCAACCAGTTCAGCCAGGGTCATCAGGCCAACCAGTTCAACCAGGACAGCCAGGATCATCAGGCCAGCCAGGACAATCAGGCCAACCAATTCAGCCAGGACAACCAGGATCATCTGGCCAGCCAGGACAGCCAGGATCATCTGGCCAACCAATACAGCCAGGACAGCCAGGATCATCAGGCCAGCCAGGACAATCTGGCCAACCAGTTACGCCAGGACAGCAGGGACAGCCAGGACAATCAGGGCAGCCCGGTCAAGCAGGACAACCAGGACAGCCAGGACAACCAGGACAGCCAGGACAGCCGGGACAACCCGGCCAAACAACCACTTTTAGCTCCACTAACAGTCAGACATCCAGTCAAAGTTCTGTAATAGTAATTGAGAAGGAATCAAGTGCAACTACATCTTCATCTACATACTACACCACTACTACTGGTAAGTGCAGAAAACTGGAATTATTTTTTAATACATATGCCAGACATATCATGCGACCTTACACAATCGAATTGTTAGTAGGAGCATTCATATTGTGTCCTCTATACTACCATTCTCACAAGAGTGTAACGCATTTTTCTTTTAAATTATTAAGGCTTGCAATCTGCTGACAACATGTTGGTTGTGATTGTTTATTTTTTTTATGGGTTAGGAAGGCAAACAAGCAGGCGTGTCGCCTGATGGAAAGCAATCAACGCCGCCCGTAGACATCTGTAGTGCCATAGGCAGTGCGGAAGCGTTGCCGATGGCGCGTGAGGGCGATGGGAAGGGAGGAGTTGGGCCCCCGTAACTCAGCCGTTCACCGTACGAAACACGGTAGCTAATCCAGAGATCCCGGGATTCGGGATTCTCTGACCTTATATCCTACTCGTGACTGACGGCAAACTTTCCGGTTTGTGGCGTCGGACCCCAGGGACTGGCGCCACAAACCGTCGACTTTTCATTTGCCCGATATTGGTGCGTGAAACCGGCATTATGAAGAGCTAAAATATGAATGGCAATTAAATCTTTTCTTTTCTTTGATGGCAATTAGTCATAACTGTTATATCAGTGTCAAGTACAATATGACAACATCAAATTTCTTGAAATATAATTACTACTCTACTACTCTACTACTACCAAATCTCCTGTGGACTGTTTCAGTCAACTTCAAAAGTTTCACATATCAAGCATTTATTTTGTATCACTTCACTTAAACGCCATAATTGAATTATATATAATAGTAAAACAAATACACCGCCACCATTAAACAATATAACTAATAATAATACAAGATTATAAAAATGAAATAAAAAAATAATGTCACTAATTTAAGTTGGCGGGAACAGTCCAGTAATATCAAATATGTTAATGGAGTGTCCATGACGTTTGCCGGATTTTTTTTAGATTCCTGCTATAAAATTCAAAACAATGTTTTCAAAATGTACGCACCTCTCTTCTTTCTTTTCAAAATTTGTAAATCGTTCCGTCTCTATTGTCCCTCATTGGAGTGTTTTCCCTTTACATTTCGGTACATATTGAAAATATATGTAATAAATTTATAACAATTAAAAAATGATCAAAATCTAATTTTCCATACCAATTTATTATCTTCCTCAATGGATTGCTGTTCGAACTCAGTAGATATTTTTCGTCTTCTTTAATCAGCACCCAACACTCCGAACCGTAAGTCGATATGGGTTGCAGCAAGGTCTTATAAAGAAGCTGTTTAATGCTTCTCGAGAGTATTTTTGAGCGAAAGTATCGTAGTAGTCCGAAGAAACATCTATTTGCTACAAGGCTACTTCTGTTTATGTCTGCTGATACATTGTTATTTCTCGTTTCTAAGGATTTCCCTCTGTCTAGTAAAGAAAAAATTTTGCTTACCATAAATTCCTATTTTTTGTTGTTATGTTTCCCAACTTGTTCGGTAATCAGTGTTCGATCACTTACACCCGAGTGAAAAGGATAGCGAAGTTAGCACCGAATTCTGCGGGTTAACTAATCTTACGCATACTTTGCTACAAACGGTACTTAATGAAATATACAAAAAAAAAATAATAATAATATTCTTTTTTAAGATTAATTTTATAATGTAATTTTAGTTTACAAAATTTTGTTTTAATATTAAAGAAAATATTAAAAAAGTTATATTTAATAATATTAGCAGGCCAGCCAGGATCACCAGGCCAGCCAGGATCACCAGGTCTGCCAGGATCACCAGGCCAGCCAGGATCATCAGGTCAGCCAGGACAATCAGGCCAACCAATTCAGCCAGGACAGCCAGGACAATCAGGCCAACCAGTTCAGCCAGGACAGCCAGGATCATCAGGTCAGCCAGGACAATCAGGCCAACCAATAAAGCCAGGACAGCCAGGATCATCAGGCCAACCAGTTCAGCCAGGACAGCCAGGGTCATCAGGCCAACCAGGTCAGTCAGGCCAACCAGTTCAACCAGGACAATCAGGCCAACCAGTTCAGCCAGGACAGCCAGGATCATCAGGCCAGCCAGGACAATCAGGCCAACCAATTCAGCCAGGACAATCAGGCCAACCAATTCAGCCAGGACAGCCAGGATCATCAGGCCAGCCAGGACAATCAGGCCAACCAGGTCAGTCAGGCCAACCAGTTCAGCCAGGACAGCCAGGATCATCAGGCCAGCCAGGACAATCAGGCCAACCAGGTCAGTCAGGCCAACCAGTTCAGCCAGGACAGCCAGGATCATCAGGCCAACCAGTTCAGCCAGGACAGCCAGGATCATCAGGCCAACCAGTTCAGCCAGGACAGCCAGGATCATCAGGCCAGCCAGGACAATCAGGCCAGCCAGGACAATCAGGCCAACCAATTCAGCCAGGACAGCCAGGATCATCAGGCCAACCAATTCAGCCAGGACAGCCAGGATCATCAGGCCAGCCAGGACAATCAGGCCAACCAGGTCAGTCAGGCCAACCAGTTCAGCCAGGACAGCCAGGATCATCAGGCCAACCTGTTCAGCCAGGACAGCCAGGATCATCAGGCCAGCCAGGACAATCAGGCCAACCAATTCAATCAGGACAGCCAGGATCATCAGGCCAGCCAGGACAATCAGGCCAACCAGGTCAGTCAGGCCAACCAGTTCAGCCAGGACAGCCAGGATCATCAGGCCAACCAGTTCAGCCAGGACAGCCAGGGTCATCAGGCCAACCAGGTCAGTCAGGCCAACCAGTTCAGCCAGGACAGCCAGGATCATCAGGTCAACCAGTTCAGCCAGGACAGCCAGGGTCATCAGGCCAACCAGTTCAACCAGGACAGCCAGGATCATCAGGCCAGCCAGGACAATCAGGCCAACCAATTCAGCCAGGACAACCAGGATCATCTAGCCAGCCAGGACAGCCAGGATCATCTGGCCAACCAATACAGCCAGGACAGCCAGGATCATCAGGCCAGCCAGGACAATCTGGCCAACCAGTTACGCCAGGACAGTCAGGACAGCCAGGACAATCAGGGCAGCCCGGTCAAGCAGGACAGCCAGGACAGCCAGGACAGCCAGGACAACCAGGACAGCCAGGACAGCCGGGACAACCCGGCCAAACAACCACTTTTAGCTCCACTAACAGTCAGACATCCAGTCAAAGTTCTGTAATAGTAATTGAGAAGGAATCAAGTGCAACTACATCTTCATCTACATACTACACCACTACTACTGGTAAGTGCAGAGAACTGGAATTATTTTTCAATACATATGCCAAACATATCATGCAACCTTACAAAATCCAATTATTAGGAGGAGCATTCATATTATGTCCTCTTTACTACAATTCTCACTAGCTTGGAACGCATGCTTGCAACCTGCTAACATGCTGGTTGTGATTGTGTCACTGTAAAGGGATCGGAATCCCGAGATGCCTGGATTCGGGGTTCCGGGAACTTATATTCTACTCGTGGCTGATAGTAAACTTTCCGGTGAGTGACTTTGATCCCCAGGAACTGACAGTCGACTTTTCATTTGGGCGATATTGGTGCGTGAAACCGGAATTATAAAGAGCTAAAATATCGATGGCAATTCAAAAAGTAATGTTTCTTTTTTTGATGGCATTTCGTCATAACTATTATGTCAGTTGTCAGACAAGTAAACATTAAACCTCTTGAAATATAACTAGTCAGCTTATCACGTTACGTTTTGATAAAATGGCGGCTATTCTACCAAAACTGTATGTGGACTTTTTCAGTCAACTTAAAAAGTCACGATACAAGCCCTTATTCCATATCACTTCACTTACACGTCTTAATCGAACTATATTGTATAATACACTATCATCATTAAACAATATAACTGACGATAATATACGATTATGAAAATGAAACAAATACGTCACTGATGTAAGTTAGCGGGAAAAGTCTAGTAATGTAATTATTTTAATGGAGTGTCCATGACGTGTGCTTGAATCTTTTTCGTGACGTCACTGAATCTTTTTGGAATTCTGTTATAAAATTCGATACAATGTCGTCAAACTGTACGCACCTTTCTTCATTCTTTTCAAATTTGTAAATAGTTTCGTCTGTATCATCCCTCATTGGAGTGTCTTCGTTTTAATGCCGCGCAAACAAATTTGCTTATTATTTCCGAAATGTCAAAATTGATTTTTTTTTCCGTTACTATTCGGTACATATTGAACATATGTAATACATTTTGATTAGATTTTGATAATTTTTTTTAATTTTGACCTTATCCACAATTAAAAAAATGATCAAAATCTAATTTACCATATCAATTTATTATCTTCCTCAATGGACTGCTGTACGGACTCACCTTGTCAAAGAGATCAAACACGGGTTTTTCCATCTTTATAGTGAAAAAAATATTTGCTTACCACAAACTCCTCTTTTAGTTATGTTTTCTATCTTGTTTGGTATTCAGTGCTCGGTCACTGACGCCTGAATGAAAAGGATAGCAAGGTAGCGCCGAACTAAACGGGTTAACAACTCTTACGTATACTTTGCTACAAACGTTTCTTAATGAAATAATATTCTTATTTAGAATCTATTATATAGTAATATAACTTTACATTTTTTTTTAATATTAAAGAAATGGATAAAGAAATATATTTAAAACTATTAGCAGGCCAACCAGGACAGCCAGGGCAGCCAGGACAACCGGGACAATCAGGCCAGCCAGGACAACCAGGTCAGTCAGGACAGCCAGGACAATCAGGCCAGCCAGGTCAATCAGGACAGCCAGGACAATCAGGCCAACCAGGTCAGTCAGGACAGCCAGGACAGTCAGGCCAACCAGGTCAGCCAGGACAATCAGGCCAGCCAGGTCAATCAGGACAGCCAGGACAACCAGGTCAACCAGGTCAGTCAGGTCAGCCAGGACAATCAGGCCAGCCAGGTCAATCAGGCCAGCCAGGACAATCAGGCCAGCCAGGACAATCAGGCCAACCAGGTCAGTCAGGTCAGCCAGGACAATCAGGCCAGCCAGGTCAATCAGGCCAGCCAGGACAATCAGGCCAGCCAGGACAATCAGGCCAACCAGGTCAGCCAGGACAATCAGGCCAGCCAGGACAGTCAGGCCAACCAGGTCAGCCAGGACAATCAGGCCAGCCAGGACAATCAGGCCAACCAGGTCAGCCAGGACAATCAGGTCAACCAGGACAATCAGGTCAACCAGGACAACCAGGTCTTCCAGGTCAGTCAGGCCAACCAGGACAACCAGGACAGCCAGGACAGTCAGGACAGCCAGGACAGTCAGGCCAACCAGGTCAGTCAGGTCAACCAGGACAATCAGGCCAACCAGGACAACCTGGTCTACCAGGTCAGTCAGGCCAGCCAGGACAATCAGGCCCTCCAGTTCAGCCAGGACAGCCAGGACAATTAGGTCAGCCAGGACAACCAGGTCAGTCAGGACAGCCAGGACAATCAGGCCAGCCAGGTCAATCAGGACAGCCAGGACAGTCAGGCCAACCAGGTCAGCCAGGACAATCAGGCCAACCAGTTCAGCCAGGACAGCCAGGACAATTAGGTCAGCCAGGACAACCAGGTCAGTCAGGACAGCCAGGACAATCAGGCCAGCCAGGTCAATCAGGACAGCCAGGACAGTCAGGCCAACCAGGTCAGCCAGGACAATCAGGCCAGCCAGGTCAATCAGGACAGCCAGGACAACCAGGTCAACCAGGTCAGTCAGGTCAACCAGGACAATCAGGTCAACCAGGACAACCAGGTCTTCCAGGTCAGTCAGGCCAACCAGGACAATCAGGCCAGCCAGGTCAATCAGGTCAGCCAGGACAATCAGGCCAACCAGTTCAGCCAGGACAGCCAGGACAATCCGGTCAGCCAGGACAATCCGGTCAGCCAGGACAATCAGGCCAGCCAGGACAATCAGGCCAACCAGGTCAGTCAGGCCAGCCAGGACAATCAGGCCAGCCAGGTCAATCAGGCCAGCCAGGACAATCAGGCCAGCCAGGACAATCAGGCCAACCAGGTCAGCCAGGACAATCAGGCCAGCCAGGACAGTCAGGCCAACCAGGTCAGCCAGGACAATCAGGCCAGCCAGGACAATCAGGCCAACCAGGTCAGCCAGGACAATCAGGTCAACCAGGACAATCAGGTCAACCAGGACAACCAGGTCTTCCAGGTCAGTCAGGCCAACCAGGACAACCAGGACAGCCAGGACAGTCAGGACAGCCAGGACAGTCAGGCCAACCAGGTCAGTCAGGTCAACCAGGACAATCAGGCCAACCAGGACAATCAGGCCAACCAGGACAACCTGGTCTACCAGGTCAGTCAGGCCAGCCAGGACAATCAGGCCAACCAGGACAACCTGGTCTACCAGGTCAGTCAGGCCAGCCAGGACAATCAGGCCAACCAGTTCAGCCAGGACAGCCAGGACAATTAAGTCAGCCAGGACAACCAGGTCAGTCAGGACAGCCAGGACAATCAGGCCAGCCAGGTCAATCAGGACAGCCAGGACAATCAGGCCAACCAGGTCAGTCAGGACAGCCAGGACAGTCAGGCCAACCAGGTCAGCCAGGACAATCAGGCCAGCCAGGTCAATCAGGACAGCCAGGACAACCAGGTCAACCAGGTCAGTCAGGTCAGCCAGGACAATCAGGCCAGCCAGGTCAATCAGGCCAGCCAGGACAATCAGGCCAGCCAGGACAATCAGGCCAGCCAGGACAATCAGGCCAACCAGGTCAGTCAGGTCAGCCAGGACAATCAGGCCAGCCAGGTCAATCAGGCCAGCCAGGACAATCAGGCCAGCCAGGACAATCAGGCCAACCAGGTCAGCCAGGACAATCAGGCCAGCCAGGACAGTCAGGCCAACCAGGTCAGCCAGGACAATCAGGCCAGCCAGGACAATCAGGCCAGCCAGGTCAATCAGGACAGCCAGGACAATCAGGCCAACCAGGTCAGTCAGGACAGCCAGGACAATCAGGCCAACCAGGTCAGTCAGGACAGCCAGGACAGTCAGGCCAACCAGGTCAGCCAGGACAATCAGGCCAGCCAGGTCAATCAGGACAGCCAGGACAACCAGGTCAACCAGGTCAGTCAGGTCAGCCAGGACAATCAGGCCAGCCAGGTCAATCAGGCCAGCCAGGACAATCAGGCCAGCCAGGACAATCAGGCCAACCAGGTCAGTCAGGTCAGCCAGGACAATCAGGCCAGCCAGGTCAATCAGGCCAGCCAGGACAATCAGGCCAGCCAGGACAATCAGGCCAACCAGGTCAGCCAGGACAATCAGGCCAACCAGGACAGTCAGGCCAACCAGGTCAGCCAGGACAATCAGGCCAGCCAGGACAATCAGGCCAACCAGGTCAGCCAGGACAATCAGGTCAACCAGGACAATCAGGACAGCCAGGACAGTCAGGACAGCCAGGACAGTCAGGCCAACCAGGTCAGTCAGGTCAACCAGGACAATCAGGCCAACCAGGACAACCTGGTCTACCAGGTCAGTCAGGCCAGCCAGGACAATCAGGCCAACCAGTTCAGCCAGGACAGCCAGGACAATTAGGTCAGCCAGGACAACCAGGTCAGTCAGGACAGCCAGGACAATCAGGCCAGCCAGGTCAATCAGGACAGCCAGGACAATCAGGCCAACCAGGTCAGTCAGGTCAGCCAGGACAATCAGGCCAGCCAGGTCAATCAGGCCAGCCAGGACAATCAGGCCAGCCAGGACAATCAGGCCAACCAGGTCAGTCAGGTCAGCCAGGACAATCAGGCCAGCCAGGTCAATCAGGCCAGCCAGGACAATCAGGCCAGCCAGGACAATCAGGCCAACCAGGTCAGCCAGGACAATCAGGCCAGCCAGGACAGTCAGGCCAACCAGGTCAGCCAGGACAATCAGGCCAGCCAGGACAATCAGGCCAACCAGGTCAGCCAGGACAATCAGGTCAACCAGGACAATCAGGTCAACCAGGACAACCAGGTCTTCCAGGTCAGTCAGGCCAACCAGGACAACCAGGACAGCCAGGACAGTCAGGACAGCCAGGACAGTCAGGCCAACCAGGTCAGTCAGGTCAACCAGGACAATCAGGCCAACCAGGACAACCTGGTCTACCAGGTCAGTCAGGCCAGCCAGGACAATCAGGCCAACCAGGTCAATCAGGCCAGCCAGGACAATCAGGCCAGCCAGGACAATCAGGCCAGCCAGGACAATCAGGCCAACCAGGTCAGCCAGGACAATCAGGCCAGCCAGGACAGTCAGGCCAACCAGGTCAGCCAGGACAATCAGGCCAGCCAGGACAATCAGGCCAGCCAGGTCAATCAGGACAGCCAGGACAACCAGGTCAACCAGGTCAGTCAGGTCAGCCAGGACAATCAGGCCAGCCAGGTCAATCAGGCCAGCCAGGACAATCAGGCCAGCCAGGACAATCAGGCCAACCAGGTCAGTCAGGTCAGCCAGGACAATCAGGCCAGCCAGGTCAATCAGGCCAGCCAGGACAATCAGGCCAGCCAGGACAATCAGGCCAACCAGGTCAGCCAGGACAATCAGGCCAGCCAGGACAGTCAGGCCAACCAGGTCAGCCAGGACAATCAGGCCAGCCAGGACAATCAGGCCAACCAGGTCAGCCAGGACAATCAGGCCAGCCAGGACAGTCAGGCCAACCAGGTCAGCCAGGACAATCAGGCCAGCCAGGACAATCAGGCCAACCAGGTCAGCCAGGACAATCAGGTCAACCAGGACAACCAGGTCTTCCAGGTCAGTCAGGCCAACCAGGACAACCAGGACAGCCAGGACAGTCAGGACAGCCAGGACAGTCAGGCCAACCAGGTCAGTCAGGTCAACCAGGACAATCAGGCCAACCAGGACAACCTGGTCTACCAGGTCAGTCAGGCCAGCCAGGACAATCAGGCCAACCAGTTCAGCCAGGACAGCCAGGACAATTAGGTCAGCCAGGACAACCAGGTCAGTCAGGACAGCCAGGACAATCAGGCCAGCCAGGTCAATCAGGACAGCCAGGACAATCAGGCCAACCAGGTCAGTCAGGACAGCCAGGACAGTCAGGCCAACCAGGTCAGCCAGGACAATCAGGCCAGCCAGGTCAATCAGGACAGCCAGGACAACCAGGTCAACCAGGTCAGTCAGGTCAGCCAGGACAATCAGGCCAGCCAGGTCAATCAGGCCAGCCAGGACAATCAGGCCAGCCAGGACAATCAGGCCAACCAGGACAACCAGGACAGCCAGGACAGTCAGGACAGCCAGGACAGTCAGGCCAACCAGGTCAGTCAGGTCAACCAGGACAATCAGGCCAACCAGGACAACCTGGTCTACCAGGTCAGTCAGGCCAGCCAGGACAATCAGGCCAACCAGTTCAGCCAGGACAGCCAGGACAATTAGGTCAGCCAGGACAACCAGGTCAGTCAGGACAGCCAGGACAATCAGGCCAGCCAGGTCAATCAGGACAGCCAGGACAATCAGGCCAACCAGGTCAGTCAGGACAGCCAGGACAGTCAGGCCAACCAGGTCAGCCAGGACAATCAGGCCAGCCAGGTCAATCAGGACAGCCAGGACAACCAGGTCAACCAGGTCAGTCAGGTCAGCCAGGACAATCAGGCCAGCCAGGTCAATCAGGCCAGCCAGGACAATCAGGCCAGCCAGGACAATCAGGCCAACCAGGTCAGCCAGGACAATCAGGCCAGCCAGGACAGTCAGGCCAACCAGGTCAGCCAGGACAATCAGGCCAGCCAGGACAATCAGGCCAACCAGGTCAGCCAGGACAATCAGGTCAACCAGGACAATCAGGTCAACCAGGACAACCAGGTCTTCCAGGTCAGTCAGGCCAACCAGGACAATCAGGCCAGCCAGGTCAATCAGGTCAGCCAGGACAATCAGGCCAACCAGTTCAGCCAGGACAGCCAGGACAATCCGGTCAGCCAGGACAATCCGGTCAGCCAGGACAATCAGGCCAGCCAGGACAATCAGGCCAACCAGGTCAGTCAGGCCAGCCAGGACAATCAGGCCAACCAGGACAACCAGGACAGCCAGGACAATCAGGTCAGCCGGGACAATCAGGCCAACCAGTTCAGCCAGGACAGCCAGGACAATCAGGCCAACCAGGACAACCAGGACAGCCAGGACAATCAGGTCAGCCGGGACAATCAGGCCAACCAGGACAACCAGGTCAACCAGGGCAGTCAGGCCAGCCAGGACAATCAGGGCAGCCAGGACAATCTGGTCAGCCAGGACAATCAGGTCAGCCAGGACAACCAGGTCAGTCAGGACAGCCAGGACAATCAGGCCAACCAGGCCAACCAGGGCAGCCAGGTCAGTTAGGCCAGCCAGGACAGTCAGGCCAACCAGGACAATCCGGTCAGCCAGGACAATCAGGCCAACCAGGTCAGTCAGGACAATCAGGTCAGCCAGGACAATCAGGTCAGCCAGGACAATCAGGCCAACCAGGACAACCAGGTCAAACAGGTCAGTCAGGCCAGCCAGGACAATCAGGCCAACCAGTTCAGCCAGGACAGCCAGGACAATCAGGCCAGCCAGGACAATCAGGCCAGCCAGGACAATCAGGCCAGCCAGGACAGTCAGGCCAACCAGGTCAGTCAGGTCAGCCAGGACAATCAGGCCAACCAGGACAATCAGGACAGCCAGGACAATCAGGCCAACCAGGTCAGTCAGGACAACCAGGACAATCAGGCCAATCAGGACAACCAGGTCAGTCAGGCCAGCCAGGACAACCAGGTCAACCAGGTCAGTCAGGTCAGCCAGGTCAATCAGGCCAGCCAGGACAATCAGGCCAGCCAGGACAATCTGGTCAGCCAGGACAATCAGGCCAGCCAGGACAATCAGGCCAACCAGGTCAGTCAGGCCAGCCAGGACAATCAGGCCAACCAGGACAGTCAGGACAGCCAGGACAATCAGGCCAACCAGGTCAGTCAGGACAACCAGGACAATCAGGCCAATCAGGACAACCAGGTCAGTCAGGCCAGCCAGGACAACCAGGTCAACCAGGTCAGTCAGGTCAGCCAGGTCAATCAGGCCAGCCAGGACAATCAGGCCAGCCAGGACAATCAGGCCAGCCAGGACAATCAGGCCAGCCAGGACAATCTGGTCAGCCAGGACAATCAGGCCAACCAGGCCAACCAGGCCAACCAGGACAGCCAGGACAGCCAGGTCAGCCAGGAAAACCAGGGTCTTCCCAAAAATTCGGTGAAGGTAAATTTTGTGTCTGCTATAGGTCAGTTAAACAAATGCCACTTTACCTTCGTAAATCACTTGGTTTAGCGTAGAAAGAATCTTGTGTATCTTGAGAATGCTTTGTTATTAGTAGAAAAAGATTTTTTCATTGGTTTAACAATATTCATATGTATTTGATGATTATGTAATTATAAAATATGTATTACAAATAAAGAATGTTTATTATAGTTTGTTTTTAATTTATACATATCGTTCATAACCGCTTCTCCGACTTATTTTTTTAAAACTTTACAGTACTATCTCTTGTACAATCTTTTGCGCAACAATATGTGAAATATTTCGGCACCTCCATTTCGGTTCCTCAGTTAGATTTGAAGAACATTATGGGTTTAATGCGTAACTGCTTCTATCGACTTAAAAATGCTGTATCTTATTCGAGACTACCTCAACATACCTCTCCGTATAACAGTCTGCGACTCCTTAGTATTATCGAATTTTCACTACGCGGACACTGTATATGGACCCCGTCTACAAGCTCGACCAGAAAATCTTATACAGCGCGTACAAAATGCGTGTGTAAGATTTTGTTTTTGTTGGAGGTATCTCCACGGGAACATGTTACACCGTAAATAAATAAAGCTAATATAATAAAAATGGGATAACGCAGGGAGCTTTATTTCGCTACCCTTCTATTTGGTATGATTCCTTATGACTCTCCATCATATTTATATAATACATTAACATGGTCCCGTAAATAATATAGCGCTTGCAATACCAGGGCGTCTAGGTCATCACTGGTCGTTCCTCGCCACTGCTCAGCTGCGTTTCGAGGTAGCTTTAAATACACAGCGACTAAGTGTTGAATCAACTTGCCACCACCTCTTCGTGACTTGAATGCTATAAATATGTTTAAAAAAATACAAAAATCTAATTATAAATATGCACACAGGAACTTGTTCTAGTGGTTGCGGTGAATTTATTACATGATTTAGTTGTTTTTAATTTTATCGTACTGTATGTGTATTTATTTATGTGTATGTGTATATGAGTATGAGTAGTAGTGTATATAAGGATGTATGTGCATGATGTGTGTGTCCGTATCAATGTCATCACTGTTGTCCGCGATCTGACCACGTTGGTTCTTGCTGAAAACCAGCGCTTCAATAGAAAACCTCAAAATGAGCAAGAACCATTTTATGAGACTTCATCATCATCATCAACAGCCTGCGGCAGTCCATTGCTGGACATAGGCTTCCCCCATGGAGCGCCACCTAGCCCGATCTTCGGCTACACGCATCCAGTTTCTGCCAGCCGCCCTGCGCAGATCGTTACACCATCTAGCCGGGGGGCGTCCAACACTATATTTACCGAGACGCGGTCTCCACTCCAGCGCTCGTTTGCTCCAACGATTGTCGGATCCCCGACAAACGTGACCAGCCCATTGCCACTTTAGTTTGCTAATTCGAAAGGCTATGTCGGTGATTTTAGTTCTCTGACGGATTTCATTCCGAATCATACCGAATCTACCAGAGAAACTCCGATCATAGCTCTCTCCATAGCTCTCTGAGTGACTCTAAGCTTAAGAAGCAGACGGACTGTCAGCGTCCACGTTTCGGCGCCGTAGGAGAGTACAGGTAGGACACACTGGTCGAAGACTTTTGTCTTCAGGCTCTAAGGTATGGGCGACGAGAAGACCTGACTATGACCTTATGAGACTTGTTAGATTATTTTTTTTCTTTTTGTTTTATTTATTTGTATTTTATTTGTGTTTATTTAAAAAAAAAAGGTTTTTCTAAAAAAAAAGGTGCAATGAATAAAGCTTTTTGTATTACTATTTCTATTTAATAAAATACTATTATACTTCTGAACCAAGTACTTCTAAAACTCGGAATGATTATAATATCCTTTATCATAGACGCAAAGCGGATAAGAACCTGTAGAAAAAGAACTTAAATAATTGTTTGCGTATGGAAGGAAAACCTTATTTGGGTTGGACGCACTCAAAAGGAGAACGAAAGAAAATGAAGCTAAAAAAACCTAGAATGGGAAAATAAATGGCTAACCTTTGCAATTCGGATTAATAATTGATTAATAGATAAATTATTATCCTCTACAGCAACATATACAAATGAAAATAGGCAATGGCTCACTCAAAGCCTCCATTCATTGACCAGAGAAATCGACTTTCTGCCACCGCTCGAACCTCGCGGAGATAAAATGGGACCATCGTAAACGATTTCTAGCTTGTGACCTAGCATGTAAAGGGAAGGAGAAACGTACCGTCAAAAACAAATCCAGACGTAAAGGTTGAGTCCAGCTTGACTGTAACGGATTCTAATGAAAAATATGGCATAAGAAAAGTATGCATGATTTTCTTTGGTCCTGTGTAGGAAAATAAGCGATGGTGTACTCTTTACAACCACAAGCTATATGAGCTGTACAATGAGCCGAACGTCATCAAAACCATTAAGATTGGACACCTTCGTTGGGCTGGGCACGTGGTACGGATGGACAAGGCTAGAGTATTCAAATGCCGACTCGACGGCAAATCAGATGGTCGTAGAAGCCGCGGAAGGCCTAAGCTCAGATGGCTACATGGAATCTAGGGCGAGTTAAGGACAATCGGTGTGAGGGGCAGGAGGGAAAAAGCTAAACGCAGATCCGACTGGAAAAATTAACTGGACCGGGCTAAGGCCCACTCGCGGCTGTAATGCCTTGATGATGATGATGATGTTCTTGAGCACTGTAAACATTGGGTAATTTTCAATTTGATCTTGAACTAAATCTACATGGTTAATATGAACTCGTTCACTAAAGTGGGCGCAGGTCGTACACCGTCATCGTACCAGAGATGTCATAGATACAAATAGGTACAATCTATAGCGGTCGTTTAAAATTTATAAATTAAAATTACTTCTCGACGACGACCGATTGGCTCAGTGGCACGGCCCACCGCCCGCGGCATTGGCTCCGCGGTGTCGATCCCTCGATCGATCGATTTATAAATATTTATCCGACTCTGGTCACCCCTCCCCTCCCCACCCGCATTTCCTTTCCTGCCCTTTTCCTTTCTTCTCTATCCTCTCCTTTCCTCTCCGCCAATCCACGATCTGCCGTGCCAATGGATGCGTGTATTGTATGCTTTTCTTTCTCTTAATTTTATCTACTTCATATTTTTAGATAGATAGATAGATTACTTGTTTATTCAAGGCACAATACAAAACTTTATTTAGTTTTTATTGACTGTACTTTTTCATGTGATAGAGTAGGACGTGATTTAATTTTCTTACGTATAAGTAATTGAACATTGATTACTAAATTATCAAAATAACACAACTTCACGCCTATCTAACAACATATTAAATTAATAATTTCTGATATATAAAATATCACAAATTATTAATTTAATGTGTTTTTATTTAACGTTGGTGGAAAGTTAAAAAATTCCTCTACGTAATTATTAAACATAAAATAACAGAATGGTAATCTAAAATGTGATCGAAAAACAATTGTCGACATCATCGCTTTTAACATCTTTAAAAACTGTTTCAACAAGAATAAAAAAAATTCTGATTTCTCATCAGAATTTTTTTATAGTTGTGATAGGAGTACCTGAACCTTTTTATAGTTGTAGAGCCACGCTGCAGACGAATACTTTGTCAAGAATGGCATAATATTTGTCTGTAGCATGAATGGGCCGGCTTGCCCGGGGAAGTATCACACTCACGCAGAAAACCGGCGTCTAAGTGGTAGTTTAGTTACCACGCTTCGTACGGTGAGCGGCTGAGTTCCGGAGACTCAACACCTTCCCCCTCCCACTCCCATAATGACACTTTCCTTAAAGGTCGGCAACGCTTCCGCACTGCCTATGGCGCTGCGAATGTTTTATGGGCGGCGTTGATTGCTTTCCATCAGGTGACACGCCTGCTCGTTTGCCTTCCTATCCGATAAAAAACAAAAAACCTGTAAAAGTTTTGATATGAGTATAGTGACGATTGATTTCACAACTAAGTCATGCTTTCGTGTCCATCTTTTTAAATTAAGGATGGCTCGAGGTGCAGCAGTGTTGGGTGTTTTTTTTTAAATATTATTTTGGCAAAAATTTTATCAAGACGTAAACTGACTATATAAACGTAAAAGACGGGCTCAAAAGAGCTTGAACCCAGAGCCGTGAAACCATTGAAACAACTTGCATTATTTAATCTACTATTTTGTTTATTTTTTAACAATCTGTAGGTTTCATTAAACGTCTGTCTAATATATTGTTGTAAATAAATAATAATCAGTTTTTAAGGTTAAGTAGGTATTTCTTGGCATATTTAAAGAATTGAACTAGATATTTCGAAATATTTTTTACTAATTGTATCTCAATAACAAAATGTTACCGTTGTCGTTATTGAGAACAGCTCAAAATCATCCGATGTTAGTTGAGTTGAAGAATGGCGAAACGTACAATGGACACCTCGTGAGTTGTGATAATTGGATGAACATAAACCTTCGAGAAGTGATTTGCACATCAAGAGACGGTGATAAGTTCTGGAGGATGCCAGAGTGTTATATACGAGGCAGTACAATTAAATATCTAAGAATACCCGATGAGGTTATTGATATGGTTAAGGAGGAAACTCAAGTAAAAGCCAGAGGTCGAAGCGAGGTTTCTAAAGGCCGAGGTGGTGGACAAAATATGCGATCTGGTCGTGGAGGGGGTCGTGGTGCATTTGGAAACAGAGGGCGTCCTGCTCCATTGTCCAGAGGTGGGGGTAACTCCGGTCGAAATCCGCCTCATAAAAATAAAAAATAATTACCTTTAAGATTAGATATACATGATAATAAAATAAGATTCTTAATTATTATACACTTTGTTTTTGTTTCAAGAAATACTCCTCAATACTTGTATTCTGCTGTTGTTTTTATTTAAGTAATCTACTCAAAGCATCACTGGAAACATATTAGTTTAGTAATTTGTCAGGGAGATTACCATTAGTTATTATGTTTTGATTTGTACTGTGAAGTCTATCTACAAATAAATGAGAAAGCTAAAAGAAGTCTGAGACTTTAGTAAGAAAGCTGGAGGTACAATGTATGTTTACTACATTCACTAACCTTTCACTGTTTTTTTATAAACATCAAGATGTTGGTGTCCATAAACTCCTTGCACTGTGCACTGAATACTTTAGTCACCAACTTGATATATGAAATTTTACACGTAAAATATACTAGGATGCTATTGCCAATAGAAATAACTAACCTATATTGGCAATAGCATTCTAGCTTTACTAATAAGGTAATTTATGTGCTTCAGTGTATGAAAATTATTGGTATAAGCAACAAAAAATTATGGTGATATGGTTTGCCACTGATCACATCCTGATTCCTAGAAGGGTGAGAAGTGACTAACAGAGAGTTGTTTCGCTACGATGAATGTGAGAGCAAGGATGGATAAGTGTGGAGGAAGCAGGGAAGTGTGCTGGGATTGTAGCGGATGGAAATCTAAAGTTTCTTCCTACCTCTAAGGGAAACAGGTGTGATGATATTAAATAAAGAAAAGATACACTATAATAATGTACTAAACTCTCAGCGCTGTTTTTTTTTAATGATTTCATTTTTATAATTACAATCTAGCTACAGGCTAGTCAGTAATTTGTTTTTAACTTAATTTGCAAGGAGGATAACTAAGAATGTGTCCATTGACAAAATACTTTTTTTACAGCCTTAATTAAGAGGAAGACACTAAATTCTTGTGTGACACTAAATTCAGAGCATTGTAAGTACATTTTATGTACTTAACTGATGTGAATGCCTTATGTAAAAAAATAAGTTTTACCTTATTTGTGCATTGGGTTACCCTTCAAGCTGGCATATCACTCCTAACTGCCAACACTAGACATATCTAAGATCATCTTGTCATGTTAAAATTGTATTTATGACTTGTCTAAGTGTATTACATGTAATGCTGCATCTTTTTTTTTGGTATAAATTGTAACCAGCAGTGTTAAGTTAAAATTTAATATAGATACATAGATGATAACTTGTTTATTCAAGGTACAATACAAAAAGCATCAAACTAAAATTAAGTTAAAAATTAGAGTACAGTACAAAATAAAGTACAAATACAGACTAACTTAGAATTAATATGCCTAAGTAAGCCTTGGCTCAGCTTTAAGGACGTAGTTGGTTAACTACATTGCTGGTCATTCTGCCAACACCTGTTAGAGTGTGTTAATAGATAGATAAGTAATGTGTTATACAGATAGCCATCCATTTCAAAATGACCGGCATGACCAAGTCACAACACAACCTAACCCAGTATCAAGTGTCGACACCTTAACCAGTGTCGTGGTAGTATTATTAGGTACCACATTTAACATTGTGTGTGTAGTAGATCTAGAGGTCTGACTGTTTTCTCCTTTTTTTTACCTCTACCATTATACATTTTTTAGTGCCCGTGAGTGGTGGTGATTCCTTCTCACCAAGTGACAGGCTTGCTCGTTTGCCTACCACATCTAATTAAAAAGGATTTCTTGGTCGAAATAAGTAAATTCTTAGAAAAACGGAGATGACAAGTGGTCAACCATTTTATTTTTTTGTACACATTTCCAATAATCGAATAAATACAAATATTTAAAAAAATATATAAGGTACAATTATTTTTAAATTACACTCCATATTTTTTTAACAAGTTACTCCGAGAGTATCATTGGTAATTCCTTTTAACACCACACCTTTAATATTCAAATATTTAAAAAGTACTTTTCTATTTAAAATTGTTATTATTTCCGAATTAGGCCTTATGTGTTAATTGAGAAATATTGATACACTGGATGATTAATAAAATTAACAAGAAAAGAAACCCCAGACAACCTTAAAAGGATCCTAAATTTGAAGAAATACGAACATATAAAACATGTGAATAAAAAAATTTGCTTTGGCCGTAATAATCTTTATTTTCTTTCACCTTTATTCCTATAAGTCTCTTACTCTATCTCGCTTGCACATTATATTTCTAACCTGTTTACTCACCTACTCACAAATTGTTTGCGTTCCATTCCATACATTTGACACATCGTTCGGACTTATTGAACGAGATTTCAATGTAAATAAAACAACTTTTATGCTTATTATTATTTACATTACATGTTTATCCTATTTACTCATCTACACACCTAAATTGTTTACGTTCCGTTCTATGCATTTCACACATCATTCGGTCTTGTTAAAAAGGATTTCAATGTAAATATAATATCATATACATAAATCTACTCAAGTAAATTGTTTGCGTTCCGTTCTATAGATGTCGCACATGTGGGAATGTTTTATAAATAAAACAACTTTTAAGCTTATTATTTATTAAAATTTCTTGATCACTAAATAAAATTATTAATACTAGGAATATGGCATGAAAACATTCCGTAATCATGGTACGTACGTGAAATTATCACAAATTTTAATGGCACCGAGCCGAAGCGAGACAGAAGACTTGCTTTTCAACTTGTCGCACGTTAGACAGAAACGCAATATTCAGGACGATTTTGCACTCATTACACATAGTAATTGCGAGCGGCAGTTCCCGCCTTATAATACTCAGGTGATATTTCTCACACATATCCAAGCCGAATCGGTAAATTTACCATCAGATTTAGATCACATTATGTACAATATGTATAGACGGTGTCTGGACTATATTTTGAACGATATTACTGGCTATGTTTTGCTGGAAGTAATGCATCCGGTTAGTCAGCTCTACTTCCGGGTATGGCTCTTGTTTCTTGACGGTCGGTAGAGCACGTGATTGCTGTTAAAAAAAGCATAATAATTAAAATATACGTATATTTTCTGTTTTTTTTTGGCATTCTTGTCGTTTTTTGATACATCTGTATTTTAGTCATTGATGGTAATGCAAAACGGAGGACGTAGATGGCGCTGTTAGACATTGTAACAAACACATTCAAACAAGGAATATAATTAATAAGGTTTTCAACTTTAACGTAATACCTCGAATACGATAAACGAAAACGGATAAAACGAGGTATACTTCAGAGTCTGAAGACTAAAGTCGTCGATCAATGTCCTACCTGTACTCTCTTACGGTGTCGAAACGTGGACGATGACAGTCTGTCTGCTTCACAAGTTCAGGGTCGCTCAGAGAGCTATGCTCGGAGTTTTTTGGTAGATATGATTCGGAATGAACAAATCCGCCAGAGAACTAAAGTCCCCAATATAGCTTTTTGAATTAGCAAACTTAAGTGGCAATGGGCTGGTCACGTTTGTCGGAGGTCCGACAATCGTTGGAGCAGACGAGTGCTGGAGTGGAAACCGCGTAACTAAGCACTAAACGTAGTGTGGGGCGCCCCCTGCTAGATGGTGCGACGATCTGCGCAGGTCAGTTGGTAGAAACTGGATGCGTGAAATCGAAGATCGGGTTAGATAGCACTTCTTGGGGGAGGCCTATGTCCAGCAGTGAACTGCCGCAGGCTGTTGATTGATTGAAAGTTGAAAACCCGATTCAGCGTCTGGATACCCTTAATTAAGTATTTATAGTAAACGAGTACACGTTCCTTGATGGAATCTAATCGCCCATGAGAATTTGCGACACTAGCCATTACGGAATCGTTGCTGTTATAGTCGAGACTATTCAAAAACTTGTGGCACTATTTAAAAATCGTTAGATTAGGTACCTACTCGCTAACAACGCTTAGTGCTTAGAGCTCCAATCATATGGTCCTGTGATTCACATCAGTTGCCGGCTTTGGAGATGTGTGTTTGCTTGTTTTCAGGCTACGAAGTGTTGGAACGATATTCCACCCCCAATCTGCCCCTAACTTTGATACACACTTTTCGTTCACATTTTACTTGATCAACAAAAATTCCTCTCTGGTTTTCATTCAACTACTTCGTATAGTTTCATTGTAGTGGTGATAAACTAACCTTGATTAACCTCGCGGTGGTTCTCTTTCATCATTATATTTATTTATTTGTTTGTTAAATATTATACATTATATCTATGGCACCATATTAAAAAATTTGCTCATATTCTCATATATTGGGTTGTCCGGAAAGTTCGTGCCGATTTTCGGTGGGTAGCGCGAGAGATCTGACTGAATATATCACATTTATTGAAAACAAATAACATGTGGACATATTCTAAAAGAGATGGCTTCAGTTGTATTTGGAAAAAAGTTTGGTTACGATTTTTTTATGGGATAGGAGGGCAAACGAGCAAGCGTGTTGCCTGATGGAAAGCAATCAACGCCGCCCATGGACAACCGCGAAAGTGCAGGAGTCGCGGAAGCGTTGCCGGCATTTTAGGTATGTATAGGCCTGTTTTTTGAAGGTTCCAATGTCGTAACGGTACGGTAAAACCGCTGGGGTAGTTATTATTATAACGATTCGATAGTTTTTATCAGTTTTGTACGCCACAGAGTATGGTGGCAAATAAAGTGCATTATAGGCATTTAATGCTTTTATTTTTCCGAAAGGGCGAAAAAATACCACACAAGCGGCAAATAAGATATGCGCTATTTATGGCAAGGATGCTGTAGCCGAAAGAACTGTGCGAAAGTGGTTTGCTCGGTTCAAAGCTGGAAATTTCGACCCGGAAGATCAGGAACGCCCAGGTAGGCCGTCCATTACAGACGAAGATATGACTAGAAAAGTAATCGAGAACAACCCACGCTAGACATTACGTCAATTAGGAGAATGGTACCTATATAATTTAATAAATGTATATCAATATTTAAATGAGCTGTCGAACTTTCCGGACAACCTAATAGCTTTATTGCTTTACTCAATTAATAAAAAATACGACATTTCTTTAGAAATACCTACATAGATTTATTATGTATTTTTTTGTGTACCGCACTCTTACAGATGTTGGCAGAACGACCAGCGCTGTAGTTGACCAACTACAGCATTAAAGCTGAGCCAAGCGAGGCCTATTTTTTGGCACATTAATGTTAATTTTAAGTTATTCCAAAATTTGTGTAGTACATACTTTAATTTTTTATTTTGTTTCTTACTTTTGATGTTGTTTGTGTTGTGCATTGAATAGACAAGTTATCTGTCTGTTATTTGGAGGTTCCAACGAGGTTAGGGTGTAAGAAAATGTGGCTGACCTTTGTCCGTTTGTTGGAGTCGTGCATCATCTTCATGTGTTTGTATATGGAGGTCTGCCACGTGAACGTGGCTGGGCACAGCTTGCACTTGAAGCTCTTCGATGATGAGCGGTTCGTATGCATGGCCCAAACGTGACCCTTAAGTCTCTTCACCGTCTGAATGTGGAACAATGTGATCTTCAGTAGGAATCAGTGACATAACCAAGTACTACGGGACCTGAAACTAAATCTTACCGAAAAACTTAAGTGGACTTGGCGGTTGTCTTCCGTAGAGTCTAATATACCCCGTTGTCGAATACCGAAAAGTCACTTTTCGGTTGTCTTCCGTAGAGTCTACTATACCTGAAGATGCCTCGTGTTGGGGCGAAAGCGTGTCGTTTACAAGGTGGAAAAGTGGTAGTGTGTGTTTGGTGTTGTGTATAGCGGTTGGTGGGTGGAGAGTGACTGACGGCTGTTTTTCGGTAAGTTTTTGGTTTAAGTTCCAAATAAATCCACTTCATCTAGCAGGAAAACAAACATTATTAATTTTCTGTTATTCTTTGCTTGTCGTGGATCTTAGCTAAGTAAAACTTTTGACTGTCCACATAGGATTTCCGCAAAGTAACCCCTGAGTCCATTTATCACAATGGGGTTCATCCCCGAAGCTTGCTTCTACACCCCTAACAAGGTGTAGATGTCCCCGATTGATTGATTGTCACGAACGTGTCTATTAGTACCGAGGTTGTTACTCCGACATCCAGAAGGTGAACCTTGATACCTTGTAAGACTTGCCACAAACTTCGCACAGGTGCTCCCCGTCCGGCTCCACGTTTTTCTTCGCCGCGTGAATGTTGTTCATATGGGCCACCATTATTTTCGCGGTTTTGAACGGCTGGAATATGATGAGAACAATTTAACATTGTTACATTGCGTGTTTCTGATTTGTAATGATTAAAACGCCAACGCATCCTTGACTTTATATAAGTGAAGTGATATGAAATAAATGCGTGTATCGTGACATTTTAAGTTGACTGAAAAGTCTATAGAAGATTTTGGTAGAATAGCCACCATTTTATCAAGACTTAACGAGATAAATTGACTACTTGTGTTTCATGAGATTCGATTTTAATACATTTTATTTGACACGACGAGAAGAAAAGGAAAGAATATTTAATAGTGGTAGAGCCACGCTGCAGACGAATACTTTGTTAAGAATGGCATAAGCTATAATTGTATATGTGCTCACACAGATATTTTCAATATTAGTTTAAATTCTTTTAAAACTTATCTCTATGGTCTTACATACTTATCTTAATTTTTGTTTTTGTCTACCTAATTATATATATGAATAAAATTATAAATCCCTCATATTGTTATTGTTAAATATTCATTGTAATTGTTGTGTATAGTTGTAACTGGACTTCAGGTTTACCTTAAATTCTTTTGCATGTTTGTTATCTTATATTTTATTTAATCTGTAGTCTGTAACTGTACCTTTTGTAATAAAAATAAAATAAAAATAAAAAATAATATTTGCCAGTAGCATGATTGGGCTCGCCCGGGGAAGTACCACACTCCCGGGAAAAAACGGCGTCTGAGTGGTAGCTTAGCTACCGCGCTTCGTACGGTGAGCGGTCTGAGTTCCGGAGGCCTAAAACCCTCTCCCCTCCCTCTACCCCTTCCCCTCCCACTCCCATAATGACTCTTTCCTTAAAGGTCGGCAACGCTACCGCACTGCCTATAGTGCGGTAGAAGTCTATGGGCGGCGTTGATTGCTTTCCATCAGGTGACACGCCTGCTCGTTTGCCTTCCTATCCCATAAAAAATAATTTACAATTAGCTTATTTTATAACTGTCAGGTTTATATGGACAGTCAAAAGTTTTACTTAGCTAAGATCCGCGACAAGCAAAACAATAACAGAAAATTCTGCTATTGTTTTGCTTGTCGCGGATCTTAGCTAAGTAAGACTTTTGACTGTCCACATAGTGATGGATTTCCGCAAAGTAACGCCTGACTCCATTAATAACTGTCAGGTTTATCTAGGCGTTCTAAGCTGCCAGCTTTATGATGAACAGGAGTGTGCAGTTGATATAAGGGTTTTAGGTAAGCGGTGGCAGTGAATACCAAGGATGTTTGCGAGCAAAACTAGTACCTTATAACAGATGCTGCACTGGTATTTGATGAGCTTCAGGTGGTCCCAATCGATATGATCCACCATACACCATTTCGTGGCGAACTTCTTGCCACAATAGTTACATGTATGCCTGAAAGAAATAAAGCTTTGTCTTTTTTTTTTCCATGATTTTTTTTGGTCCTAATATCAGATTAAAATCATTTACTCTGCAATGTCAACGGATCGGCGTATTCGGGTTGAATGTGGATGTGATTCTTTGTAGCTGTGTAAATATATTTATTTTATTTATATATTTATGGACTATCATGAGGAGATACATTCATTATACATTATTCTAAAAACATACCATATTTATGGTACGGCGCGTGTACCATTTATGGTACACCCACCGCGTGTACCATAAATGGTACACGCGGCACCTAACGAGTTAAACGAACTTATATTTTTCGTCGCTCAACGCTAACAGTCTCCAAGAACAGACATGGCCTGAAGATGGTCAACTTTAACGTGTACCATAAATGGTACACGCCGTGCGGTACGAATTAAACGAACTCATCACTTTTTCTTCGCCCAAAGTTAACCGCCTCAACGAACAGACATGGCCTGAAGATGGTGGTGGTAAATTTTAACGTGTACCATAAATGGTACACGCGACGAGGAACGAGTCAAGCGAACTCATCTGTTTCTTTCTCCGCCCAACGCCTACCACTTTTAACCTACAGACATGCCGACTTTGACGTGTACCATAAATGGTACACACGGCGCGGTACGAATTAAGCGAACTCACACGTAGGCAGTCTCCGGCACGTGCCTCTTGCTCAGCCTCATGTGGTTGTTGTAGCAGTCGCGGCTGGAGAAGCTCTTGCCGCAGTCCCGGCACTCGTGCAGCGCCCCGGCGTCCTTCTCCCTGTGGTTGCGCGTGTGGCGGGCGAGGTTGCGTTTCCACTGGAACAGCTTGCCGCATATCGGACACTGGTACGTCAGCCCCTCGTGTATTACGCTGAAAAACAAACTTCACGCATTAGTAGAAGCTGAAGATCTTTGCTCGCTTCGTATGAACCTTGCAACCACGGTCATATCACTGAAATTGGGCTTCATTTCAAGACCTGTGTCTTGCAACGAAGCCTAATTTCAGTGGTGAGAGATTAGTACGATCGTGTCATAACTTTATTTTTCGCGTCAACGCCGCTGTACGTCGCTGCTATCGATGGGTGCATGCCGGTTGAGTGACTAGCGACAGTAAGGGATATAATTCAATAGTGGTAGAGCCACGCTGCAGACGAATAATTTGTCAAGAATGGCATAATAGTTGTCTGTAGCTGGAATAAGCTACCTTGCCCGGGGAAATACCACACTCCCGCAGAAAACCGGCGTCAGAGTGGTAGCTTATCTACCGCGCTTCGTACGGTGAGAGACCGAGTTCCGGAGGCCCAACACCTTCCCCCTCCCTCTATCCCTCCGCCTCCCATTCCCACTCCCATAATGACACTTTCCTTCGCCAACGTTTCCGAACTGCCTATGGCGCTGCGTCAGTCTATGAGCGACGTTGATTTCTTTCCATCAGGTGACACGCCTGCTTGTTTGCCTTCCTATCACATAAAAACAAATTGGTAATTAATAAAGGGCGCAAAAGAGACAGAATGCTTTTCTATCTTCGTTGCACAGCACACCCATCTATCGTCACGCCTCTGGCGGTCGTGCATTGAAAATAATAGTGCAACCATTAAGCCGACGTACCCCCACTTCTGTTGATGCAAGACTTGTGTATAAATAAGACCGTGCTTGCTATCCGATTACGAATAGTGACTGAGAGGTCTTGATATAATGGTGACTATTCTACCAAAACCTATGGAAGGATTTCCCTTTTGCTCCCTGGGAAATAATTTGGTTTGAGCCGTGGACCCTTTGCTCTCTGGAGAATGCACAGTATTATTTTTAATTATTTACTTTCATTGGAAATTTAATAGCTTGTAAAAAAATTAGTTTTTACCACATTTTTATTTATTGTTTAAGTGGAAATATATTTGTATAATATAATTCTTCTTCTAAGAGCGCCTCTCCGACTTGCGAAGGTTGGCAACCAATTCAGCACAACTTTCCTCCTCCTTCGCGAGGTACAGCAGTTCTGGAGCACTCGCTATCCCGGTCCACTCCCTGATATTAAGTAGCCAAGACTTTCTTTTTCGACCAACTTGTCTTTTGCCCGCGATTTTCCCAACATGATCAGTTGCAGCAATTTGTACCTGTCATGTGTCATGATATGACCCAGGTAAGCAACTTTTCTACCTTTGACGGTCTGCAAAAGTTCACGTTTCTGCTTGACTTGTCGGAGAATAATTATAATAATGAGAATAATAATTAGTAATATAATTGGATAATAAAAATAATTGGAAACGGTGGCAAATTATAATTACCCAATGGACGTCAATGGTTGCAGAAAAAAAAATTTAAAAACACTTACGCATGCGCCCTGTAACTCTTCTTGGAATGGAATACTTTATTGCAGCCTTTGCAAGGAATGTATAACTTCTCTTTGGGTTTGTCTTCTTTGTTCTGTGGTAATATTCTGAAATGTTTCTTTTTTTAAGTCCTTGTAGATAACGTTAATACAATACATATAAATGAGAGTCATGAATATTCAAGGTACATAAAATATAACTAAAAATTGACAGGAACTATGACAGCTCCAAATGCACAGATACAATATCTAACAATAATCGCACCTCGGATTCATCTCATTGCTGACAATATTACCTCCACAAAATTCGCACAAGTCCCGTCAAGAATAACAAAAATAGATCTGATTTTTAACGTAGGACAAAGACGAGATTTTTAAAAAAAAACCGACTTACTTCAAATGATATTTTAATGTCATTTTGTTCGCAAAGACCTTGCCGCAGCAGTCGCACTGAGGACGCTCCTGATGACATACCCCTCTATGGTACGATAGCTTAGATTTTGTACTGAAATAATAATATTAAATAAAATGTATAAGTTATAAACTTAAACAAAATTGTATTTAAAATGATAATACACATACATACATAAGCACGCACTTACGCACACACGTCACGCGTTATCATACTCCTGCACTGAAGGCATCCCCCCCCCGAGTGGGTTACTCACACATTCTTATGTAATTAAAGGTAAGTATGTTATGTTGTCAAGTTTTATAAAAATGTATCATCAAGATTGTATATTTTATTCCCATTTACATATACAGGGTGTCCCAGAACTCAACGTCAAGCCGAAACGGGGTGACAGGATTGATTGTAACCATCATGACAAAAATCAGAAAAAAAATCTATCTGATGATGGACAGTCAAAAGTTTTACTTAGCTAAGATCCGCGACAAGCAAAACAATAACAGAAAATTAATAATGTACGGTAGACAATCGAAAACTTTTCGGTTGTCTACCGTAGAGTCTACTATACCTGAAGATGCCTCGTGTTGGGGCGAAACACGTGTCGTTTACAAGATGGAAAAGTGAAAATGTGTGTTTGGTGTTGTGTATAGTGGTTGGTGGGTGGAGAGTTGATGGCCGATTTTCGGTAAGTTTTTGGTTTAAGTTCCAAATAAATCCACTTCGTCCAGCAGAAAAACACACATTATTAATTTTCTGTTATTGTTTTGCTTGTCGCGGATCTTAGCTAAGTAAAACTTTTGACTGTCCACATAGTGATGGATTTCCGCAAAGTAACGCCTGACTCCATTAATATCTGATGATATTAACATTAAGAACCTACCAAGAGCTCGTGCGAATAAAAAACATTTTAACTGAGTAAAATGTGTTAGCAAAAATCGGGTTACTTGAGGTTTTTATGTATAGACAGGAAAGTAATCTATTTCTATAAAAATACACGAAGAAAATAACTATGTTACTCATTGTAAGTACATTTTGCGCTCGGATGTGTGTGAGATTTGGTATATTTGATGTTTAATAGCGAGATGTGCAGAATGAAAAAAATGTAACGAACCGATGAGAATTAAATTTCGACCCTTTAACGATTGCTAGTATAAATCAAATCGCACTGCAAAAGCCCTCCTGAGGAATTGAGAATTGTGTAGTTTTATTTTTTGACAATCTCAAGGTCGTATTGGCTCGGAAATTACCTACCTACAGCTATTCTCACGCTCATGATTTTTTTTTATGGGATAGGAAGGCAAACGAGTAGGCACGTCACCTGATGGCAAGTAATCAACGCCGCCCATAGAAATCCGCAGCCGACCTTTAAGGAAAGCGTTATTATGGGAGTGGGAGGGGGAGTGGAGGAAGGTTGCCGGGTGTCGGGCCTCCGGAACTCACCGCTCACCGTACGAAGCGCGATAGCTAAGCTACCACTCAGACGCCGCTCTTCTCCGGGAGTGGGGTACTTGCCCGTGCGAGCCGGCCCGTTCATGCTACAGACAAATATTATGCCATTCTTGACAAAGTCATTCGTCTGCAGCGTGGCTGTACCACTATCAAAAAAAAAAAAAAATCACATACCCACCTAAAGTTCTTACCGCACGTGCTGCACGGATAGCCCAGCATCGCTCCCTTGGCACACGCGTGTACCATCATCGCCCGTTTGAGGGTAGTTATCGCCCCGCACTCGCGACACCGGTAGGCGGCCAAGTGCAAAGCGCGGTGGGCCGACACGTTCTCACGTGTCAGGAAATACGCTTTGCAAACGTCGCATTGTATGTTGTCTTTGCCTTTCTAAAAAAAATATATGTTATTTGTGTTTACTGAGTAAACATGAAAACAATTTTATAGGTAATTTCGTCATATTTATCCATATTATTTTTTTTGAAACGAATACAGAAAAACTTTTTTACAATAATTAATTTTTGCTTTAACTACTTGGGCTGGAAAGACGTGCCACGGACGTCGTAATGCATTTGTCACAGAATCGTCCACGACGTGGTATGTACGGCGTCATGCCATTGTTTAAGAAACAAAAACGTTTCTATTTTTTCGTTTTTATTTTTACTTGCGTGGCACGTCGTTTTTGTTTCTGCGAGAGCCTCCTAACGAGTTACACTGGACCGTTCTGGTACACGCGTCAGTCAATTTTTTGCGCAAGTGGTTAAACCTTATTAATATTTTAAGATACAAAAAAAAACAAACAAACAAAACAAAAAGAAAATAATTTTAACCAAATAACGGTCATTTTCTAGTGGTAGAACCACGCTGCAGACGAATACTTTATCAAGAATGGCATATTATTTGTCTGTAGCATGAATGGGCCGGCTCGCCCGGAGAAGTACCACACTCCCGCAGAAAACCGGCGTCTGAGTGGTAGCTTAGCTACCGCGCTTCGTACGGTGAGCGGACTAAGTTCCGGAGGCCCAACACCCTCCCCTACCCACTCCCCCTCTGAGTCCCACTCCCACTCCCATAATTTCACTTTCCTTTAAGGTCGGCAATGCTTCCGCACTGCCTATGGGGTTGCGGATGTCTATGGGCGCCGTTGGTTGCTTTCCATTAGGTCACACGCCTGCTCGTTTGCCTTCCTATGCCATAAAAAAAGGACTTTTTCCACCAACTTACATCTGTGACGTCGTGTTTTTTAGTAATGGTTTAAAATGATATAAAACTTACCGGATTGTGTTTTCCGTTCATGTGGTAATTCATCAGTTTCTCTGTATTGAATCCGATGATACAGTTTTTACATTTGTATTTCAATTCCGCGAATTCATCTCTAGCGACATCTTCAGCTCTTATCTTCCACATTTCCTCCTCGTTCATAGTGTACAACTCGACTAGATCTTCTGGGAGATTCGTCAGTTTTCTGGACCGTTTATTTTTTGATAGTTCATCTTCTTTCACTATCTGTAAGCGAAAATAAGAATTTAAAAATCATTTACGATTTTACAGCTCATTACCTACAATCAGCTCATTACCTACAATCAGCTCATTACCTACAATCACCTCATTAGCTACAAATCTATTGCTTATACAGGCCTCATCCATGGAAGGAGAACTTACTCATATACACCATGAGGGTAGATAGAACAGACGCTGTAGTGAGATATTTCACAGTTCTTACATAAAATCCATTACTAGCCGATGGCAAAAAAACTTGTATTATAAAGCTGTGAACATATATCGACTTGTGACATGCAAGTTTTATCTGAACATCGTGAAAACTTACCTTTTACATATCTGAATGGTTGTCGCTCTTACCTCTTCATTCCGTTTCTTCTTATTCCGTTCTTTTTTGCTCTTCTTCTCCTTTTTTTTCTTCGTCTTTAATTTCGATAGTAGGATGTCGTCATCAGATAAGGCTTGATCTTGTGACACCACGTCTTCGTGATCATCTGTTTCATCAGCTACTGTATCCATTGCCGGTTCTGACTTTAAAGATTCCGATTCTGAAATTTTGGTTTTGGAGACAATGAAGTGGTAAGTACAATATTTTTTGCATGGTGACTATAAATTTGGCGATTTTTTTGTGGAATAAAAGAAAAACGAGGAAGCGTGTCACTCGATGCGAAATTACTACTACAGCCCATGGACATGTGCACACACATGGATTGGCGGAGAGGAAGGAAAAAGGATAGAGAAGAAATGAAAAGGCAGGGAAAAAAAAGATGGATTTAGACAGGATGATAGGGATGTGATACTACCGCAACGGAAGACAAGGAGTGATACGGTAGTAGCTCGGGAGGACGGGGTCGCGTACCCGCATACCAATACCATTAATACGGAACAAGCGGCTAGGCAAAGATACTTCGTTACCAACTCGGAATACATTTTATGATTGGGCACTCAATAAAAGAATTTAACACTAGATATACCAGACCAGTCAAAATGACTGTTTTCGGTATTTCAATTTAAAATTCCTACTACGTGTAATATTTTTTTTTCGTAATGATATCATGACTTTTCTAGTTATAACTAAAGAATTAATTTTATAAAGTTTATATTACTGTATATATGTTGTTAGTAAAAATAATTTGCGTTTTTGACTGGTGTTATCGCTGGTATATCTAGTGTTAAATATTATATATTATATCCTGCGAATTGGGCAATTCTCGAAATTTTCGAAAGATATTGTCATGGATTCAGGGAGTAAACAACAAAATATTTTTAGCTTCAAACGTATTTGTAAAATATATTTTAACAATAAAGCTTTACAACTTACACAAACACTTTTAAGTTTAACCTTTTGAACTTATGGAAAAATTTTATTACCAAATTTCTCAACATCGTAATTGCAGTCCTCGTCTTCAGTCTTTATAACGTCTACATGAATATGTAGATCTTCTTTCTCTTCTTCTTCCTTAAACTCCAGTGTTTCGGATGACGCCATATCCAACGTGACAATTGATAATTTTGCGGTGGCGTGCTTAGCAAAATCCATTGGTGAGTTCAGGAATGTATTCTGGAAATATGTATTAAAACACATATAGTTCTTTAGTTAAAAATCTTTATGTATTTGAGATTACATGTATTTTTAATGTTAAATTTGTATTCAAATCATTCTTATTAAACCATCGGATTATAGAAATTATTTCAAGTTATTGTTATTTTCATCGGTAGATATAATAAGTGAATTATATATACCTTTGTCGCACCACATGTATAAAGTTGAAGTGTTACAACTGGAAAGATAAACTCCACTTGCGACAATGACGGGAGGAATTTTTTCCAAAATCTTTCCAAAATGAAATTTTGTGACGTAATCTATAGATGACCCCTTAGTATAAATTAAGAACAGAACAGGGCCCAAAATATTTCCTTGCGGTACACCATATTAATCTAGTTTGAAATTCGGAATAATACATTCAAATTTCATTGTTTTAACAACATAATGTTTCTTATTTTGTAAAGAAGATTCAAATCATTATAAAGTAGAACGGTTACAACAGCGCCGCTACTAGAATACTATGATTAGACATATTTAAAAGCTTATGTAAAAACTAGAAACAATAATTTTACGACTCACGCTTTTTATAACGTCTGTTAAGAGGCAAATTATAATAAACAAAGAGGATAATATATGGACGTACTAGGCCAAAAGAATTCGAAGAATGACGAACGTGACGTCACAAAAGGTGAAAGAGGTTCTTGTAGTCGAATGCTACAAGAACAGCTTCATCACATGACACGCTCATTTAAATATATGAGTTCATGTGTAGAATGTAAATGTTACCTGTCTAGAATAATCCATAAGTACATCAAACACAGACAGAATCTGAGTACGAAAACGAACAGCGGTTTTCACCGCAGCCAGACATTCCCAGCACACCTGGATTGTCAACCCATCTGGAACCTGCAAAAAAACAAAAGTTAATTTGTTTTTAATTTTAAAAGTTTTTCTATTACCCTACTATAAAAATAAATTATAGATGGTAGATTAGATTAGTAGGTAAACAAATCATGTCGCCCGTATGTTGTTGTAGGAGGTCAAACGAGCAAGCGCGTCACTTGATGGAAAGCAATCAACACGGCTCATACACATGTGCAACACCAAAGGTATTATAGAAGCATTGCCAGTCTTTGAGTAATGTGTAGGCTTGTTTTTTGAAGGTTCAAATGTTATATCAGTTCAGAAATATCACTGAAGATAGTTAGTTTTACATGGTGTTTTTGGGAAAAAAACAACAAATTATTTCTTAATGAGTCTTCCTGTTAAAATACCTTCAAAATAAGTTCAATTAAGTTAGACAAGCAAACACACAAACTTTATACTCACAATACATGCACTAGGATTTCCTGTTGAGGGTATCATTTTACAACACCGTAACCAGAAGAAATATATAAATACAGAATAAACATTATGCAACAAAAATATTTCCAATATAAATCCTGATAGGGTAATAGAACATACAAAGTTTGGACCAGAAAGAGAATATATCATCGAAGAACCAATAGAAATTTTAGAAAGGAATTGTTGAGATGTGCAAGTAATTTGAGTTCCAATTGGAAGTGCATTTATGCTAGAAGAATATTTTGATCTGCAATGTCTTTGTAATTCATAGAGGTAATTTGTTGCATTTCTATGGAATACAGCTTTCTCTTTTATATTTCCAGTCTTAACTAGTTTATTTCCTTAAAACAGCTCAGGTTTGAGAAAAGACAAAATATGATAAAATTTATTAAATGAATGAAATTAAAAAAGAATTTCCAAACTTAGAATAATATTTCTTTGAAATTTAGAATTTTTTAATTAACAAGCATACATAACAAACACTTCATATAGTAGAATAATTTAAAGTTTGTAAAGCTGTTTGACAATAATATTACATAGACAACAAATTAAAAAATAGTATAAGGAAAGAATATTTTTTTTGGCTTGCCTGGTCTTTCTTAAATTCTGTTTCTTTTTTATTTTAATTTATTTTTGGATTACTGAAAGACATTCTACAATTATCTGTATTGAGATGTCTTCTAGAAAATTTTATATTAATTTAAAAGATTTTACAAAATAAAATGTAATAAAAATATAAATCTATTAAAAATATAAATCTATTAAATTATTGTTTATTAAAAAATCGGAAATGTCGGATCTAAGGATTTTTGTTCCATATTAATTTATATAAAAATAGACATGTTTTATTAAACAAAAAATATGAGTTTAAAACAATTTAAAATAATAATAATAAGTTTCGTTTACTTTATTTTCATTGTATTAATTCAGAAAACTAATTACTCACATCTATATTCGCCCATATTTTAAAAAACTCCTTCACTTCATCGCGGTAAAACATCTTACGATTATAATTAAGACAACCCACACATATTCCGTTTACGTTATAACCTTCGATATTAATGTTTATTTCCTTCATTTTTTCAAATTGATACCGTTGAATTTTGTAAGTAAAAAAATTTATAAGCAATGGAAGCTTTATGCCTTTCTTTCGGCCATTTTGTACTTATTTGGATCACTTTGTTATGACAGCTACTGTCTCTTTTGTATACCATGCTGTGCTGCCAAGTGTTACTTTTCTTTTACCCAAAATTTATCTTCTTTTACCTTTATCAAACCTAGATTTTGGGTATTTTTTTTTAAATATTTTAATTATTTTATAGATGAGTAGTATATCAAAACAAGGATTTGTTTTACTAATATTTAAATGAGATTCAAACAATTAGACTTCCACTTGTATTTTGTTAGTAAAATTAAAATATTTTGAGTGGGCGCGAATCTAGAAAGCGAATTATTGGCTTTGAGCTCTCAGTTGATTTACATTTTGATTGAGATTTTATGTATTGCAATGAAAATATATTGTTTGAAAATTTTAATTTAATGCCTTAATGTTATAAAATAAAAAAAAGACTGTCGTCAACGTTGTATGCTGATTGATATTATTTATTACCTTTAAAAGCCTTTATTCAGATAGGTCATTTATATCTTATTCAGTAATTTTGATACTAACATCATTATTACACTTACGTAGTTGTTATAATTCACTTTTGAGTATTTAGAATTACGCATTCATGTTGTAACTTTAAAAAATAAAATTTCCATTTTTATGGATATTCGTAAATTTCATTTGAATTTATGTTATTTTATAAAAGAAACTCAACGAGATTGTATATGTATTTATATATATGACAAAAAACATTGACGTGTTTATTACGTTTATTGATATACTTCTAAGACAGAATATGCATTCTATTAGATGGCATCAAAACTGAAACGTAAGAAAAAAAATGTTCTTTCATGATATAATCCAGTTTAAAAAATAACTTTAGATGGAGAAACTATTGAAGGGTTCATAGGATAGGTGTATTTAAAATATATATAGAGAGAGAGACATAGTTTTCATTTTTATTTTTTATTTTTGTAGTGGACTAAATGTTCGCATTCTCTTAGTTTTTCAGCAGCTTGTTCAGGAGTGAGATCTCGCTGAGGTTGTGCCAGCATTTCATATCCGACCATAAACTTCTTGACAGTAGCCGAGCGAAGTAATGGCGGGAGATATATTGCGTGTAATAACCAGTGTGGAGAATCTCTTGGTTTTGCATTTGGTCCTGTAGGTGCACCTGAGGAATATATCATAAAATAAATATTTATTATTTTAATTGTAGAGAGAGAGAGAGAGAGAGAGAGAGAGAGAGAGAGAGCAATAGTTCATATTATCATTTTGAGTAAGGGCCGCCATTAACTTCAGTATTATATTCAAATAATTACATAGATTTTATTTATTATCACATGCAGATATACGAGTTGAACGCGATTTGCTGTGCTCATCTTCAAAATCGTATTTACATACATACATATCGACATGCCTGTTTCCCGTAGGGGTAGGTAGAGACCACAGATCTCCATCTGTTACAATCTCGGCATACTTTACTGGCTTCCTCCGCACTCATTACTCTGTTTATGCAAGCCCGCCGGTTAAGGGTACTCTTGACCTGAACTTTTTTTAAATTTGACCTGGCCTTTTTTAAATTATATTTCAATAAAAATAAATCATTAAATAGTACTATTGTTTCCTACAAACGCATAAAAAGTATAATTCATATGTAGACCATACATTTTTTTTATGGGATAGGAGGGCAAACGAGCAAGCGTGTCGCCTAATGGAAAGTAATCAACGCCGCCCATGGACAACCGCGACACCGCAGGAGTCGCGGAAGCGTTGCCGGCCTTTTAGATATGTATAGGCTTATTTTTTTGAAGGTTCCAATGTCGTATCGGTTCGGAAAATATATATACATCTACGATGGACCATTACTCTCTGTGGACTGTTGTCTGTGCATCGCTGTAATAAATAATATTAGCTTTGACTATGGACATACCATGCCATCCCATGCTGTACGGGAAACTGCATTGAAACAGGTTGTCGTATTTCGTATTTAATTGTTTCATGATTTCCGCCAATCCTTTCTTCTGTTCTTCACTTAGGTCGGTCATCCTCTGTGGTTGGCCATTGATAGGCAGAAACATAGTCTCGTATGGCCATGCAGCCCAATACGGTACTAGTACTACCCATTCGGCGTTCTGAATAACTATTCGTTCCTGTTAAATTTTAAAATTCGAGTATATGTTTTAAATCTGGTAAATAAGATTAGAATAAAGAATATTAATGGAGTCAGGCGTTACTTTGCGGAAATCCATCACTATATGGACAGTCAAAAGTTTTACTTAGCTAAGATCCGCGACAAGCAAAACAATAACAGAAAATTAATAATGTGTGTTTTTCCGTTGGGTTTAGTGGATTTATTTGGAACTTAAACCAAAAACTTACCGAAAATCGGCCATCAACTCTCCACCCACCAACCAACTATACACAACGCCAAACACACACTATCACTTTTCCATCTTGTACACGACACGTGTTTCGCCCCAACACGAGGCATCTTCAGGTATAGTAGACTCTACGGAAGACAACCGAACCGTACAAAACCCAACGGAAAAACACACATTATTAATTTTCTGTTATTGTTTTGCTTGTCGCGGATCTTAGCTAAGTAAAACTTTTGACTGTCCATATAGAATAAAGAAATCAAACGAAAATAAATAAGGAAGTCAAATTAAAGGAAGCTTTCAGACAGGCTAGAAATGCATCTATAATCCCACTGGTGTTAGGGGTGTGTATGATTTGTTTATTATTATCATTTAAAAAAAAAACCTTTTATAATCTTGGCTTGCTTTTTTATTTGGTACAATTTCAAATGAGTTTACCCAAATTATTAAATTAAAAATTGATTGCAAACCAAGAATAATTATAAAGATGCTATGCTAATTATGAGAGTCATCAGTAAACAACGGAATGTTCTGTATTCCGTTGTTTACTCTCATAATTAAAAATCAATGCACAAATGTATTTTTGAAATATTGCAGTAGCTGAATTAACTAGGATTCATGGATGGATCACTAGTGGACGGTTTTCATAAAAATATTTGTAGGAATTGGTTCATTATTTATATTTACAGCCCTATAATAAATTCTACTAATTCTACGTATTTCTATTAGTTGACAACATTGCATACCTTTTTAAACATCTCCTGTTCCAAATAATCCACTAATAGGGTTTTTCCATGTTTACTGTAGTATTCTTTTTGGGTTCTGGAAGGCAAATATAATTACAAATTTTGATGTGTATTGGTTGACGAGCACGTATAAGCAAGGCTACTTATATTCATATTTAAATTTCAAGATACTTGATATTATTTAACTTAAAAATGGCATAATAGTTATAGCTAATTCCCATCAAAGAATAAAAAAAGTATTAATATCGTATGTTTTAAAAAAAAAAAAATAAAATATTTCTTACCTATCTTTGACCTTGGGCTCATTGGGTAAGAAACTGGAAGCCCAGATCTGACAGTGCGGATGCGGATTAGAGCATCCCATTACCGCCCCCTTGTTCTCAAATATTTGAACCCACGTGTACCGAAGTCCAAGTTCTTTAGTTTGTTCCACCCACCTAGGATAAAAGAAAATATTTAGGTTATGGTCGGTTCCAATATAATTTAATAAGCTTGTCTGTTATAGGAAGATAAAAATATTTTATCAATTTTACCATGGAACAATTCCTTGGAGCAATCCGTTCCTCCAAGGAATTGTTCGGAATAATTCCGGCCGCTGAATTCCACTGCCGGATAAACTCACCACAAAGAAAAGTTTCATCCTCACCATTTCGATGAATGGTGATCCAGTACGGCGCGTTTTTCCCGAAACTTCTTTCCGAACCGACACGACATTGGAATTTTCAAAAAACACATTTCTTAAAGGCCGGCAACACTTTTGCAATGTCTTTGGTATTGTGAATGTCTATGGACGCCGTTGATATCTTCGCCTGCTCGTTAGCTTTATTATCTCATAAAAAAAATCACTGAAATTTGCCGAGAACAAATCTATACATATAAATAAAACTTGAATGTCTTTTTATGATGTCAAAATAACTAGTAATTAATAATATGAGATATAATATAATAGTATTAAAACCAATTAGATAATTCTAAGAGAAAGAAATTCATAAAGTGAATAGTTTAAAATAAAATAAAATTATTACAAAATAAATGATCAGGGAATTCTTTCTGTAGTTTACATAGCCATTTTCGTTTACTTAGAATGTAGATAGCGTATATCCATAAATAAAATAATTCGTACTTACTCGTTTACAACAGCGAGTATTTCTTCTACCGACATTAGAGGTATGGTCATTGAGGAATCAGGATGGAAGCACATAACCCTGGAACAAACCGAATAATTTTCTAAAGGGCCATCCATAAATTACGACACACGTTACAGTTAGGGAGAAAGTCAACAATGTGAAGCTTCGTGATGTCCCGTGTACGTATATATCCAAAGTTTATAGTAAAAAACTCTCAATATCAACAACAACGAAAATCTTTAAAATGGCTTTATTACATAAAAAAATTCTAACCAAACGATCTTCGCACTAAATATGCCTTTTTTAAAAGAAAATGAGATTTCATTCCCTTACCTGCAGGTTCCTTTGGCTTGAGCAGACTGAAATAGAGGATGATCTGGGGTTGGTGGCTCGGGAACCCGTTCCAAGAGGGCGGGAAAGTCGTTCGGAAACACGTACGTCGAAGTATAAATAGGGTTCCGCTGAAAAATATAAGAACCAGCACATAATTATAATATAGGTATCTGGTGGCAGAGTCACGTTTACAACCGTTACTCCTACTTTCAAATAAGTATTATGCGACCTATAACTCAATATGAATATGATCGAATGTTCCTTTATACACCTAATAGTGGTAGAGCCACGTTGCAGAAGAACACTTTGTCAAGAATGGCTTAATATTTGTCTATGACATGAACGGGCCGGCTCGCCCGGGTAAGTACCACACTTCCGTAGAAAACCGGCGTCTGAGTGGTAGCTTACCTACCGCGTTTCGTACGGTGAGCGGCCGAGTTCCGGAGGCACAAAACCTTCCCCCCTCAACCCCCCCCCCCTCCCATAATGACACTTTCCTTAACGGTCGGCAACGCCTCAGCACTGCCTACCGCGCTGCGGAATGGGCTATGGGTCTATGGGCGGCGTTGATTGCTTTCCATCAGGTGACACGCCTGCTCGTTTGCCTTCCTATCGCCAAAAAATATATATGTAGATAATTGAGAAATAATTTTACGCGCGTACTAGTTTTTATACTAAACGCTTCTCGTCTTGATCCTCTTAGTCGATGGTAATGTTTGACAAAATCATTATCAGTATTAATACTCTGCGGTAATTCACTGCTGGACATAAACCCTACATAAGATGCGTCGCGCTCAAGCTCACCCTTTGGCTCACCCTTTGGCTTCACACATAAACAAATTTTTGCCAGCCGCCCTGCGCAGATTGTCGCTTCATCTTAATTGGATGTCTCTATATCACACTACGTTTGTCTTCCTTCACTTGTCCTTCATAATAAAAAAGTGATTGTAACTGCAAATAGACTTAATAGAGCTTACTTGTCCATTAGACCTGATTGCTCCAGCCTTTAAAGGATTGTTAGGGTCTGGCGGTGTTTCTTCAAGAGGTTTTTCAGTCTGTCCAGTCCAAGGTCGTCGGCATCGGTGCGGGGACACCAATATCCATTCATCTTTAAGGGGGTTGTATCTTACATGCTGGTGCTCTGAAAAAGATGAGAATCTAGACGCAATAGTTCTTGAAATGTTGCAGGGTAACGTATTGTTCCTTTTACACATTTGTATTTAAATACTTAAAAAAACTTAGGTCGTAAAATCATAGACTTTTAAAAACGTTTTAGTACCTTATAACAATATTTTAACCATAAATATATCGTTATAAATATAAAACTTATAAATAAATTAATTTTTTATTAAAATCATTAGGATTATTAGGCATGAAAATGCAAATAAATAATCCCCAATAAAATATTGTTTGTTATTTTTTTAATAAGATTAAGATCTTATTAAAATATGTAACAAAACTTAGGTCCATTGTTTTATCGGCCAAAAGACAGGTAACTTACTTAATAAAAAAGTTGCTAGCTTCACAAAAAAAATCACAAAAGGTACACGATCCTTTTCGTAATAATCCAACAATGTCTTAAAATTATTTATTATTCATTAATCAGACATTTTTACAAATATATTATTTGACCAGATAAGTTACTTATTTATTAACAATCTCATTGAAAGTTATATAGTTACCTTCTATTCATTCATTATTAAAACACTTTTAACGTAATTAACTATGATAAAAAATAAAAAAAACTAAACTATGTACTTACCAGTTGGTTCAAATTCCTGCATGATTACAATGTAATGTCAGCTGACGTCCTCATTTTACGAGATAGCACATGCTACTGAGTGATTTTTAATTCTGTAGTAAAATATCGATATCACTTTTTACTTTTAGAAATTTTACTGTAATTTGTGGTTGCAATAATAAAATTGACCCACTATAATAATGTATAACATTTGCAATATAATTTAGAATTTAAAACAGGCCAAGTAAACAAGTTACAAATAAAGGTAACTCTGATATAATGCCAGTGTCGTTAGTTTATACAAGTTGAACAGGCTTCCAATTGACATTCCCTTGATTACATCGTAATGTGTGAGTGAGACCATGGTATTGCTTATTCACTCGCATATCACGAATTCTATTAGAACAAAGACATATTATGTTTGTAAAATCATTTACAAAATAATCATAATTATTTTTTTATAATATATAATATTAAATGATATTAGAAGAAACTTAAAAGTGAATATTTACTATATATTATATAAAAATTTATAATTTATAACTTAATTACTGTGCAGATTAATTTTTAATTGAAAATTATTAATTATATTAAAAATTATCTGTGCTTAATTTTAAAATAAAATAATTATTTTAAACACGGCAAAAATGTATATTTCATCGATAATCTTACAGTGTAAAAGTCGACATCACTAAGTAATATAACTATAAAATGTTTGGATTACGACTGATCGAGATAAAAAAGTGGATGTTATCGGGTAATATTCTTTTATATTACAATAGATTCGCTGATTATGTCAAGAGTCAAGTACATTCAAAATTAATTATATTGTCTATGGTATTTGCATTACAAGAAAATAGAACAGATATAAATAAAGGATTACTACATTTTGTATCGTAAAACATAGTTTGTTATCACAGTTATGCATATGTTTTGAGGGACTTCTCATCTTGTCTGAGATTTTAGTTTAGATTTAATGTAGGAAGAAAATAAAACTAGCTAAATAAGTGCATCTACCCGCGAATTATTTACAATAAAAATGATATTCCATAGATTATTCCAAAATTGTATAAGACAGACAAGTATGTTTAAACTTTAGATATAATTTTTACTTTGCTGTAACAGCACATCTAGCGTAGATATGTAGATAAAATATAGAATAAGGTAAAAATATTATGTTTTGAAGGATTTAAATAATTGTTTAAGCGCCATCTAAGATTCTGATGCTAAACTTTTCAAAATTTTTTGTACTATAACATTAATTTCATACTAATATATATGTAATGTAGACTATTGATTTTTCAAATTTTTGTATTATTTTTATTAAAATTATCTTTATGGAAAATAAAAAAAATATTTGTTGTAGAACTTTGTTTAAGCTAATTTATTTTTCATTGATATGATTACTACAATATGACTTTGTTAAAGTTACGCTAAGCTTTTTCATTTCATATTTCTTACTCTTAACAAATGTAATGCCTGTGCTACTAGCAGAAAATAATAAATTTCATATATTAATACAAATACTAATTTTTATTCGCGCCATCTAGCATTTGTTACGATTTCGTGAAACGTTTTTTTCAAATCGTTGAATCGTTTTACTAACAAGTAAAACGTTTGAACGATTCAATGGAATTGAAAACGGATTAAATTTTTTACCTGCATTCCATTTTTATCGTTTGTAATATGAAAGTACAACATAATTATAATATAAACTATATTATAATTATGTTGTAATTTTTAGGGTTAGTATTTGGAACAGCCACTAGATGTCACCGTATAAAGCTACGACATATAATCTATTGACTTTAATTTACCAAAGGAATTTTTGGATTGTTTTACCTTATTTGAAATGTTAGAATCTATTTTAGAATGAAATAGTAGAATGAAAACGTTGAATAGAAGGTCCATGAGCTGTTTACGAACTTCAAAAATATGATTATTGATATTATTTAAAGGTCAAATAAGCAAAATACTTTTTAAAAAAAGAAGAGTGGGGATATCAGGTAAAGATGTCCTTTGATGGAAAGTAATTACTGCCAGTGCATTTATTTCATATCACTTCACTTATACACCTTTATCGAAGTATATTGTATAATATGCTTGAACCATGATTGAACAATATAACTGATAATAATATAAGATTATAAAAATGAAATAAAAACACAACGTCACTGATGGAAGTGGGCAGGAAAAGTCCATGGAATACTTGATATTAAACTAAACAATATATAAAAAAAAAATAAAGACAATTCTTTCTTTTATATCCTTCTTAATATTTATACATATAAGACAAATTATCTTCTTACCACATAAAACTAAAATTAATTAATTAAATTTCATTAATGAATTAATATTTGAAAAAACCGTTTCAAAATAGTGTCATCAACTACAACTTAAACAAAAAATGGATTTAAACTTCAGTGGATAATTAAAAAAGATTATGTGTACATCCGCAACGTTAATTTCTTTTGCCAGTCGTCTTTATTAATTAATGAATAAATAATAAAAAAAAACTGTATTAACATTAAGTGTCATCCACTTAAAGTTTTAAAAAATGTACAATATTTGATCTTGTGATTGAGTGGAGTGGAAAATGGATGTACGAATTCTTATAACTAGGCCGACATATGTATATAAGTATATAAGAATTATACATAAAGTAAGTGTAATAAGTTGGGAATTTTTAAATAATTTGTACAATAATAAAATACCGAAATGCAACTGTGTACAGTCAATTAATTTGTCGGTTTTCGTTGATGTAATAGAGCTTGTGTACAGGGGTGGATTTGTATCTATTCATATCGTTATTGTTAAATTTTCTTATTTGTATGAATATAAAATATTCTGATATAATACGAGGCTGATATTTTTCTATTTTAATAAGTAACCCACTGAAAATAATATTATTCTGATATTTGTGTGTTTAAGGAGTTATGGAGGAGAGTATTTAGATAGATAGATATATTCTTTATTGTACAAATTTAAAAAGAAAGTTATATTATTATCGATTGTAATATTTATCGCTTATAGCGATTTAATTCAGACAACCATAGGATGGACAGTGTTATAAAGATAATTTGATGTAGGTTGGTGATACATCATCGTCAGGTTGATAGAAAAAAAATTATTAATAAACCAAGTAAATAGCCATAAGCAAAAATGTTTTCTTAACAGCCCACATATGTCCCACTGCTAAGCACGGGCCTCTCCATTACTGGAGGAACCGACGTTGACCCACCACGCTTGTCCAATGCGGATTGGCGGGGTTACCAGACTCGGAATAAATATTTGTAATACATATTTATATTTATTCCGATGAGGGGTTGAAACTGAGCCATTTGGTCGTCAAGTATGTATAAATATAAGTAAATAATTCAACACAGTGATTTCTGACAAGCTTTTTGAAAATCGAGAGAGACTTCGCTTGTATCACCTCGAATCGTATTTGTCGATTATAAAATTAGTCCAATTAAATGTAAATAAAGCCGAATGTAAATAGTTTGTTTAATACAGATTGATTTTTTGACAAATCGATTGATGTGGGTCGGTCGGAGAAGAAGTAATAAATGGAGACAGCTGTCCTCAATTGGCTGCCAATTATCTGACTAGACGCGTATAGCCGAAGATCTGGTTAGATAGCGCGTCTTGTGTGAAGCCTATGGCTATCGTGAGCTGATAACGGTGACGATGATAACGAAAAGACAAAGTTTTTATTTTATTTTTTATTTTTTTTTCCGCCCACGGAGTCAATGGTCGCAGGTTCGATTCCCGCATCGGATTAAATATATATATATGGATTTATAAATATTTATTCCGAGTCTGGTAACCCCCCCCCAATCCGTATTTCCTTTCCAGCCCTTTCCTTTCTTCTTTATCCTTTCCCTTCCTCTCCGCCAATCCACGGTCTGCCGTGCCAATGGATGCATGGCTAGGGGCGAGCCTAGTCACAGACGTGCCGACTGTCCCGGGATCGGGCTCCCCCGGGTACTATGGTGCCTTAACTCAGCATGAAGGGCTTTGCTGGGGCTGACCTCCATTCTCCCTTGCGACTCGTGGGATTCACTAAGACGAATTTAATATACCTAATTAGTTGAAAAATGACGGCGACGTGGTGCGCCACCCGTCACGTCCTGATTCTCACGAGGGCGAAAAGCGACCAATCGAGAGCCGTTTCGCTGCGATGAATGATAGCGGATGGAGCTCTGTGGTCTCTGCCAACCCCTGCGGGGGATAGGCGTGAATATATAAAAAATTATAACGAAAGGACAAAGTTTTTATTTTATATATAATAAAAATAAATAACAAATCCTAATCTAGCCCTGTTGCCGCACTCGTCGGTACAGGCACTCTAGTGCACCGCTCAATGCAGCAAGCCTGCAGCAATGTCATGCTGCGCTAGAAATCATGTGCCACCTACTTTTAAATTTATAATTTTATACATACATATTTCGTTGGCTGTGCCATATTGAGAGGTTGGGGGACGATCTCGCAGTCAAGAGAGCGTATGTGGGTCGCCGAACAGGACGACGTCCTCTGGAGCGACCCAGGTACCGCTGGAGAGACATGATGGAGGATGACTTGCGCAACCTTCAAGTCTGCAACTGGCAGGAGGTGACACAGGACAGGGCGCGGTGGCGGAAGATCTGTTCCGAGCCCAAGATCCATTTTGGGTCGCTGCGTCAACAAACTTAGTTATATTTAAAAAAAAGTATATCTTACCTAAAGCAAGGTAGACGTTTAATCGGTGTTTATAATTGGCTATAAAATTTTCTAATTTTTTTACAAACTCTCCACGTTACATACATAGTGTGTATGTTACTACATACATACAGAGTGATGAGTGTGGACGACGCAAGGAAAGTGTGTCTAGATCGTAGCAGATGGAGATCTGTGGTCTCTGCCTACCCCTACGGGAGACAGGCGTAACGATATGTATGTGTTTATTATGTAAATTTAATTAATCAATTTTAGTTTTATATGGGGGAAAAAATTCTCTTTTATAAGATATAAAAGCAGGATATAAAAGCAGGAATGGACTTTAATAACTTGTTTATTAACAAGTTTGAACTAAAACATTTGATGCATAGTTAATACCATAAAACAGGTCTAAACAATTACTACCCGTAATTACAAATTACGTATGTGCCTAAGTATGTACTAAGCGTGGAAATAGTAAGCCCCCTGACTTAGGGAGGGCTTGGATTATCACCAGACTGCAATAATCTACTGCTAAACATAGACATCCTCCAAAGCGTGGAACCTTGCCCGATTTTCAGCTACTCGCGTCTTGTTTTTACCAGCCAGCCTGTGCAGATCGTCGCTCCAACTAATCAAGGGTATCATTTCATTATGTGGGTCAATACGCAGTCTCCGACAAACAGTTTTATAATAAACATGATCAGACCATTGCCCCTTTAGTTTGCGCACTCGAAAAGCTTTCATTAACTTTGGCATCACCAGAGAAACTCCAAGCATAGCTCTCCGCATAGCCCTCTGACTGAGTTTGAGGTTTGGAAACAAACAGACTGTCAATGTACACATTTCAGAACCGTAAGAGTACAGGCAGGACGCACTAGTCGAAAACGTCCTTCCTAAGTCATGAGTAACAAAGAGATCTTACGAAGCCTCCTAAATGCCTTCTCTTCTTTGTCTATTAAATTATAAATCTATATCGCTCAACGTATTCAAATTTTGAAATAGGAATTGACGTCACCGTGCGCTATAGACAAAACCGCGCATCTCTACATTTACGTTTTGACGCATTCAAGCAAAGACAATACGCGGCGCAGCCTTCGAGGTGCTGCGGCATAAAAAAATCCTAAACGAAGTTTACTGAAAACGGAACGCGGAATGCGCGCGCAATTGACATCGACCCGATACGTGTTATCTTCAGTCACCGTCCGACCACCGTGTAGGTCGGACGCGTTATTGTATGGGTGAGCTACAGTACCCCGGCGCTCCGAGCGTCGGCGATGATGAGAGACAATACCGGGCACCCTTCCGTCGTACGCCTCAGTACCGATGGCCGGCCCCTCAACCACCCCAGCCCTCGGCCTTCGCCCCATGGCGCAGAGCCCCGGCACCTCCACGACCCCCGGATTACCGACGTAGCGCATCCTACCCTGGAAAGCCTGACGAACCTTATCAGGTAACACATGTTTCGTAGCTTACACCACATGTATTAATGCCAAATATTTACATTCATCGAAACACTTCGTTCGGACGTGTTAGGCCATATTACACCTTAAACGATGTTTTTTCGATGTGTATTTTATCTGTCTACTTTTTGTACTAAAAGATAAAATTGAAGCATATTAATTTATTATGTAAATTGTGCTGTTTCACGAAAAAACTCTCTAACAAATTAACAATATTTCCGTAGATAATCATATTAGGATTATTTTTTATCGTTGTTATTTTTCACTACAACATCACTCAAGTAAACAGCTGATGTTATATTCCCAATAATATTAATCAACTCTGTTAAAAAATGATTTCAGCATTTATTTAATTTTAAAACGTTTATTTGGTTTTTTGTAAAAATTAAAAGAAATCCCTAGTTTTACGATTCTTTATAAACCTATAATATATAATCGTTTAAATTTAAAAACTGGAAACATTAAATATTTATTTTTATTAATTCATAGACAATTTTTATTGTATCTTATTTGATGTTATATTTTTAAACTAGAAATTACAATCATGTAAATTTATCTTTAATTACTATAATTACAATAGCATTTCGATTTACACATATTTTATTTTATAATTAAAAGAAAACGCCAATTTTGGGGCGTATGTAATACAGTATTGGGAATGAGTTTACGTAGATTATATAAATCTTATATAGATAAGGGACGTAAAATTTAAAAAATGGCGACGTTAAAAAACCGAAGTCTGCCAGTTTTATTCGAACTTTATAGTTATAGTTTAAAAAAAATTATACAAAATTAATGGTTGTTGAAAATCACCGTGTGGTTCAATTAATATCGTGATTATTATTTTGTGAATTATTAAATGAAAACGTAATGAAGCAACCACCGCAGTTCTGATTAATTGGTTCAGCCTTATCAGTGTTTTGTATAATTAGTAACTTCATTATAACGTCGTGATAAGTTAGTATATCGAATTAGAATTAAATAAATTCAATATTAAAGGATTTATTGGAAAGAAAAGTAGGTTAATGTCATACTCTTGTCCCACTGTCTGGCATAGGTCTATTTTCCGAACGTAGTTGAAGTCTACTTCACCACTGTGCTTAATTGCGACGAAGAAAGCTCATATAATCTGTGATAAATTTCCTCTTGTTCAGTTTTTATAATAATATTTTGCTTTCCTACCATAATTGCGTGTGATTGTGGTTTTTCCTATTGTTCAAAAGTCTATAATTATCTATTTTAATTTTCTGTATATCTATTTTTTCGGTATCTATAATTATTTCTTTAAGAAATATGTTTATTGAAAAAGACATTCCGTTATTTATAACATATCAGCAGGTTACAATAAAACTCTAATTTCTAATAGCTTTAAATGTTATTACTTTATTTTACCACTGTTACACATTGGCCTTTCCCAAACTGGGATGGTTGATCATAATTTGGATACGGTCGTCGATACGCTTGTCCAGTTTTTTTTAAGGGATAGGGTGGCACAGGAACAAGCGTGTCACCTGATGGAAAGCAATCAACGCTGGTGGCGTCGATTGCTTTCCTCATCAAATCGATACAACATTAAAACATGTACCTCCTCATATCTTAAAGGCCGACAACGCGTTTCTGATGCCTATATTATTGCAGATGTCTTTGGTCGGCATTGATTGCTTTTTATCAAGTGACACGCTTGCTCGTTTGCCTTTAATTCCATAAAAAAGACGGGCAAACGAGCAAATGTGTCACTTCACTGTGAGGCAAATACCGGAACCCATGAACCATCTACCTTAGGGCAAGGATGTAAATAATAGGAAGACAAGAAAGAATAAAGGAACGGGAAAGGAGTTAATCATAATTATTTTATTTGTCGAAATATCTAATATATTTTGATAAAGATTCATTTAGTTTCCTTCTTCATCTTCTTGCGTGGATTCCCGGATGCCGCGGAAGTAGTGACCTATCATGAGAATAACTTCTTGTATGATATTCCGCCGTCAGTTTCGGTTTTTAGCAGCATCTATCGCTTCCACAACACTTATTTTGAGTGCGGCTCGGTCTCTTTTCCTCCATCTTCCGGGTGAAGATCTGTAGGTTATGACCGGGTTTTTGGGTTCGTTTTTATGTATTTTGATACGGCATAGGAACCAGCAACTTCCAGGGGCTTTTTTGAATTCATACGACATTAGAAACTTTAAAAAATAGGCCAACACGTTGCTTAAAAGCCGAAGGCCGGGAACGCTTCCGCAATGCCTATGGCACTACGGATGTCTATGTGCGGCGTCGATTGCTTTCCATCGGGTGACACAACTACTCGTTTGCCTTACTATCCCATAAAAAAGAAGACGCGGAAGTCAATCGATGAGACATAACCCTATGTTTTAAAATACGATCATAAATGTGAAATTAATAGTTATAATTCACTTCTTGATATCGGTATCTCGCAATTAAAAAAAAATAAGAAAGATATTACAGGAATTCTTTTAAACCGTTCCAACATCAATAGTTCAATAGTAATACCGATCCTATTATATTATCGTATGTGCAATCTCTTCAAATTCAACAGTTGCTGCTTTTTAGGTATTGTTTTAATCTCAATATTTGGTGACGGGATTGGGGATAACAGATTGGTTTTTATTTTCAGGTAGAAGTTACTTCTTTATGTCCTAGTTTTTATACGTATGTCCGTTTTGTATGACGCCCCTAGAAAGAAATGTGGTGATACTATTTATTGCCTATTTTATTAATTTGTACTATTTTATTTATACTATTTTATGCCTGTTTATGGTTCCAGGCATAAAACAGTATAAACATTATCATCATAAACATTATCGATTACTTTTTCATTTGAATGTATTTGTATATATCTAAATAATAATAATAATAAAATATATCCTTCCACAAACAATTTTTCGCTGCAATCATGTATAACATTGTATCTAGAATAGGTATGGTTTTTTAATGGATCTGTTGACGAGGCAGTTGCAACTGGCTTATTCATCCAGTAATGATCTAGTTTCAATAGATACCGTAGCGAGCTAGCTGCACGGGCAAAATACAATGTTCAGCCAGCTTTGTCTATGGTCGCATTGAACGCATAGATATAATAGTAAAAAGTTAGACTTATAAGTAAAACACGCTGTTCTATTTTACAAATATGTCAATAAACTAACTATTTTTGCCAATAAGATCGGATTGTGGTTAAATTTTCATACTAAATGTGATGATATTTATGAATTAATTTTTTCGTATTTAGCAATCATTATCGTTCAAATAAATATGTCGTTGTATATATTAAAATATCGTTTAATCTTTTTCTGTCTTCATTTATACATAACTTTATTTATTTGTTTATTGCTTATTAATACTTATGTGAAAATAACCACGGTGTACATTTCTTGGCTCTAATTAAATATATCAAAGTTCTTTGACTGAATTTACATTGACAGAATTCACTGGTAGTTGCCATAAATAAAGAATTGACCATGGGTATTTTATGACAGAAATGTATTTTTTTTTTAATTTATTTTAGTCTATTTTTACCTCAACTTTATTCCTTCCTTATTTGAACCGCACTGATTAATCTCCTTCATGTCTTCTCCGTTCTATGTGACATTGGCGAAATCATCAGTGCTATTTTGACACTATTGAAAGTCTTTAGTTTAAATGAATGAGTGAATGAATTTATTTCAGGTTTTATATCCCACGTAAATACATACTTAAAACATTTTAAAGCTACGTAATTTGCCCACGCTTCGAGGCAGGGGTGTGACGTGCGTAGACAAAATTATAAAGGCTTTAGAGGACAACTAGGTCATTCCCACGCAAAATGGTTGCTTGCTTTATTTATTCCATTCGATTTATTAAAAGTAATCGTCAGTTATTCTCTCCTTTTCTCTGATGGCAATTAGCTATAACTATATTGCCAGTATTAAGTAAAATAATAACAAGTATCTTGAAAAAATGCAGAAATCGAGCATCTAGTGGCCCAACCCAATGTAATAGGAGTGACTAAGGCTCACCGACTATGTTGGCTGGGCCACGTTGAGAGGATGGGGGAGGATCGCGCAGTCAAGAGAGCGTATGTGGGTCGCCCAACTAGACGACGTCCTGTGGGGCGTCCCAGGTACCGCAGGAGAGACTGCGCCACTTCCTTCAAGTCTGCAACTGGCAGGACAGGGCACAGTGGCGTAAGATCTGTTCGGAGGCCAAGATCCATTTTGGGTCGCTGCGCCAACAAAGTTAGTTTTTTTTTAGTTAGTATCTTGAAATATAAATTCAGCTTGTCACGATGCGTCTTGATAAAATGGTGGCCAGTAAACTTATATGGCCTTTTGCAGTCAAGTTAATAGATACGATACACGTATTTGTTTTTATTTAATTTTACTTCTTCGCCTTAATTTAACTATATTAAGCAATACACTCCTGTGATGTCGCGGTTGTCCATGGGCGGCGTTGATTGCTTTTCATCAGGCGACACGCTTGCTCGTTTGCCCTTCTATTCCATAAAAAAAAAGAAAAACCTAGTAAAAGACACCTACAAGAAAAAACGGGTTTTCGTATTGTGCAGCTTACCATACTATAAAGCATGGCTTGGCATGTGGCAGAATATATAAAAAGACCGAAGAAATATACAGAAGAATTTAATTTTTACATTCGTAAAAATGTAATTTTTACATTCCTTACCAACTCGTTTTGTTGGTGTTCATATAAAATATCTCATGTCCCTTCATCATCATCATCAGCTCACGGCAGTCCACTACTGGACATAGGCCTCATCCCAAAAACGCTACCTATCATTCACACATCGCACCGTTTCAAACTGTCAAAATGGTTAAATAAAAATATGAATTTATTTATATTTGATTGAATGTGATTCCTCGAACTGTTGATAAGATTGTCATCTACGGGAAAATAATCTCATTTGTAGTTATTTGCTTCGTGCTGCCAATGTGAAATTCAGTATGCTAAATTTCGATATATATATATATATATATATATATATATATATATATATATATATATATATATATATATATATATATATATATATATATATATATATCATAATATCAATTTTGATATGTATTATGATATATTCCTTTCTCCTTCTTCAAATCTCCTCTTCTTTTCCTGTTATTCATATCTCTAAGGTATGCAATGCATTTGTAGTGTCCTTTGCATCCTAGATGCTTATGGCAATAAGTGACCTAAATGCTCTTTTGTTATAGCAAAACAGTTTTATTAAACACTTAATATTAAATGAATATCTATTGATAAATTTAATTACAATGTGTAAATGAAGTGAAATGTAAATTCTACACATGTACATACATACATATGAACACACCTTACCCCCGTGGGGATAGGCAGAGACCACGGATCTCCATCTGCTACGATCTCGGCATACTTTCTTTGCTTCATCCACACTCATCACTGTCTAAATACAAGCTCGCCGATTATTTTTAACTGTGTACTTTTGTTCTGGCCTTTCTTGAGAACTTCAGCAATTTGGTCATGATATGTTCTCCTTGGTTTTCCCCTACCGACCTTTCTGTTCACATCCCCTAAAAGAAATTTATTTTTATTTTATCAGTCGTCTTTTATCCATCCTCTCTATGTGTCTAAACCATCTAAGCATCCCTTTCTCAACTTATATCACATCTTCTTTTACTAAACATCGCTCTCTTATATCTTCATTCCTTGTTCTATCAGACAAAGTTACCCCACACATACTTCTTAACGCTCTCATTTCCACCGCATTCAGTCTGCTTTCATGATTGTTATGCCAATTTCAACTTTCACTACATTATTATATATGTATTGTTCAATTTTTACTATTAGTTCACACTCTACCTATATATATATATATATATATATATATATATATATATATATATATATATATATATATATATATATATATATATATATATATATATATATATATAACATTAGATGTTAATATAGTTATTTCAAATATTAATTCATTATTTATATTTAATTAAATAAAATTCTGTTATATGAGATATTTAGCAGGATATAAATTTAGTAATAAATAGCCGGAACAAAAGTAGAAATCGACTTAATTTTTTTATATTACTTGTATATCATGATATATGAAACTAAATCTTTTTTTTAATACTTTATTGTACACACAAAACATACAAGAATTAAAAGGAAAGAAGATATACAAAGGCGAGCTTAACTCAAAATTGAGTTTTGTTCCAGCAAACCCAGGAGTGAAAGAGAGATAAGATAAGCTGTGAGGATAGAAATAAGTGTACAACAACAAAATATAATAATAATATACATAGCAATCTTTCGTACATATCTGATATAAATCTGTGAACTCCGTTGTCCGTCCGTATCTATTTTTTAACGTATCTATTTTTTTATGTCAACAAAAGTAGACTGAATTTATTATTTAGGACGGTGGTAGTCTGTATTTAAAGGCGCAATACGTCATAGGACTGCGCAGTGATGGGTCAGGACAGCACCAATCCCGGTGACCGGGCCGCGAGGATGTTACTAGAGCGGCGTGCTTATTGATTTTAACCCCATGCCCGATGTAGGTCACAGCGAGGGATGCCAGAGATGCACTGGCCGATGTACTGATGCAGCCATTCATTACTTCAATAATTCAACACTAATCATGAGCGTCGAATAATATTATAGAATTTTACAATCCCAAAAACCAAAAAGTGAGGGATCGGGCTGATTGGGGCTGGCCTTTATCTTAGTCAACTTCCAATAATTTAGTCCAGAAATACAGCGAGGTACCTATTGTCGCCAGCATTCTGGGTACATTTCCGCAATGGTAGATAATTTTTTTGGTTACCTGTTTTTCATAATTTTAGTTGTCTTCTCTATCTTATTCAGATTATATCTCTATTAAGTTTAGATAATATTATATAAATTACTTTACTCCTTTTAAATATTATTAATTTAGGTTTATGAAATGAAAGAAGACTTTTATTTATTATTATTTTTATTACCTAAAAGTAATAAAAGATTAAAGACGAGATCAATGGATCAACGTGTAAAATGCTCCGCTAATTTGCTCCAAGTTTGTTTTACATTAGTTTTTTGTTTCGGAATATACAAAGCCCCTTGATCGATTTCGAAATTCGAAAAATTCCACATATTTCAGAGTAATTTTTGATTGTATAAGTTGACGATATATTGTAATATTACTTTTAAATGCCTGTTAAAAAATTATAGCAATATTTTTAAATCTAAGAATCATATACGATTTAAATGAATAACGATCCTGGTCGGGAGTTTGTTCAAAAAAATTGGCGCCATTTTGAACGCTTTTATTTTAGGAAAGCCATTAGTTCATCTGCGTGTTGTATTGCAGTCAATCCTTTAATAAAACCTTTAAACTTGTATTTTTTTTATGGGATAGGAAGGCAAACGAGCAGGCGTGTCACCTGATGGAAAGCAATCAACGCCGCCCATAAACATCAGCAGTGCCATAGACAGTGCAGAAGCGTTGCCGACCTTTAAGGAAAGTGTCATTATGGGAGAGAGAGTGAGGGGGAGAGGGGTTGGGTCTCCGGAACTCAACCGCTCACCGGACAAGCGCGGTAGGTAAGCTACCACTCAGACGCCGGTTTTCTGCGGGAGTGTGGTACTTCCTCGGGCGGGCCGGCCCATTCATGCTACAGACAAATATTATGCCATTCTTGACAAAGTATTCGTCTGCAGCGTGGCTCTACCATAACTTTGTTTCGAGATTTTCGCATGTTACGTAGCGGAGTAGTAAACATATTACATAGAAGTCAGACTTCCAAAAGAAAGCGGACTTCCCCGTTCAATCTGTTTACGTATAGTGTAGATAAATGTTGTAAATACCATTATAAATTATTTTATCATAACTTTTATTTGAGATATTAAGGCTTTGAAATAACCCATTGCTTTATACTTCGGTTGATTATAAATTGTATTATTCAAACTATGGATATTACTGCATCTAATTAGAAATTTAGGTCAAGTTTAGCGAATCCTTGCGTTATAAAGTAGGTTAAGATTCGAGGTGTCATAGCGTTATTAGATATACTTACTTACTCCGCTGGCTCAGTGACCCGAAGTGGATCTTGGCCTCCGAAACGAGAGCCTTACATCTTTCCCTGTCCTGCGCTAATTCTTACCAATTGGTGGCTTGAAGTTTGCGCAGTTCAGCATCCACCTGATCTCTTCAGCGATCAACTGGCCTTGGCACAAATATGCCCTCTTCACACTCCGATCCTCGTGTATTCGCTCAAGGTGACCGAGTCAACGAAGTCGATGTGCCTTAATCTCGCCCATAATGTTTAGCTGGTGCACATAAGATCTTCTATCTCGGCGTTATACATATATTATTTGTATATATACATATATATATATTTGTTTTGATCTTTGGATAGGAAAGCAAAAGGAACAAGCGTGTCGCCCGATGGAAAGCAATCGACGCCGTTCACATATATCTGCAATATTTTAAGCGTAATAGTAGCGAGCTTTTGAGAAATATTAATTAATACTTGTTTGTAAAGGTTCCAATGTCGCATCGGTTTGAAAGAGTTGCTGAAAACAGTTGATTCCACAGAGTCTGTTCAGTGGAACTCGTGGAGAGAAGTTTCGGGAAAACGCACCGTACTAGATCTCTAATCATGCAGATGGTAGCCATGAAACTTGATTAATTTATTGAACATTATTGTTTTTGGTTATCAACTTATCAATGGTCGATCAAGGCTGGAGGAAGTTTTTCCAGATTACGAACGTGCCAATTTCTAGGGAAGCACTTAACTCTAATCATACAGATGATAGCCATGAAACTTGATTAATTTATTGAAGATCATTGTTTCTGGTTACCAACTTATCAATGGTCTATCAAGGCTGGTGGAAGTTTGTCCAGATTACGAACGTGCCAATTTCTAGGGAAGCAATTACCGACGTAAAAGTAGGAGAGTTGAGAGTCTCATGTGATTTAATGAATCCATCCAAGCCTTCTCTTTTTCGTTTTTCTTTCTTGCCTATATAATCTCTCTTTACCTTTCAATTAGATAAAACCGTAAAAGTATTTTTGAGACTGTTTTACACAATTTTATATTTATATCCTGCATATAAGATCCATTCATAAAAAATATTCGAAAAATCGCAGGTTACATTTGGCTGTATAATTCGATAACATTGGCAATGCGGAGAGTCAAGTGTAAAAAGAAATTAAAATGTTTTGCGCTTGCCCAATTAAGAAGCTCTCGACACGACAACAAATGGAGTGACTCTCGACTCGGTGAGGTAGATGCAAATAAGGAAGCCTGTTGTTTTATGTTGCCCTGGTTGATAATTCGTTAACACTTTTCTAAAGAAACGATCTATGAAATGAAATTAAAGAAAAATTATGAATAAAAAATTTATTCATTAGACAGAACAAAAAGAAAATTTCTCAGCGTGGATTTTCCCAAACTGCTGGAATTTGCCATAGTCGCCACGAAACAGGTGGGTAAGCGAACGCGTCAAGTTTCTCACACCGGATACATTCATCTCGATTACTGATCTGTGATAGTTAATGCGTGATTCTGAATTTAAGACACAGTAAACTCCCATTTATCCGAAATGATCTGGCCGACGGCCGGTTCGAATAACGAAAGTTTCGGACACACCGAAGTCCCCTGTTTTCCCGCATTAAATATCCCGAATTGAGATAAACCAAAAAACAAGCTTTCAAATATCTTCATCAACAGCCTGCGGCAGTCCACTGCTGGACATAGGCCTTCCCCATGGAGCGCCACCTAGCCCGATCTTCGGCTACACGTATCCAGTTTCTGCCAGTCGCCCTGCGCATATCGTCGCACCATTTAGCCGGGGGCGTCCCACAGTACCGAGACGCGGTTTCCACTCCAGCACTCGTTTGCTCCAACGATTGTCGGATCTCTGATAAACGTGCCCAGCCCATTGCCACTTTAGTTTGCTAATTCGAAAGGCTATGTCGGTGACTTTAGTTCTCTGGCGGATTTGTTAATTCTGAATCATATCTACCAGAGAAACTCCGAGCATAACTCTCTCCATAGCTCTCTGAGCGACTCTGAGATCTCAAGATTCGCCGATTTAACAAAATTCTCAATCAGATTCATTGTTAACCGAGTTACGTCAACTTCCGAGCAAAAGAGAGCGATTTTTAAAACAATCGAGTCTTAATAACCAACCACCGACAATACCACAAAACAATGTGTGTTTTGAGACATTCTTTTCAGTTCTAGAAAATCGTAAACAATTACGCAATGCGCTCGCGATTACGCCAATTTGAACTGGCGCTTCTCAATCTGAATTGTAGATTTAACGAACTCTCTTATTCTTCTTTTACTGCCTTTCCGATTAGTGAAAAATTTCAGCCAATCTAGCTCTCAAGCTAGCAACTATTTCTGTTTTTTGGTCAGGAAAAACAGTTCCTACCACTCGTTATTTTTGTTTATTCGAAATATTGCAGAGTCAAGACTTACCTTTCCGTTCCCACACGTCTTTTATTCATCATTCATTCTTGATTAATTATATGCCTCATAAGTAATTTTTGACATTCTGAAAAATTCACGTTTCTGTACACATTGTATTTGTCAGATTTGTTTCATTTTAATTTTAGATACAAATTACAAAAATTGGTTTTCGAAATGTCCATCCTTGTCTTTGATATACTATTAATTTATTATTATAAAAAAAATTCATTTAAAAAAATATTGCCATATTCCAATTCTTAATTTATTAACCTTCCCATGTAAATTATTAGTAGTTTAAGTAGGTGCTTTTCATTTGCTTAAAAAATACATAATGCAGATAAGAAGAAAAAAATATATAAGGTTATATATGTGAAAATTGCAGGTGCAATATCTCTTTACACGCAAAGTATCTTTTAGTATTTTGATTCATAAAGTTTTCCTCAAGCTATGATGCCAAAGTCTTTTGTGATATTTCTTACGGCATAGGCGGGAAATATAAACAATTAGAAATTCAGAAACGTGCTAGCTACCATTAAGCATCAACAAAACGTTTTTTACCTTGGCCTGAAATGTGACAAAAGCGTCGCGTCAGCCAGCCTATATACTTTTTTAATATCGCAGGCGAATACACCCCCGCAGTAGGACGCTGGCCCGGGCCGCATTCACGTGACCCAGTTTCGCCGCTCAATGCGGGGCGCAGTGCGGCGCCCTGATTGGACAGCCGCACCAGCCCGCCATTAGGGACGTCGCCGATACCTGCAAAGTATCGACAATTTTAATTTTCGCAACCAATGACGTTACAGCTATTATAGATATGATTTATTGTACAAAATTCTTGGTGAAATAACTGACTTATATAATAATATATGTATTTCCATTACATTGGATGATTCACAATTTTTTTAAATTAAGATAAGAGCGTTCTCAGGTTTAGTCATGCTAGAAATAGCATGTGAAAAGTTTTCGTACATTTTTTTAAATGCTATTAAAATCAATTTTTTTTTCACAGCTCATATATATATCCCACTGCTGAGCATTGACCTCTCTATTGCTGGAGGAACGAAAGTTAACCCACCACGCTTGTCTAATGCGGATTGGCGGGGTTACCAGACTCGGAATAAATGCCATACATATATTTATTTAAATGCAAGAATCGAACTAGCGACCACTGATTCCGTGGGCAGGAGTCCCAATTTGTCGCCTAATATATTATATAAGATAATCTTCATTAATTAAATTTAATTAATGAAGTAATAATTAAAATTATTTTATATAATTAAAATTATAAATATTAAAAAATAATATAATTATTAATTTCAATCATACATTCAATTATAATCACTGTTTTATTCAATATTAGTAATTATGTTAGTCGCATGAAACATAACATGTAACATAACATCATAATTAATATTAAATTAATTCCTAAACTATTTATTACGTTTCTGCAATGCGTATGTTGTTGTAATAGTCTATGCGTGTTAATTGCTTTTCATCGAGCGATACGCACGCTTCGTTTACTTCTTATACCATGTAAAACAAAAATACACACAAATAGTTAAAACTTACGTGTGTCTTCCATACACCACAACTCTCCGGAACCTCTCCGGTTTTCTGAACTGATACGACTTTGGAATCTTTGAAAAACAAGTCTACTTATATCTCAGTGCTTTCGCAATGTTAATGTTTTGTGTGTTGTTTGTGTGGTGTTGATTGCTTTCCATCAGGCGACACGTTTTTATATTCCATTCCCATAAAAATATACGGTCAGCTGTATCACCATTATTGTGATAAAATATCAATATCAGCCCACGGCAGTCCACAGCTGGACATAGGCCTCACTCAAGGCCACGCGCCACCTCGCCCGATCTTCGGCTACACGCATCCAGTTTCTGCCAGCCGCCTTGCGCAGATTGTCGCTCCATCTAGCAGGAGGGCGTCCCACACTACGTTTGCCGAGTCGCGGTCTCCACTCCAGCACTCGTTTACTTCAACGATTGATAAAATATAATTTACTTGAAATATTATAATGTTTCAGAAAAATTATATATAATATAGAGTCTTTATTTTGCGGAAATCCATTATAAAGATGGAAAGTCAAACCGTACCTAGCTAAGATCCGCAAAAAATAAATTGCGATTTTTTGCGGATCTTGGCTAAGTAAGTTTTGACTTTTCATTTTAATGTGGTATTAATAACGCCCAATATTAAAATGTATAAAATTAAAAATTTAATTTTGGTTAATTTTCAAATATGTATTTTAAATAAAAGACAAATCACACTCAAAATATAACGACATATTATGAGTTCTTTTCTAGTTCTTTTATCCTGGTTGATGGTATGGTAACGTTATTTTTATGTTAATATAAATCTAATACTCCGACCTAATAGGCTCAATAACGAAGCGATACCCTCGGAGTCCGTGGTCGCAGATGCGATTCCGATATCCGGACAAATATATGTAGTACTTATGTCTATTTATTCCGAGTCTGGGTCTTCCGCTAATCAGCCTAGAACAAGCGTGGTGGATTAAATATCTAATACATCGGTCCCATATACAAACAAATACTCTTCAAAAGGGATTGAAGTATTTTTTCTCGTCATGAACACTTTTTTTATCCATGTCCAGTTCAAAAACTTATTAGGGAAGGGGAACATGTTTCGAACTATAATGGAACGTAATGTCTGAATGATAGAGCTTAAATTATAAAAGCACTAAACGAAACACGCGATTCATTTGAAACAATTCGAAGGCGATGTGATTCATTTGAAACATGCGAAAGACCATAAACCAATAATTATTTTTAAAGAAAGTTATATTGGACTTCGAATGAGTTAGAGCCGCATTACTCAATATGTACTCAATAGGTAACGCCGCGTTGTGGGAGCTGGAGACTTTTAGGGTGGTAAAGTGCCCAAAATGATTTGGGGGGGAGGGACGTTGAAGTTGTTTACGGGGAGCGTTGGCTGATATAAATTTTAAAAACTAAACCAAAATCAAATCGAACTTCTAGAGCTGTACAGTTGGATAAGACTGATATGACACGCTATGGTAAAATTATAATCATTACTGCGATCGTGATTTTTAAGATGTGGTAAATTCAAAATATTTGGGGACGATGGAATATTTTTTTTAATGGGATAGGAAGGCAAACGAGCAGGCGCGTCTCCTGATGGAAAGCAATCAACGCCACCCATAGACATCCGCAGTGCCACAGGCAGTGCAGAAGCATTGCGTGTCATTATGGAAGGGGGGGTTGGGCCTCCGTAACTCAACCGCTCACCGGACAAAGCGCGGTAGCTAAGCTACCATTCAGACGCCGGTTTTCTGCGGGAGTGTGGTACTGGAATGTGTGCCGTTCTTGAGAAAGTATTCGTCTGCAGCGTGAATTCCCAAAGTGGGCGGTAGACGAATAAGTTTCAGAATCTCTGAGCTAAAGGATTTGATTTAGAAGATAGTATATGCAATAATTCAGTGGTGAAATTAATATATTATATTTATAAATAACAGTCATAAAACCTAATTCAAGAGAGATATTTATTTTCTTAGTCCGGCTAAAACTCAAAAACGGTACGACCGATTTCAATAATTTTTTTTATTTTGTTCGTTCTAATACAGGGAAGATTTACGAATAAAAAAACATAGGGAAAACATAAAAGAACAGCTTGAAAAATGAAAATTTCTCGTTCTTCCTTTTACTTTCAATAGATGGCGTTCGTGGCTATTGTTTTTTGTGCGATTTTGAAAAGTATTGCATACCTAGGTACTAATATAACAGGGGAACATAAATTGTGGGTGAAACGAAATTCACCGGCTCGGTATTATATAATCAATTACTGTGTATCTTTGTTTCTAGTGTACAATAAATATTATATCTATCTATATGGACGGTCAAAAGTTTTACTTAGCTAAGATCCGCGACAAGCAAAACAATAACAGAAAATTAATAATGTGTGTTTTTCCGCTGGGTTAAGTGGATTTATTTGAAACTTAAACTAAAAACTTACCGAAAATCGGCCATCAATTCTCCACTCACCAACCACTATACACAACACCAAACACACATTATCACTTTTCCATCTTGTAAACGACACGTGTTTCGCCCCAACACGAAGCATCTTCAGGTATAGTAGACTCTACGAAAGACAACCGAAAAGTCACTTTTGATAAAAAGTGGAAAGTGTGTATAGTTGGTGGGTGGAGAATTGATGGCCGATTTTCGGTATGTTTTTGGATTAAGTTCCAAATAAATCCACTTAACCCAACGGAAAAACACACATTATTAATTTTCTGTTATTGTTTTGCTTGTCGCGGATCTTAGCTAAGTAAAACTTTTGACTGTCCATATAGTGATGGATTTCGGCTGAACTCCAAGGCCTGACTCCATTAAAAATCTTATATCTATCTATTTATCTATTTTAATCTTGTCCAGTTGGTTGGATTATTCTTGCATAACAAGGTCCAATATTGCTGAAGCGCAGCCCAAGTTCCGCTATCGGCGAAAAGCCGAACGCCCTGCTTGTACCCGTTATTGATTCCGAGTGTAAAATGCCGCATTACAGCATGTATTATGTAAGTAATTAGGACCATAATTGCTCGCTGAGGTTAAAAGCCTTTTGATGGATTGGCCTGCGGTATTTGGGCGATTAGGGCGAGATTTTCGGCCTTATTTATGGAAGATAACAGCTCGTTTCACTTGATGAGTTTTGTCTTAATTCCCTCAAATGATGCAGGTTAGCTATATAAAATAATTATAGCATACATTATATAGTGGTAGAGCCACGCTGCAGACGAATACTTTGTCAAGAATGGCATAATATTTGTCTGTAGTATGAATGGGCCGGCTCACCGACTTCCGCAGCGCCATAGGCAGTGCGGAAGCGTTGCCGACCTTTAAGGAAAGTGTCATTATAGGAGTGGGAATAGGAGGGGGAGAGGTAGAGGGGGGGGAGAGTTGGGCCTCCGGAACTCGGCCGCTCACCGTACGAAGCGCGGTACCCAAGCTACCACCAGACGCCGGTTTTCTGCGGGAGTGTGGTACTTCCCCGGGCGAGCCGGCCCATTAATGCTACAGACGAATATGCCATTCTTGACAAAGTATTCGTCTGCAACGTGGCTCTACCATTATCAAAAAAATATTCACATTCTATTCTAAGATGATGTCTGTAAACATTACAATAGGATGTGAATGGTGGGAGAGGAAGAACGAATTAATGAAAGGGGAAGAAGGAAAAAATGTGGGAGAAAGGAAATGGTTCTTCTGAATCTACCAATCACAGTACAAAATGTAGTAATACAGTAAAATACCACTTAACTAAAGTACTGAATTTATTTCTTGGCGACTGTTCGGTTTAGCACTTAGCGTATAAATGTATAGTGAACAAACGAGCCACGGTAACTGATTTCATATCGCGGTCGGAATGCAAATAAAAAATACATTTTGAGAATGTAGTATTAAGTTTCGTAGCCAGTTATAAGTTAGTTATAAGAAGTATTATTTGAGTTGATTAATTCAAAATTAAAATCCTTTATTTTTCGACTGACTTTGAATAAGGGTTATATTTTATTTGATATTTTTTATTATTTTATATTATATTGGGTTATATTTTATATTGTATTTTATTTGAGTAGAAAAAGGAATGCTTAGATGGTTTGGGCATATAGAGAGGATGGATGAAAGCCGACTGACGAAAGAAATTTGGCGAAACCTTGCGAATGTGGAAGGGCCGGAAGAGGAAGATCACGAAAAACATACCTTGACCAAATTGGTGAACTTTTTAAGAAAGGCCAGGTCAAGAGTACCCTCAACCGGAGGGCTTGCATGAGGAGAATAATGAGTGTGGAGGAAGCAAGGGAAGTATGCCGAGATCGTAGCAGATGGAGATCTGTGTCTCTGCCTAACCCTACGGGAGACAGGCGTGACGATATCTATGTATGTATGTATGTATGTATTTTATTTGATAGATGGCTCTACCACAGTCAAATAAAATATAACCGTTGAGTCTGCGAATGGCAGCCCCACCGCTGAGCTATTTGGTCACCAATTGGCTTCACAATACATCGTCGAAATGGGTAATACGTATTACTTATCAGCAGATTTTAATTGGCACATGTTTGACACAGTTAGATATGAAATCGTTAATATTAAAATAAACTAAAATATAAAAACTTTTATCGGGCACCAATTATTGTCATTATTAAGAACAGATTTTTATCGATAAAACAATTGTGTTATCGATTAAATCCGTAACTATTGATGCAGTCATGTCGTGATGATGTCAGGTATCGTACAATGTACCTTCTTTGATAACCGACAATATTGTATTTGTTTTTTAAAACAGAACTTACTAACTTAGGCGTGCGCAATCATCTAAAATAAGTCTTGGCGTTCACCAATAAGTGTCGCCACTTGGGTCGATCTTGCCGTTGGATCAATCAGTGGGAGCCGTCGCAAGTATTCGATTTGGCTCTCTCTCTTTCAGGTTATCAAGTCAAGTCCTCTTTTAATAGAAAAGTATATTTAGAAAAGGTTCTTTAATGTCCAACTTTGGACGTAGGCCTCTCACAATCTCGTCCATTCCCGTCTTGAGCTATCGACATCCAATCATGCCTTACGTGTCGAGTGATATCATCTTTCCATGTCGTAGGTGGTCTACTTTACGGTCTAATATGTGCTCTAGGTCTCCAGTCGAGCATTCTACGTGTCCACCTGTTTTGGGTCATTCAAGCAATATGTCCTGCCCGCCTTCACTTCCTCTCCGCGATCACCATGACTACATTTCGAACTTTGGTCTTAGATCTGATCTACTATACCTGATGATGCCTCGTGTTGAGGCGCAACACGTGTCGTGTACATTGTGAAAGTGGTAGTGTGTGTTTGGTGTTGCTGATAGTGCTTGGGATGTGGATAGTTGCTGACGGCCGTTTTTTCGGTAAGATTTAGTTGAAGGTCCCTTAAATCCACTTTTTACTTCCGTATATACACATTATTAATTTTCTGTTTTGTTTGCATATCGCGGGTCTTAGCTAAGTAAAGGTTCTAACTGCCCAAGTGGTCCTGTCACGTAATATGTGTGTGTGTGAATTTTTTTAATAATGAAATATAATTATTACTATTAGTAAGTAAGGCATGTATTTTAAAGTAAATTTATTGACGTTATTATTGAAAACGTTCCCTGCCAGATCATTTTTTGAAGATTTTCCGTTCAGGCCGCGTGTTACACATATTGGTTTGCTGTGTTACGCATTTAACTATACACCGTTTTCTTGATTATTACGATTTTTGCACTATTGTAAGCCAAAGGCGAAAACAAAACAATATAGTTGTAAAACTCAGGGCATATACACTCCACGAGTCATGGAATGTAAAACAGCAATGCATTTTGTAATAATACACTTACAATGTTATGTTGATAGTTCAATTCAACATTGAAGTAACTAGGTTTTTTTTTTATGGGATAGGAAGGCAAACGAGCAGGCGTGTCATCTGATGGAAAGCAATCAACGCCGCCCATAGACATCCGCAGCACCATAGGCAATGCGGAAGCGTTGCCGACCTTTGAAGAAAGTGTCATTATGGGAGTAGGAGGGGGAGTGGGGAGGGGGGAGGGTGTTTGGCCTCCGGAACTCACCCCTCACCTTACGAAGAGAGATAGCTAAGCTACCACTCAGACGCCAGTTTTCTGCGGGAGTGTGGTGCTTCCCCGGGCGAGCCGGCCCATTCATGCTACAGACAAATATTATGCCATTCTTGACAAAGTATTTGTGTGCAGCGTGGCTCTACCACTATGAAATATCTGGGTGATCCATATTTTTTTTATATAAATACTTAAATATCTATGGTCAGGTTACAGGTACAAACATGGTATGTTAATGTAGATTGCTTAAGAAATTGACAGCACTTTGCCCAGGAGTGGAAAATATATAGGCTGAAAAACACAAGCACTAGTTTTCATAGCGCAAGTTTTATTAGCTTAGTTGGAATGGTTAACAAGATGTCTAGAAGTTTAAAAAAAAATTGTCAGTTTTTTTTAAGCATCCTTTAGGAAGTATTGTGTAAAAACAACAGTTTTCATTTTCGGTGTAATGCATGCGTAGTTTTTAGTCCTGCGCAGCCCGTTATCAGCAGTGTAGGTACTTACCTCTCAAGGTCTGCCATTTTGTTTGGCCGGTTCACGTGTTCGCTCCGTCTCTTTTACTCTTATGAAGAAAATAGATGTAGACAATAGACGATTGATAGCGCAGGTGACTATTTTATGTGTTTGGCATTTGTATGAAATGAATTCAATTTTTTGAATCTATGGAAATGGAAAAATGTTTAGTTTTTTTTTCTTTTCTCTCATGGCAATTGGTTATAACTATTATGCCAGTGTCAAGTGAAATACGATGACATCAAATTTCTTGAAATATAACTATGAAATTTATTACGTTACGTATTGATAAAATGGTGGCTATTCTACCAAAACCTTCTATAGACTTTTTTAGTCAACTTAAAAAGTCACGATATACGCATTTAATTCACATCACCTCACTTATACGCCTTAATCGAACTATATTGTATAATACACCACCACAATTAAACAATATGAACTGATAATAATATAAGATTATGAAAATGAAATAAAAACACAACGTCACTGATGTAAGTTGGAGGGGAAAGTCCTATTGGTATTTGTGTTGTGTAGCATTTTATGTATGACATGAGTTTTTCCGTAAGGCTTTAACAATATGCTGCTACTTGCGGATTGACAAGAATGACAAAGAAGACGTTGTTTAGGCGAGGAAGGTTGTCCATTAGCCTTGAGGGGTCCTTAGGTAAGGTTCAGATCTCGGCTTGGACCGCTATGGTAGATAGGTCGGTCCCTAGAAGCCGAAAATAAATTTGTGTTTTTTTTAAGAAATATTAGTTTGACCGGGATATCCCTTGGTTCTTGTTATGGTCCTATGTCCCCGAGGTGGGACAGACGGCATCCACAGTACTTCTCCATTGAAATCGGTCTTGACCGACGCGCTTCACTTCAGGCCACGTCAACCCGATGGATTTTATCTCGGCCGCTACGGAGCGCTCCAGGTGTGTTTGATGCCTTGGTTCAGGAGTTAAATATTCTAACAACTGAGTCAAGCGGTCTTCAACTCTTACATACAAAAAAAAGTGTGTGACCGATACCTGATCTGAAAAAATTCACACAACAATCTATCAACACCTGTCGCGGTTGTATCAATATTATTATCAGTGAAGTTTTTCGCACACCGTCTGTCAACTCGTTTTCGTCCCGTGGCATAATTAAGAATAATTTTTATTCATTCCTCATACATATCGACGTAAAAAAGCGAAAACGATGTAAATGACGCAGATGCCAATTTTTTTTATTGCATTTTGGAATAAGAAAAAAAAATACTGTATCGAATGGTCAGAGTCTTGAAACTCTATGACGAATAAAACATTTTGTACGGCGTTGAAACTGGCTGTTTTTGAGTTATCAGATATAATGTTTTCAGAAATCTTAAAAGTCTTTTTGGCTTTGGTGGTAAGTATTCATTTAGCGGTTTACTAAGTCGTCGCTTTATAACGTCCATATGTATGTGCTTATGTATGAAGGGTTGTGAAGTATCCGATTGTTGATTCGATTGTTAATTGTGAATTATGTACGAGTATTTTATTAAAAATATATAGAAATATAATATGTAATATACTATATGTAATGTGAAATAATAATGTATAACATAGAAAATACATATGTATGAAACCTAATTGTATAAAATATACCATATGTTAAAACCCAATTTGTTGAAAATGACGGCGACGTGGTTCGCCACCCGTCACCTCCTGATTTTCACGAGAGCGAAAAGCGACTAATGAAGAACCGTTTCGCTGCGATAAATGGTAGCAGATGAAGCTCTGTGGTCTCTGCCAACCCCTGCGGGGGATAGGCGTGGTGAATATATATATATATATATATATATATATATATATAAAATTACGTTAATGTCCACCGAAACTGACAGTTCGTTTGTTTCACTAGCTCAGAGTCGCTCAGAGAGTTATGGAGAGAGCTATGCTAAGAATTTCTCTGGTAGATGTGATTTATAATGAAGAAATCCGCCAGAGAAGCAAAGTCACCGACCTAGTATTCCGAATTAGAGAACTGAAGTGGCAATGGGCTGGTGACGTTTGTCGGAGATCCGACAATCGCTGCAGTAGATGAATGCTGGTGAGGAGACCGCGATCTCGGCAAATATAGTATGGGATGCCCCCCGAAAATGATGCGACTATCTGTGCAGGACGGCTGAAAAAACTAGATGCATGAAGCCGAAGATCGGGCTACGTGGCGTTTCCTGGAGTAGACCTATGTTCATTAGTGGACTGCCGCAGACTATTCATTGATTGATTGATCATTTCATAACAAACATATTGACAGATATATTTCTTATCTAATCCGTGACGAGGTGACGGATCGAGGTGTTTATTTGTGTCGAGATCGACACCGTTGTCAGTATCTACATCTTGTGCAGTCCATTATGAAAGTAGGCGTGCCTCCTAGCTCGATATTGGGCTTCACGGGTCCAGTTTCTGACAGTCGCCCTGTGACCCTCAAAAATCTTGTTCATCTATCTGCCTTCGACTGTATTTCCGAAATGATACGACATTGAAACCTTCAAAAACATACTCATACCTTATAGCCGAGCATTTGTGATGCCTCTGGTGTTGCGGATGTCTATGGGTGGCGATGACTGCTTTCCATCAGGTGATACGCGTGCTCGTATGCTTCCCTATCACACGTATCCCTAATTTTCATCCATTATTTTTAATCATGAAAAATTTTCGGAGCGGAGACTGAATGACATTGCCAATACGCAGTTTTCGCTCCAGTACTCGTCAACTTCCATTCTCAATTCGTCTCCTCTTCCTCCTATTCCTTTCCTCTCTTTTCATTACTTCCTTCTTTCCCTCTCATATCTTTATCTTAACAACGCATCTGAAGTGCTCTATAATTTCTTATGTCTATGGATGGCGCTAATTGTACGAGATGACCCACTTGTTTGCCTATCTATTCCATAAAAATACAGCTGATGTCTGAAGATAACTGCATTGTTATTATAACCCTATTTCGAATTATAAGAATGTACGATTAATAGATAGATATATATATTCTTTGTGGTACACCAAAAACAAAGTTATACAATTATTCATTGTAATATTTATATACAAATGGCGGTCTTATCGCTAATAGCGATTTCTTCCGAACAATCGTAGGATATACACAATGTTAAAAAGATAATTTTATATAGGTTAATACACATTTAAAACGAATATCGACGCAATAAAAAAGTGAAAACACTAAATGACACAGACGTCAAACAAAATTATTGCATATTCGGATCAGAAAAAAAAAACTGCCTCGAATGGTTTGAGTCTCACAACACTACGGCTAACGGAACAGCGTTGAAACTATTTTTGAGTGTTTAATTTTTTCAGAAGATTTCTGAAAAAAATTAATCACTCAGATGGAAAGCAATCAACGCCGCCCATAGACATCCGCAGCGCCATAGGCAGTGCGGAAGCGTTGCCGACCTTTAAAGTATTATTATAGGAGTGGGAATGGGAAGGGGCGGAGGGAACGGGAGGGTGTTGGGCCTCCGGAACTCAGCCGCTCACCGTACGAAGCGCGGTAGCTAAGCTACCACTCAGAAGCCGGTTTTCTGCGAGAGTGTGGTATTTCCCCGGACGAGCCGGCCCATTCATGCTACAGACAAATATTATGCCACTCTTGACAAAGTATTCATCTGCAGCGTGGCTCTACCACTTTAAGACTATAAGGTTTACTACGTTTTCGATGTAATACACAAATATAATGTTATTTTTAAGCCAAATCTATAACCCCCTTTCGAAAGTTGGTCAGAAAACAGCGTGAATGAGTCACTCATATTCCCTTGTCAAGGACGAACTAAAATTTGCAAGCTTATCAGTATGTGATAACAAGTGAGGCCATATCTCTTTACCCGACGCCTCCACACGAAACAGGTGTTGTTGAGAAAACACACACACACACACACATACAGACTGTGATAGTTACAAGTACATTATATTTGTTGTTACAAGATCGTACCATCACATCTTAGTCAACGTGGGCATCGATTTACGCATCATGGTAAATGTTGGTATTGTTTGTGGAAGCCATAGAGAACCGAGCAGGCGTGTTAAGCAACACCCCTCCCCCCCGGACATTTAATGCTACAGGCACTACACAAGAGACGTGAATATTGGGTGAAGAGAATAAGAAGATAATGGAAGAGGAAGAAGAAAATAATAGGAGAAAAGACATACATATAGTAGTAGTAAGCAAAGACCACAGATCTCCATCTGCTACGATATCGGTACACTTTCTTTGTATCCATCTACACTCTTTTCATACAAGCTTAAGAGTTTTTCTGACCTGGCCTGGTTCTTCAGAACTTCGCCAATTTTGTTAAAGTTGAGAAAAAATGATCTCCTTGGTCTTCACCTATTTTTTTATTTTATTTTATTTTTATTACAAAAGGTACAGTTACAGACTACAGATTAAAAAAAATATAAGATAACAAACATGCAAAATAATTTAAGGTAAACCTGAAATCCAGTTACAACTATACACAACAATTACAATTAATATTTAAGAATAAATTAAGATAAATATGTAAGACCATAGAGATAAGTTTTAAAAGAATTTAAACTAATATTAAAAATATTTGTGGGAGCACATATACAATTATAGCTTCTACACATTCTGCTTATCGGACTATTTTGTGTGACATTATTGTTGGAGTCAGGCAAATTAAAGATTTGTGGAGTCGTCGCATGGATCTCGTCGGTACCTTAAAGTGAATAGTTGACAGCAGTTGACCCCCCCAGATTACCGTTAACGATTTTATGTAGGAAACATAAATCTGATACCCACCGCCGCCGGTCTTTAAGACTTATCATTTTAAATTTCCGAAGTCTATCTCTGTATTCCGGTATTTTTCTTCTTACCCCCAGTCCGGAACATAACGTTCTCACAAAGCGGCGCTGAATTGATTCAATTCTATCTATATGAACGGTATACATTGGTGACCACACAACGGAACAATATTCAAGAATAGTACGTATCAGTGCGTTGTAAAGTAGTAACCAGGAATTCTCCTTTCGAAATGTTTTATGAACACGATCTACACTTCCACCTACATAGAGAAAAAATATTGAACCTTTTATTGAACTTTCGGCGTTTGTCGTTGTAATTAGATATATTTAATAATGATTTTCACAACACAGGAAATATGAATGGCGTTATAAATTAATCTTTTTCTTTAGCATATACGTTTATTACAGATAATTTACGAAGCAATATCTTCGAGGCTAGGTCTTAGTTAGTTGGCGTAGGTGGAGTTGCCTTTCCACGTACATTGCGTCGCTTGGGATGAGGTTAACGAGAAATAGGTTTGCCCAAGACCTGCGTTACCATCTCTACCTAGAATTAGCAAGCTGCTAATTCTTGCGTCTTTGCTAACACGGGGTTCGTGTGATCTCGAGGGGATGCGGAATCTTATCGGGACTTCTCACATGATACTAACATCCAATTTCATCGCTTTGTTACTTAATCACAAACAAATATAATTACCACTTTAACAGAAACTATAGCTAATGTAATATGTCACGCAGAAGGGCGAGATGTTCCATTTTCGTTCTGTAATTTTCTATAGTAAAGTAAAATATTTAAAAAAACAATTATTTCCTTTACTTTTCATATTTTAAAATATTCGGTATTTTTCGTTAAGAAAAATAAGTTTACCATAAAAAAGTTTCATTATTGAAACAAAAAGGTTTTATAAATATAAATATATTAGTCAACGTATCATTACAGGAGCTACTATAGCGTGACACACAGGATCTTTAGTGGGTTTTATCTTCGATAAAAATGAAATTCTTTCAAGTGAAATTAATATATATTTTCTATTCACTGTACATTTACATCTTATTCATACGTTATTCAAACTTTACCAATATTATTTACTTGTGCAAGGAAAGGTGATATGTTACATCAGAGACTTCAGTCGATCGAATATTTTTGTTTTTATATAAAACAATTCATTTATTTTTTTTTATTTCAAATTTTAAAATAACAAATTAAAAAAAAAGGATTAATATAAAATAAAAGATCTTAAATCTTGCCGCAAGTGCACTTGGATAGGCCATATTCTCCGAAGGAACCCTAACCACATTCCCAGATAGGGGCTGGAATGGACTCCTCAAGGGAAAAGGAAGCGAGGCCGACCCAAACACACCTGGAAGCGCTCCGTAGCGGCCGAGATGAAATCCATCGGGTTGACGTGGCCTAAAGTGAAGCGCGTCGCTCAAGACCGATTCTAATGAAGAAGCATTGTGGACGCCCTCTGCCCCACCTCGGAGACATAGAACCATAAGAAGATTACATTAGTGATACATCTATCAATGTATCACTACACTAACCCGGCTGCAAGAATCACTATGCATTCTTCGGGTTGGACCCTACTCACGCCTATCGGAGATCCCATTCCGGGTTGAATTTTGAAGTTTCCTTCTCTTATACTTTAGCTATATTTCGAAAAGAATAAATATAAAAACAAAACCGTTTTAGAGTTATCACAACTCACGTGTTACATATACTGTGTTATTGACTACAATATTACGAATTAGATACTAAATATTCAATAACAATTATTATTACAGCTAATGACACATAAATTACTCACACAACTGTGGTAATATTGTTTTATTACTAAAATTAGAAATATAATTCTGTTTCTTTAAACTAAACCCCTTTATTCGGACCTTTTATTCGAACAAAAAATAACATTTTCGTTGTTTTAGATCTATCAAATGTGTTTGACAATTAGTATCATAACAAATGCGCTTATCGTACATACTTTATGATCTGTTTTATTATATTTCATATTTTAATATTGCTAGTATAAAAATAATATTGGGAAAGCCGAAATGCGTCTTAAAATACACGAAAGCGTCAGTGTAGATCAGTTTTACGATCGATGGCTGCGATAAAATATGACATATCTACACCGGGTGACAAGTGGAAGTGATACGAAATAAACATTCGCGTTTCCTAATACGTGCTGATAACAGCTTGAATTGGTATGGGGGACCGGGTCATATATTAACCACTAGTGCAGACGCGACAGGGAGATTTTGCCGTACGCGTTAGTGTTGCTTAAATGTGTTTGTGTCATAATTTTGCTCTTGGGAAATTTACAACTTACTTGAAAAAGGGACTACGGAACCAGGGCTACCTTTAAACATCCAGGCGCCCCGGACGGGTTATTAATAATAATACATATAATAAAAAAAACTTCAATTGGGTACCATATTTTAATTGAATTTAATATAAGTCTAAGCAATGAACCTATATTGTCTGTCACTCCGTTGAACTCAAAATATTTAAAAGAAAAATAAATATAAATCAACATCTAAAACAATAATTTCCTAGCTATTTTGCTTTCAAAGCTTTTTCAATAACATTTTTAAGTATCTATAAAAATCCAAAAGTTTTTTAAGTACTACAAATATTTTCATATTGTGGTTAATTTTAGGCCAACATTGTTCATTTTCTTTATTGCTTTTTAAGACATGTGTTAGCGAGCCCTCAAAGCCAGCCGTCAAGGGACATTATGAACGGATCCCCATATATCAAGAATGCAGTATCATCCATTTAAACGCTGTCATGTGTTGTGATTTAACGAATTAGCAACAGTATTGAAACAGCAAAATACTTAGTCTCTATCTGGCTGTTTATACTTGTCATTAATGTGTTTAAAATAACATCCATGACACGGAGAAATCTAATTTGGGGTATGAGTGTAGGACGCTTTTTGTTATTTTTCACAACTAAATGTATCCTCGTCTATTCAATCATCTCACTTTAAATTTCAAACAAGTATCACATCTGTTTTTGCTATAATTAATTGATCTTTGACAGCATCCAGAGGGGCGGGCTCGTTCGTACACGACCTATATTCGTGAGCGTGGAATTTTGTATTATCTACGCATCATTGACCCTTTGCCACAATGTAGGTACAGACAGATTCAATAGGGCCATTTGGTATTGTGTATTAGGTAGTTATGTTCGATACATAGGTACTTGTGTTAATGCCACAAGAAACAAACTGTTAGGTTGCTTACGAAGTTACAATTACTTATGTTTCTTCAAAGTTGACTTAAATAAGTGTAGATACTAATGGATGTAAGTATTTCCAAACTGGAAGGATTTTCTTAAATATTAAAAACATTTAATGTACCTTTTACACTTACAAATATAGGAAATATTTACTTTTGGTCCAAAAACCATAAAATAATAATAATAATTAATATATGGATGGCGCCTAACCAAGACTTGAGTATAAATTACAAATTTTACCTTGGATTTTTTATTGTAGCTTTCTATTATATATATTTTATATTAATATTACGTATATGGTACGACATTTTCTATTTATTTTTTATTTTTAGGCCCCTATATCTATAAAATAGTGAATACTAAATTAAACATAATTTTTGTCACTAAATTTACAGGCAGGCGGGGGGGAGGGAGTTGGGCCTCCGGAACACAAGCGCTCACCAGACGAAGCGCTGTAGCTTTTTATAACACTTTTTAGATTAAAATTATTTTCTTTTTGTTTGTTTGTTTGTATATTATAATATTATCCAGGTTAATTTTAGTTATCATAAAAAAAAATTGCCATAAATAAAGTTTTTTCAATTTCTATTTTCCACTTCTTCATATTTTTGAAGTATAAGTTCTATTTTTTGTGTAATATTTATTTGTATATTTGTTTGTTTTATTTTAAGTTATTATTGTATTCGTTTCTTTCTCTTGGATTATTGTAGTGGTACCCAGTAACGGGTGAAGGCCTCTTCCATCCGTTTCCAGTGTTTTATTTCATTAGTAAAACGTGTTCCGGTGGTGCAAGTTAGCGCCACGATGTCGTATCACCATCTTCTAATATTGAATAAGAAGATAATAAGATTACATAATTGAAATGAAAATACAACGTCACTGATGTAAGTTGTTGGGTAAAGTCTAATGTATCCTTATATAAACATTTCGTTCGTAAATTTTCAAAGATATCTTAATTGAAAATAAAACAGCTCACCATTCCCCGCAATAAAAGAAAATTGCAGATATACACCGTACTTAAGTCAATCTCATTATCTATTTATTGGTCTTCACTTGAAATGGAGTTGTAGGGATCAAATTGTAAGTCTGTCTGTAATGTTTTACCGTCTAATTGAATTATATACATTTTAACAAAATTGAAATGTCTTACTGTTTAATCTAAATTATCATCTATTCTTTGGCTCAGATTCTTCTATTCTTTCAATTTCCTATTATTAATTCACACTCTCCCTGTATATGTATATCTTGTTCAAATTTTCAATCTGTAATAAAATACTTTTTATTCATCCACTCAAGACCAAACATATTTTTTTTAAACTTGTAGTGATACTTCATGTAGCTTTTTCAAATATTAATTCTTAAATTTAAATAATTCATTAATTACTTAATGCTTTCAGACATTTTCTGTCAGGGAAACTAGGGAGCGGAGAAAATATGTATGTGGGCGAGTGTGAATTTACAAGTAAATTTCCAGAGCAACAATTAAATAAAAGCAGCAATATCTCAGTTGGTAAGAATCTGAGGTCGTGGTTGCGTATTCTTCATTAAACTTTGTAGTGGTAGAGCCAGGCTGCAGACGAAGACTTTGTCAAGAATGGCGTATTATTTGTCTATTGTCATTATTTGTCTGTAGCAATGGGCCGGCTCGCCCGGGGAAATACCACATTCCCGCAGAAAACCGGTGTCTGAGTGGTAGCTTAGCTACTGCGCTTCGTCGGGTTAGCGGTTGAAATCCGGAGGCCCCCCTCTCCAATGATGATGAGTCTCCATTTCTTCACTGGACGTGTAGTTCTGGTTGAAGTTCATGCAGAAGATAAATATCACTCGATGATAATTTCGTACAAATTTTTGACAAAAAAAAAATGAGAGAGAAACATTGAATGATAAATCGCCGGCAATCCTGCGTTCTGGATTAATTTCTTTTAACTATTGTAACAATAACATTTTTGGTGCGGCAAAATATTTAGTTTTGTATACAACTAGAAAAATTCTCTATATAAAATCTTTATTTTACAATATTAGGAAAAAAATGTAAAAGTAAATATCACTAGACTAATCTACTTTGTCCAGTAGAAGAACAGCTTATGTAGAAGGTGTCAGCAAAATTTTTTAAAAGTTAACTGAGCAAACATGTGTTGCCAGTATAGAAAATGATTGCAATGCATGATTGACCTTAAAACGTTACGCGCAAAGGCATATAAACATTCAATCGAAATCAGACATTAACGAGATTGAAATAAAACCTCATTTCTCATGTCAAGCTTTCATTGAAATTCCAAGTAAGTTATATGAAAATTCGTTCTATTTTTCCACTGTCGAATCTACAGTGGAAGTGGTTTCAATTAATTATCAAACGTATTGCGTATAACATAAGGCGCATATTATCTAACAGGTCGCGGTAAGTCATAGCGCAGTGCCGTAGTGACGTCACACTGCGTAAGGGAAACTAGGTCAGTGGGCTTTGTGCGAGATCTCCGCATTGGGGTTGAACCTTTGAAAAAATTAAATAAAGATACGGCGAAATTATAGCAACTAGCTTTGACAGAGATGTTGACAGTATTTAATTAAAAATATATTATAATTTTGCCGCAAAACGGTAGTTAAATTTGATCAGGTCACGTGACGGCAAACGCCAATCAAAGTGCAGTACGTCACTATATCACAAACCACGTGACCGGTATTGGAGTTTCGGAGCGAAATTTGTAATATTATACAAAAATATTTTAGTATTAAAATATTATTTTAAATATTTTTATTGTATGCTTTTCTATAAGTGTATGTGATGGACTTTTCCCGCCAACTTACATGACTGGTGTTGTGTTTTTATTTAATTTATATAATCTTATATAATTATCAGTTATATTGTTTAATTGTAGTGGCGTTTGATTAAGGCGTATAATTGAAGTGATATGAAATAAATGCGTGTATCGTGACTTTTTAAGTTGATTGAAAAAATCCATAAAAGGCTTTGGTAAAATAGCCGCCATTTTATCAAGGCGTAACGTGACAAGCAAATTAGTACATTCCAATATATTTGATTTTACTTGATACTGGCATGATAGTTATAACTAATTGCCATCAAAGAATACGAAGTATGTGTGATGTTTGCTATCAATTTGCATACTGCTTTTCTCATATTTTAATTGAGATTTAAATATAGCCTTACTTTTTTGACTTTTTTACTACTTTAAAGACAATTAGCTATTGTCATTAAAGTAGAAACATGAACAACTAGTATGCCAATGTGAAGTAAGATAGTAACAAATATCTTGAAATGTAAATTCAGATTTTCACGATAAATATTGATAAAATGGTGGCCATTCTATCAAAACTTATATGTACTTTGGCAGTCAAGTTCAAAGAGACACGATACACGTATTTATTTCGTTTCAGTTCACTTATACGCCTTATCAAACTATATTGAGTAATACGCCAAAAGAATTAAACAATATAACTGATAATAACATCGCCAAGCCAAGGTCTGCCGTGCCAACGGGAGCCCCAGCAGAACCCTGCATGCTGAGGTAAGGCACCATAGTACCCGGGGAGCCCGATCCCGGGACGATCGGCACGCTTGCGACTAGGCTCGCCCCTAGCCACGTATCCATTGGCACGGCAGACCGTGGATTGGCGGAGAGGAAAGGAAAGACAGAGAAGAATGGAAGGGGCAGGAAAGGAAATGTGGATTGGGGGGGGGGGTTACCTCGGACTTGGAATAAACATTTGTAAATCCATATAAATATTTATTCCGATGCGGGAATCGAACCCGCGACCATTGACTCCACGGGCGGAGGGCACCGCCACTGAGCCAATCGGTCGTTTAATAAAATTTAAAAGGTACATAAGATGTATTGACATTTTAGTAAATTAAATATAATTTTATTATGTGTTCTGAAATGACAACAATCAGCGCGAAATGACTTTTTGTATACATTTTGTCGTATTTTTCACAATAAGTCTTTATTCAGAAAATAACATTAAACTTGTATTTCGTAAGAAATGTTTATCCATACAATAAGATTCTGCGAAACAACTTTCTTTATATATATTTCCGAATCAATATGACTTTCTATCCTTTGAGAATTCAACCCGGGCCTTTTTATAAACTGGCAACGTATGTGTAAAAGATATCCATGGGCGGTGCTAATTAACTACTATTTTTTTTAATTTGCTGATTAGTCTATCTCTTAGTGCCATAGGCAGTGAAGAAATGTTGCCAGCCTTTAAGGAAAGTGTCATTATGAGAGGGGGAAGAGAGAGGGGGTTGAGCCTCCGGAACTCAACCGTTCACCGGACGATACGCGGTAGCTAAGCTACCACTCAGACTCCAGTTTTCTGCGGGAGTGTGGTACTTCCCCGGGCGAACCGCATTCATGCTATAGACAAATTATATACCATTCTCGACAAAGTATTCGTCTGTAGCGTGGCTTTACCACTATAAGACTATAAGGTTTACTACGTTTTCGATGTAATACACAAATATAATGTTATTTTTAAGCCAAATCGATAACCCCCTTTCGAAAGTTGGAGAAGAAAACCTTTCGAAAGAAGAAAACTTGCGAAGTTTCTTTTCGGAACGAACCTCATTACGAAATAGTTGTAGAAGCTTTACTGACGTTTGACATATTAAAAATTTGATGAAAAATTTATATTATTAAAAAAATTTGAACATCTACCGAATTAAAAAGTTGAAAGCGCCAACCAAACAATGTGTTTTTAGTCAGATTATTGAACCAGGACTAACTGGAATTATTTTTGTTACAGGATCGAAGTGGTCTGGACAACATGAGGTCACTGGAGCACTATTTGACGGACATAATGCGTGCGGATACATCGGACCACATGAAAGGTACCGTAGTTTCTTATTACCACGTTTACTGCGTTAAGAGATGCAAAACATCTCTTACTAGTCTTTGATTTAGTACAGCAGCTGAAATAGAGTTGTCGCGCTCTGTGTAGGACGCCACAAGGTCTAAATTTTTGAAGAACTGATATCTAACTTTTTTGTACGTCATAACTTCGTACGAAATCATCTAAAAGAAAGTGCAATGAATTATTCTTAATTCACAGTAAATATAAAAATTTATTTATTTTTCTAGGAGATCGATTAGGTCTCATACGTTCTACAGTAAAGGTGGGTTACGAATTCCCATATAACGCAAATGCACGCCCTGAAGTTCTTTGAAAATAGTAACGCAGTTATCGTCTTAATTTGCGATAAAGTCAATTTTTAACCTACTTTTTCTTTTCTTTTCTTTGATGGCAATTAGTTATAACTATTATGCCAGTGTCAAGTTAAATACGATAACATCAAATCTCTTCAAATATATCGAGTAAACTTATCACGTTACGTCTTGATAAAATGGTGATATTCTACCAAAACCTTCCATGGACGGAAGTTTTTAGAAAAGCCAGGTCAAGAGTACCCTTAACCGGTAGGCTTGCATGAGGAGAGTAATGAGTGTGGAGGAAGCAAGGAAAGTATGCCGAGATCGAAGCAGATGGAGATCTGTGGTCTCTGCCTACCTCTAAGGAAACAAGCGTGACGATATGTATATGTATGTATATATAATGTGTTAGTGATGATGTGTTAGTTGCCCATAATACACACATGTAATGTGTGTTTGGTGTTGTGTATAGTGGTTGGTGGGTGTAGAGTTGATGGCCGATTTTCGGTAAGTTTTTGGTTTAGGTTCCAAATAAATCCACTTAACCCAACGGAAAAACACACATTATTAATTTTCTGTTATTGTTTTGCTCCATTAATAATATGAATATTTATTAAATAAAGTAATCATTCCGGGACATTTTTGGTAGTTGGTAAATCACATATAATTTTTTTTTAAATATATTTAAAAAAATAACCCTTGTTACTCAATATTATATGTTTATACTATATATTTTTCATTATACGACGGTAACTTATTCTTTGTGCCAAATAAATAAATAAAATGTTTGTTATGGTGTTTCTTTTTATTGATGTAAATTGTAGTATACATCGAATGGGATAGATGCAGTCATTTCCCAAGGTTAAAGCAACAACAATATTCAATTGTGCAACGTACAGCATAAGTTTGCCATGTGTACGGACGCGCTAATATGACGTGACTTCCTTTTTAGCGATCGCGTAAGGTCGGCACATAAACAGGACGGGGTAGCACTAAACCGTACAGTTGTTTACGGTCAGCAAAAATGTGTCTAAACAAGCGTGGTTAAGTTAAAATTGACATGATTGCGATATGTTTGAGTAATTGACATTGTTATGCTTCTGACCGTACGCTGTACATCGCTTGTTTGTCGCGAGTGTTACAAAACTGGTGGAATCGAGGATATAGAGTTACAGGATGTGTCATGATCTATTCCATCTATAATTAATAAATAAAAAAGTAACACTTTTTGAAAATATACAATATTTTTATGACGTTATTTAATTGACTACGTGATTGGCTTAGTTGAGTAGCTACCGCTTTTGGAGTCAATAGTCTCGGAGACTATTGACTCTAAAAGCCTTCAGATGTTCTGAATACTCCGTCAATCCGCTTGGAACAGGCATGACAGTTTGATGCGTTACTACAAAAATAGGAAGACGAATTATACCAAGCAGTGGAGAATATTTGGGCTGTAAATAACTAACAATTATTTGGTTGGGGTCCGCTAAAAATGAAAGTTGATTGCTTTTCATCAGAAGACATGCTTCCTCAAAATTTTCTAGTATTATAGGTTTCCAGGGCTAGATTTGAAATAATATCTAGTTTGTTAACGCGGAATTTATATCCTAAATATGTTTTGCACTACTTGCGTGAATCGTTATGGTATTTAATTAAAAAATTATTATATTATAATTTTTAAGTAATTAATTATAAAAAAGACATGTTTTATAGCTGCTCTTCTATATTTTTTATGAAAGTTATGTCAAAATAGGTTCAGCCATTTCGGAAAGTTACTTGGACAAAAAGTGGGATAAAAAAATATAAATGATTTTTGGAGAATAGATAGACCAAATAAGCAAAAAATATTTTCGCTGATAAAATATTATTCTATGTTATTGCATTTGCGCAGAGATCCGAAGGCCCGATTCCTTTTCCTCTATTCTCTCTCTCTACTTTTTCTAAAACATTCCATTTGCTTATTTATTTCGATATGGACGAATGTCGTTTCAGTACGGTGCGTTTGTCCTGAAACTTCTTTCCACGCACCACTATCCTGTGGAATCAGCTATCAACGGTGTTTCCTAATCGAAACGACCTTGGAACCTTTAAAAAACGAGCCTACACATATCTTAAAGGCCGGCAACGCATCTGCAATTCATATGGCACTGCAGATGGCTATGAGCGGCGTTGATTGATTTCTATTAGGTGACACGCCTGCTTATTTGCCTTCCTATACCATAGACAAAATATCCGACAATAATTATTGTTTATGAATTTCAACTACGCTTTGGCCGCATCTAGTGACTTTAAATCTGTGAACGCGGACAGTGTTACGCAACGCGCATTGTGCCGGCCTTTTGTGCCGGGGCCTTGGGCAGGTTTGTAATAACTGGCTTGTTAGGATTGTTCTCAACCCGATCCGCTGACATTGTCTGCACTTCGGTTTTGTTTCTTACCAGACAGTGGCGGTTATATGTGAACAAAATGATTCAGCCAACTCTAGGAATAAAACACTATTTATACCAGGAATGTTAGGTTAGTTTATGTAATAAACAAAATGAACTATTGATGTTGGTATGTTTAAAAAGAATTCTGGTAATATTTTTTTTTTTTTTAATTGTGAGAGACCTATATCTTGAAGCGAATTGTTGCGGTTATTGATGGTTGTATTTAAAAACATAGAGTTGTGTATTTATTCAAACTTTTGATTTTTGTATTGTCAAAAAATTGTCATGATGACGTCGAGTTGCGGTCAGCCCGTCACACCATCTACCATCTACCAAGTATAAAAATAAGTAAAGTTTGATATTTATATATCGCCGACGTCATAACTGTGAAGATAATTAGTTTTGGCGACCCGAATAAAAAATTATTCATAAGGAATACTCGTTACCTAAATTGCTTTTACTTCAGCTTTATAATTCATTTAATAAAGTATATTGTACAGATCCATGAAAATAAATAAACAAAACGACGCGATGAATATCCTATCCCGTTAACATTTGACATTTTCAGTTTGGCGCGCTACGCGTGGAACAGTTTAAAAATAAACTGAACATAGACTAAAATTGTCTCTAAACAGGGCATCTCGTGACTGTACTTGAGTGGCCATATTGTAATATTTTCTATGAAGACTTTTCTTGTAATAATTCTTATAAAGATTTTTTTAAAGATTCTTATAAAGATTAATAACTCAATAAGTCTGTAATAAAAAAGGTGTTATATATAATTAGTAAAGTAAATATATATTTATATTTATTTCTCAATAAGAAGTATGTGACATAAGTTAAAAAACATTCCTTATCAAAAAATAGTGTTCCAAAATAAAAAACTGTATATGCTCATAAGGAAATATGTAACAATACTTCTGAATTGTTTTTTTTTAATAATTGTCCCTGTTTTATGCCATTTTTTTACTGTAAGTAATCTTATGTTTGTCCGCTTCATCCAATAATCAACTGATTATAGAAATCCCTAGTTCTCCGTTTGTTCTCGTACGCCTGATTCGAATACAATTTTGAATGAGGCCGTTTGTTTTGAGTATTTTTTATAACCATTTCTTATTTATTTTGGCACTTGTGTGGTAAGCGGACTTAATGCCGGAAGGCACTCGTTACCAGTTAAACTTTTGGGTTAATAGGAAAAATTTAAATAATGTATTGGTAGGTACGAAAACAACTTATAATAATTATTTTTAAATCAAATACATGATAATATTTACATATTTATGACGTAGGTTGTATAAGGAAGGCAGAGATTTTAAGAAACAAATATTTAATTTTACTTTTAATGCAAGGCTTGCTTAAGTCTCCAAGCAAGCCTAGCGTATGTCGAAATAAAACTGGCGTGATGAGCAGGAATTTCAAAGAGAAGACTTTCAGAGTACGACTGTGGAGCTACCCAACATTTGGAGGTAGCTCAAGTACTCAGGAGTATATGGATCGTTATTAATGGAGAATAGTAAGCAGAAAGCCCTGAGGGATCTTCTATGACGGATAGGGGGTCATTTATATTCTGCCTATATCATACAAACATTATTCTTCATTCAACTTAAATCCATGGTTTTTTATGGGCTGGGAAGGCAATCGAGCAAGCGTGCTACCTGAAGGAAAGCAATCGACGCCGCCCTAAAGACTGCTCTAAGATCTGCAACACCATAGGAATTGCAAATGCGTTGCTGGCCTTTGAGATATGAGTAAAGCTTGTTTAATGAAGGTTCCAATATTGTATCGCTTCGGAAATACTGCTAAATAGACCTGGTGCAGAGTGAATATGCATAGAAAAGAAGTTAGGGGACAAACAAACTTTATAAGTTTGCCATACATCCAGAGAGTGGGGATAACTTATCTATGTGACGAGTTTGGCAGGAATTATCAACATGGCAGCTTGTTAATGGAGTCAGGCGTTACTTTACTCTCCATCCACCAACCACTATACACAACACCAAACACAAATTATCACTTTTCCATCTTGTAAACGACACGAAAAGTCTTTTCGGTTGTCTACCGTAGAGTCTACTATACCTGAATATGCCTCGTGTTGGGGCGAAACACGTGTCGTTTACAAGATGGAAAAGTGATAATGTGTGTTTGGTGTTGTGTATAGTGGTTGGTGGGTGGAGAGTTGATGGCCGATTTTCGTTTAGTTTTTGGTTTAAGTTCCAAATAAACCCACTAAACCCAACGGATAAAAACACACATTATTAATTTTCTGTTATTGTTTTGCTTGTCGCGGATCTTAGCTAAGTAAAACTTTTGACTGTCCATATGGCAGCTTGTATTTTCTTTTGCTATATAAATTAAATATTATGATGTTACAAAGTGTTATTTCCAGGAAGTAAATTTACATACAAAGAAACATGAATTTATCTCTCACTATTCACGTATAGATAATGGTTTTTAACATAAATAAAGATAAGAAAAATTACTTCTTTAGCTCGTAACTTGGGTAATCGGTTAAAATCAGATAACACTTGTTTGAACTCAACGGAGATAAGAGAATTATAAAAGGTTATTATAGTACATATAAGAAGATACAGAAGATGATAAAGATATAATAGATATTTGGTGCACAAGAAAATGCACTAACAAAAAATGTTTGTTGGTGCATTATATTATATTGTGGAAAAGACAGGGAAGTAGGTAGGCTGGACACTTGATAGAGATCAATATAAGTGATCATCCCGTCCGTCGGTATTTACTGTATCAGGGGCACTGCAAATGTTGTGTATGTGTGGGTGTGTGTGTAGTTGGATACTGGGAGAAACCGAAAATAATATAATAAAATAAATTTATTATAAATTTATTTTATTAAATTTATATTTTGTTTTGAAATATTTTATGCCGCGAAAAATAAATTAAACATCAGTATGGTTTGGAGAATATTAGACAATATTTTTTTTAATGTTTTCATTCATTAAGTTATTTTTTTTTTAATTATCATTGGATTTATATCGATTTTATATCGAAACACATGTGACAAACATGCGTGTATTTAATTAATAAAAATTTGCCATTAAAGAAAAAAAAACATTTTTCATAATAAATACACTTCCAGCCAGTGATGTAGTCTTGAATTTGGCTGAGCAACAGATAACGTAGTAATGCTATGTCTAACCTGCCAGTACTGTACAGCGCGCGAACGGAGCGCATGCGTCGTTGACTCGCGCTCGGGACCGATTTAGGAACATTGTGTTTAGCTCTCGAATCCCGTTCTATTTAGAGACAAAAATATAGTGCGTTTGTACCGGAGTGCAGTGAACTGTCACCTTTATCGGATGATCACTAAAATAGTGGAAAAATTAAGTAATTATCTAGTGCTGCGCGCGTGTTTCTTTTTTAAATATTTTTTTTCTACATTTAATTTTATTAATCTGTAGTAAAGTAGTAAATCAATGATCTCCATTTAGGGATTAAAAATAACGTTAATCTATTTGATATAAGCGTTAAAACCTACGCAGGGGATAGATTCGCGTAATAAATTCTAATTAACTTTAATTAAATCACAGATTATAATTTTAATTTCTAACAAAAAACTATACACAATTAAATATTTTCCTTCTGTCGATATTTGCACGAAAAAAATATTATAAATTAATTATTTAATTATTATGTATTTAATTATTATGTATTTAATTATTTCCGAAGCACATGGTCTTAACTTCAGTTTTGCTAAAAATGTTATATTTTTTGGCGGTATGACAATACATAATATATAAAGAATTGCTTCATTCAATTGATGGGCTTATTCCAAAAAAAAAATATGATAAAATAAATTACATTACACTAAAAGCCGCACTTCATGGATGGATTTCCAAAATTGGGAGCACAAATAGAAAATTAATTAAGTTTCATCCCCACCATCATCCAGATGATGAGTGGCGATCCAGTACGGTACGTTTTCCCAGGAACTTCTTTCCACGCACCACTATCTTGTGGAACCAGCTATCTCCAGCGGTGTTTCCAAACCGATATGACATTGAAACCTTCAAAAAACAAGCCTACACTTTTTTTAAAGTCCAGCAACGTTTCTGCACTGTGTATACCACTGCGGATATTTATGGGCGGCGTTGATTGCTTTCCATCAAGTGACACGCCTGCTCGTTTGCCTTCCTATCCCATAAAAATACATACTGATTCTCACTAGGGCGAAAAGCGACCAATGACGAGCCGTTTCGCTGCGATGAATGGCAGCGGATGGAGCTCTGTGGTCTCTGCCAACCCCTGCGGGGGATAGGCGTGAATATATAAAAAATAAAAAAAAATACATACTCTTAAAAAAATACATAACCTAGCTTTGAATTATGAATGAATGAATAAATAACTTTAAATCAATAAAATAATAATCCCGCCGTGAAACTCGAAACTGAGACCCTTGGCTAGTAAAACGAATCACTTACCACTACGCCATTACGGTCATTACAATTCACCTTTCATACTCTCTTAACGTTCTATAAATTTTAACGTTGTATTTAACTTTTTTTAATTATTTATTTATTTAAACTTTTTCCACAATATGTCTGTCAACTACATCAGGCGGATTTAATGCCATGGGGCATTCTCTATCAGTCAACCTGGGGGCGAAAGAAAAAGAAGATTAGTTTGAAGGTGGTGCAGCTTGTACAAAAGAAATACATACAATATGTATAAACATATATACATAGATATTATACATACATACTCACGAGAAAATAAATAATAATAATAAATAATAAAAAAATGAAAAAAAGAAAAATTCACCTTGCTGCAAGTACTATCATTCTTCATTTAATTTTCTTTCTTTTTTTTCCTTTGATGGCAATTACCTACAACTATTATGCCAGTGTCAAGTAAAATAATATCAAGTATCTTGAAATATAAATCCAGCTTGTCACGATACATTTTGATAAAATGATGGCCGTTCTATCAAAACTTGAATGGACTTTTGCAGTCAAGTTAAAAAGATACGATACACGCATTTATTTCATTTCACTTCACTTATACGCCTTAATCAATGTTAATTGAGTAATACGCCACCAGAATTAGGTATACAATATAACTGATAATAACGTGAGATTATAAAAATGAAATAAAAACAAAGCGTGATTGATGTAACTTGGCGAGAAAGATATTATGTAGATTATACATAAGTATAGTATACAATTTTATTTTTATACTATACTTATCTATATATTTATAAAAGAAAGATTTTTTTAAATATATGTAATGTATAATAAGATATATAGATAATGACAATTATTTATCAAAATTATATTTCAAAACAAGTTTATGGAAATTAGATTTAATTTATGAGGAAATATTATTAACTTTTATGATACAAAACCATCGGCAATTGATTTGTTTACATTTGAGTTATCGATTTCACATCGCCGTTTCGTTTTCTTTCCCCGGACAAGTACATCGGCCATGGGAATATTTTCTAGAACGTACCAGTGGCGTCTATTGTGCGCGTATTCGTATAACGATGACGTTAAAAGAAGTATTCATAGAGTTTTCTTATCTTTTATATACTGTTGAAAAAATGATAATATCAATTAATCAATTCTATCGTAAAAGTCCATTGCTGAAGACTGGACATATTTTTAAATTCCTACTAATAGTTTACACATATATATACATCATAAACGTATATTTATATATACATATATTTATGTCTTGTTCAAATTTTCAATAGTTAATAAAATACTTTTTTACTCATCCATTCAAATTCAAATATAATATATTTTTTTAAACTTGTAGTGTTGACACTTGACGTTAATACAGTTTTTTCAAATCAATATCAATATCAGCCTGCGGCAGTCCACTGCTGGACTTAAGGCGCGCCACCTATCCCGATCTTCCGCTACACGCGTCCAGTCTCTGCCAGCCGCCTTGCGCAGATCGTCGCTCCATCTAGCAGGGGGGCGTCCCACACTACGTTTGCCGAGCCGCGGTCTCCACTCCAGCAATCGACTACTCCAACGATTGTCGGTTCTCCGACAAACGTGTCCAGCCAGTCTGCTAACTTTAAGATTGTTTTTAAAATATTAATCATCAATACAATTTCTTAATTTTAGTTTATATGGCAGAAAAAAATCTCTTATATAATGTATTTAGTAGGAAATAAATTAAGGAATAAATTCGCCGTCAATGGCGAAGCCTGGAGATAGCTGGGAAAAAGTAGGAATTGATTTTAATTTTTTTTTATATATTACTTGTATTTATATAGCACTCCCATAAAAAAAGAATTACTAGCTATTTTTCAGTATGTATCTACTTTAAAAAAGACAACTTAAAATTTTACAAAGTGTCACAACTTTCATACAAAGTTCACTCTTTTAGAGAGGTTTTTTGATTGCCATTCGGGGCGTAGACTTGCAAAGGCTCCTTTAGCTTTGACGATCCTGGATGTCACGTCTAAATCAGTCCCTCTGGTTGCTAAGATGATACTTCCAAGGAAAGAAGGAAGGAAGTAAATTCATAATACATTGTCGTGGCGACATACGTAAATAATATACATATCATTATTAAGATGCGAGAACAGAAGAGGAACAGAGTGCGTAAAGTGATATTCTTAATATTGGCTGGACTTAATACAGGCATAAAATAAATAGTTCATCAATTTAAAAAAAAAGACTAGTCGATGCCCATAAAAATACCCAGCGAGATTTTCGTAATATTCGATATATCGAACTCCTTAATATTGTTCATGTAAGTTTAAGTATATTGAATTTAGAGGAAAGAAAAACATTTCATCTATTCATCTCTATTCCTTTCGATTACAAATTTAAAGGAACGCCCGAAGATGGGCGTTCACCATTCAAACTAGGTCAGATCCGGCGAACTACTAATGTATGTTCAACCTATATACTGAAGTGATACATTAATAAATGTATCACTAATGTAATAAAACTTTTTATTCGACTATATTACAACTTTTTATATTATATAACTTCTTTTTAAATTCGTAATTTAAAAAATAAAATAAAAAAAGAATTAAATTGTTTTATATAAAAACAAAAAGATTAATTCGAGTGACGTCTTTCGACAGCCATGTCACATTTCCGGCAAAAAAAATTGAGATTGAATATAAAATGTAAAGTGAAAAGTGAAATTCGTTAATATAAAATATAAATTTTAATATTAGAATTTTATTAACGTATATAATTAATATAAAATCTACAATGATACATTAATAAATCGATTTAATTTGGAAGAGTTTAATTATAAATGATGATAAAAACTCCCTAAAAATGGCTGGCACGTTATAATACCATGCAAGGTATAAAACAAAAAAAATAAACACAAAAATATCAACAATTTTGTAACCTCGTTGTTTAATTCATTAAAAACATAAATCCGTCGGTAAAGCGAAGTTCATTATTACGAAATATCAAACATTGAATATCTAAATAATACATGCACTTATAACTAATTAATTCAAATGAATATTAATAACGAGAGGTGAACTGTTTGTCAAGGATTCGCGTGTTGTATTATTACTAATGTGTGATTACTTAATTGAAAAAAAAAATAACTTTGCGCACTTTATTGTTAGTCAACAGTTTTAGTGTGAGTTGCGCGGAATTAAGATGTATGCTTCCATTGTATTCCAGCATGAATATCGTACATTTAAACCAATACTGAAAGCTGGTACTTTATAACGGTAGAGCCATGCTGCAGACGACTACTTTGTCAAAAATGGCATAATATTTGTCTGTAGCATGAATGGGCCGGCTCGCCCGGGGAAGTACCACACTCCCGCAGAAAACCGGCGTCTGAGTGGTAGCTTAGCTACCGCGCTTCGTACGGTGAGCGGCTGAGTTCCGGAGACCCTACCCCTCCCTTTCCAAATCCCATAATGACACTTTCATTAAAGGTGGGCAACGTTTCCGCACTGCCTATGGCGCTGCGGATATCTATGGGCAACGTTGGTTGCTTTCCATCAGGTGACACGCCTGCTCGTTTGCTTTCCTATTCAATAAAAATAAAAAGCTATAGAATTTGTTTAAATTCCAAACCTTTTAACAGTACTAACAAAGGTAATAATCCATATAATATTTGATCCATCAAATCCTATAGGCAAAGATAGACAGTCAATCTCACTTCCCTAAGATACGCGAACACAAATCAAAAAAGTAAAGAAGAAGTGTATAGAGAATTACAAGTGTAATTTTTACCGAGAAATGGCCGTCAGCAAATCCTCCAATATTTCACAATGGTCACATTCTTCACTACAAAGAATGCGTTTCGCCTCGTGTATTTCTCTATACGACGTTTCTCCACCTCGACCTCTCGGAGGTTATATGCTTCACTTCGCTCCATGATAGGCCCATCTTCTGCACTTCGGCCGTCACAGTACGCCACCAAGTTTGTTTTGGGCACCCACATTTTCTTTTCGGATGCGGATTATATTCGTGGCCTTGTTTGGGGATATGACTGCTTATATATGCTTTTCGCGGCGTATCTGGACATCTATTGGGTCCTCTTTGCTGATTTTTTGTCTGCCCTATGTCCTACCAGGGGGACTAAGGACTCAGGGAGAAAGAGAGATTTCTCTATACACTTTTTCGTAAACACACAATATTATTTGTTCGATTTGTGTTCGCGAATCTTAGCAAAGTGAGTTTGACTGCCGATCTTTATAATGGATTACCTCAAAGTAACGCCTGATTTCATCAATTATAATATACATGACAATTGCGCAAGATGGTTCTTATGTATGTTTGTCCTCTCTTAAAGAAAGAATATTTTTAGCGATGATAATTTGTAGGATGTAATTTAATGACACAATGGATGTGGACAAATTACATCCGGACACCTCCAAATTTATCTCCGTCCACTATTCGCAATAAAAACCCAGAAACATTATTTCTTTATTTCTTTATTCTAATCACTGATCAATAATAAATGAATTGTACAAGTGAGATAAAATAAAATAAGCAAAGATTAGAGTCGCCATGTTAAATCAATACAAATCAAGGACAAAGTCTGAATAATCGATTCGTTAGCCCCTGATTTTTGAGTTTACCGGGACATTTTTGTGCGACTCTTTTAGTTCACCTCCTTCCGTTCTTCTTCCTCTCCGATTATGTATTCTTATTATTTCTCATATATCTTACTCTAAAATAGACTAGGCGTTTGCAATGTCTATGGTCTTATAAATGTCTATAGGCGGCGTTTTTAAGTTATTATCGAGTAATCCCCGTGATCATTTTCCAACCGTATAAAATATCATATCAAAAATTGAAAATTTGTAATTATTTTGTTCATTCATTAAAATTATTATTTTATACATTTTCTATAAATTTATATGATAAATTTATTATTTTACATTACTTTACAATACTTTATTATAAGCATAAAAATAAAAAATCAAATTAATTCGATATATACGTTATATCTCAAATCATCTTGTTTTATAACTCCGTGCCTTTGGCGACAAATTAAACGTTTCCTGGACGCCCAACAAAATTTTTAGTTAGTTTGTAGGCATTGCCGAAGCGTTGCCGGCCATTGAGAAATGTGTCCACTTGTTTTTCAAAAACTAGGACAATTCCGAGGAAACCAATCACGGTTGGCGATCGTATCACAGACCAAATGACACGACATTCAAATTGATTATTTGTATTATCGGATTGTATTTTTAATTGGCATTATGCATTCTATTGTGTACGAAGGTCGCACTTTCAGAATGTGTTAAGGGCGCTCCCGTTATTAATGTGTGTTAGAACAGTGTTTCTCAAACTCCAGTTCACAAATCGGGTCCCGGGCAGTGGTTAAAATTATACTGGACCACAAAAGACACGTTAAATTATTTCCGTTTTTTGTACTGTTGACTATTTCTCCCAGGATCGTGGGGTTTTGCATGAACGAGAGATAAGCCACTGCACATGCAGTGGCGTTGTAGACTCGATGGTATAGGTGTGTAAATCAAAACAATAAAATATAAACAATCAACGTCCCTCCTGAGGGGCCAGCGGTTAAATTATATAATTATATATATATATATATATATATATATATATATACGTATATATATATATATATATATATATATATATATATATATATATATATATATATATATATATATATATATATATATATACAGAGGAAAAATATTTAAAATACATAAATAAAATAAAAATACTAGTGCGGCGTACTTAATGTTCTCAATTTTCTCAAAGAAACACAAAATAGAGTTCAAAAAGCCCTTTACGTTCTAGTGATATTTAATAAAATTGATCAGTCATATTACATACATGCGTCTCCACGTCAGCATCTGACGTTCTGATGATTGCTGGTGATATACTCATCTATACAGCCTTTACAATTTATAACTGGATATTAATTGGAATAAACCCGTAAACATTGACTCAGTAGGCAGCAGCCCTGTCACTTAGGCAATTAGTTGTCATTTAAAAATATAGATGCATCAAAATGTGACAGAATTATGCAATCCGCGATAGGCCTTGACATATCGTGCAAGGTGTCGGAATCAGAAAAACATTAGATTCTCACAAAAACGAGTTCTAAAAGTTTTTGGGTTGAGGTGAGCTAGGAAAAAATGTCAACCACTAGTCGAGTGAGACGGTTATGTGTAACACTTATACTTATAACAGTGGTAGAGTCACGCTGCAGACGAATACTTTGTCAAGAATGACATAATATTTGTATGTAGCATGAATGGGCCGGCTCGCCCGGGGAAGGACCACACTCCTGCAGATAACCGGCGTCTGAGTGGTAACTTACCTACTGCGCTTCGAACAGTGAGTGGTAGGTAAGCTCCCCCCCTCCTTCTGCCCTCTCCCTCCCATTCCCACTCCCATAATGACACTTTCCTTAAAGGCCGGAAACGCTTCCGCACTGCCGGCAGCGTTAATTACTTTCCATCAGGTGACACGCTTGCTCCTTTGCCTTCCTATCGCATAAAAAAAATTTAGATCACCCTAAAACAATGGCCAAACCTCGCCACATGACTCGATCTTCGGCTACACGCATCCGGTTTCTGTCAGCCCCCATGGACAGATCCTTGCACTATCTAGCACCGTATCTTTTCCAACTACTCTTGCAAAGACACGGCCTCTACCTTGTCATTTGTCCACTATCAAAAAAGCAGAGTTCAAGTTCATCGGCAAAACAGTTTTTTACGGCTTAGGAAGTCAAACGAGCAGGCGTCTCACCTGATATAAAACAATAAACGCTGCACATAGACAAGAAATATGTATTTTGACAAAAATTGTTAAAAAAGTGACATATTTTTTTTTATAAATTGTTTCATTCGTCGTGACTAGGATCGTACAACGGCTTGATTCTCTAGCATTGCAGATGGATGTCTCATTTCTCAGCATCTTTTATCGCTTTTACCAAGAAGACTGCTCCAAGGAATTGTTCTAAGCACCACCGAACTCTATTTTTCATTCACATCATTTAAACGAATAACGATTTTGTACGATGCGTTATTCCCGCAGTCAACACCCTGCAACACCTATCTATGATGTTGCAAATGTCTATGAGCGGTGTTTATTTCTATCAGGTGGACACGCTTGTTCCTTACCGTATAGTTCGCCTCCCTGGCGCATGACAATAGATTTCGGCCTTATTTGGAGCCATAACTCCTTCCGAAGAAGTCGCGCGCACTATCGACCCACTCGACCGAGCAGCGCGTGAAATGTATTTGTTGAATAATTGTTAGAGTAACCTCTGAACATCGTTTCTCATTGCGGCACTAACGCGGACGGCAAATGAATGCGTAACGAAGTGCGGCGGTACACTCTAACCTTGAAGTGCTCTGTGCGCTTGCGCAACGCGTGACGTTGCGCTAGTCATGCGGCGCGTCGCCCGCTCTATTTTGTCGATGGTTTTTATTAATGGCCTTATAATCTATCTCAACGATAGCTATTAAATGTAAAATGTTTTGTAGACATTCAAAATTTTTACTTAGCTAAGATCCGCGACAAGCAAACAAAAACAGAAAAGATGATTAATGGAGTCAGGCGTTTCTTTGTGGAAATCCATCACTATGTGGACAGTCAAAAGTTTTTTTTCCTTCCAGCAGGAAAACACACATTATTAATTTTCTGTTATTGTTTTGCTTGTCGCGGATCGTAGCTAAGTAAAACTTTTGACTGTCCACAAAAGCAGAAAAATAAATAATGTGTGTTTTCCTACTGGGAGAAGTGGATTTACGGGAACTTAAACTAAATCTTACCGAAAAACGGCCGTCAGCAACTCTCCACCTCCCAACCACTATCCACAACACCAAATACACACTACCACTTTTTGACCTTGTGAACGACACATGTTTCGCCTCAACACGAGGCATCACCATGATGATGTCTCGAGTTGCTGACGGCCGTTTTTCGGTAAGATTTAGTTTAAGTTCCCGTAATTACACTTCTCCCAGTAGGAAAACACACTTTATTTATTTTTCTGTTTTTGTTAGCTAAGTGAAAACTCTGACTGTCCACATAGTAATGGATTTCCGCAAAGTAACGCCTGACTCCATTAATCATCGTAAAATGTTTCATCAAAGACTAGTTAAACTTCGATAAAGTTATGTTCGGAGTTTCTCCTGTGGATATGATTCGGAAAGAAGAAATCCACCGGAGAACTAAGGTTATACTGAAGTAGTTTTCAAAGTGTAACGAACTAAAGTGGCAGTGGGCTGGTCACGTTTGTCGGAGATCTGACATCTGTTGGGATAGATGCGTGCTGGAGTGACGACCACGACTTAGCAAACGTAAAGTGGGACCCCCACCCTCCCCCGCCTAGATTGGTTGAAGTTCTCGAAACAATAACGATATTGGTACATTCCAGAGCAAAGGCCCCTCTAAGCTTCGCCTAATTTTTGGAAAGTTCCGCGGCCATTTTGTATTCTGCACACAATAGGATTGTTCCGCCATTTTTTTTTTATAAAAGAATTGTATTTAAAAATGGGAAAAAATAAAATTTTACAACGATAAATAAAATTTAGAGGGTCAAAGAAATTATTAAAATACTCATTTCAAATTTTGAACTTTGAAATTTTTTCTTCCGTATACTTTTAAAGCGCGCAATCAGGTGCCTCGTTTTTGGCAACTGCGGTTGCCAAATTTTCGCACGCTCTATTTTTCTTGATATCTACAATTTTTAACGATTTTTATTGTTTAGGGTATTTGTAGGGTTGCTTTTTTAATGAATCGTCATATTTTTTTATTATATATAATAATAATTAAATGAAAAAACTTTATCTTTGACAAATTTTTTTACAATAACTAAAACTAAATCCTTAATAATATTATAATATACAAATAAATACACAAAACAAAAAGAAAATAATTTTAATCTAACAAGTGTCATAAAATTAGCTATGATATGTTGTTAATTTATTGTATATCTAATGAGGCACATCATCCTAAGGTCCCATAAATATGCAATTATTATTAGAGGTAGACAATTATTTATAACAGCAATTAACACATTGATTTTTTATCATCGCCACAATGATCACAGTAAAGGCATTAATTTGTTTCTGACATTGCCCGTCGTTCTGTGTTTAAACCTGTTAATTAGCAAAACACGCTAGCCCTTCTTTTACTTTCTTATCCGCATATTGAAATGTGAAGGAAAAAACTTAATTAAAAGTAAAGAAATTACATCGACTTATTTACTCGGGTTTTTCTAGGTTTTATTTGTATAGGAATCGATATTTATGTTTAGAAATCGATTCTCGCATTGGAAAAATATTTCTATAGCCTACTTATTATTGTTTTAATTTTTTTTATTAATTATATATTTTTTTTTACATAATACGGCAAACACAAACTTAAATTAAGTTTTTCCGTATATTGTCTTGATTTTTTTCCCTTTGTTTTCTCGACACAGAATTATACGTAAGGGATTATGTATACCTTTGCATACCTCATTTATGTGTTGATTTTAATTTCAATTTTTCCACTATTTTTATTGTTTTAGGAGTGCTTAATTTGTTATAGTTGTTTTATAGTGATTTTATGTGATTAAGAAGAAATTTCAAGTGAAAATGATAAACGAACATCTAGTTACCAGTCTGCCTTATTATGGTGAGTGACTTTTTTTATGGGATAGGAAGGCAAACGAGCAGGCATGTCACTTGATAGAAAGCAATCAACGCCGCCCATTGATTTTTTAATTGATTTTTTAATTATTTTAACACCTCAGTTACGTTAAGAGGTCTAAAACATCTCTTACGGATCTTTTATTTGGTGCTCCGACTAAAATAGAGTTTCTCTCTCTCGCTCTCTGCTGCAATGACGTTTAAGTTTTTAGGTTTTCAACCTTCAGTACTACTTTCAAACAAGGAATATTCGACTATATAGGATATATTGGATTTTAATTTTTTTTAGAAGGCAAACGAGTAGGCGTGTCAACTGATGGAAGACAGTCAACGCCGCCCATAGACATCCGCAGCGCGAAAGTGTTGCCGACCTTTAAGGAAAGTATCATTATGGGTGTGAGAGGGGGAGGGAGAGGAGGAGGGTGTTGGGCCTCCGGAACTCAGCCCCTCACTGTACGAAGCGCGGTAGCTAAGCCACAACATCAAGCGGACAGTCTACTTGCGGGCGAAACTGAGAAAATTATTTGTGAGGTGGTACAGCTATTGTCTATAATAGGAAATATGTGGATGTAAATTATGGTTTGATGAACACGTTCAAATAAAAACTGCATTCGCCACCGGTTCCATAAACATTAATATTGTAAGTTTTATCAGTTGGTACACGACTTTGAAAATGAATTAGTATTCAGTGCTTCACCTGACCCGATTACGCGCGGAAAGGAAGGCGGTGTTTATACATTCATATCGCAAATGTTTCTTACGAACAAACTTGTTTTATTATATAAACACTGATTTAATCTTAATTGTAAAAAAAATACGAAAGACGGGGAGAGTTGTGCTGAATGAATTGGCTACAAACCTTCGCCAGTCGGAGAGGCACCCTCGGATAAAGAAGATTTGAAAAGATGAAAAAATCGGAGACAGTCACGAGGACTGCCGACAGAAGTGAAAACTTAAAACTGTATTTTGAAATTTTAAACTAATTGTCATATTAAATGCTGCTATTGCTACAGCATGTTGCTGACGCGACTCACAAAACTTTATCCATCAACAATCCGGTATATACAATGTGTTGGCGTGATGCGTGTACTGTGGCGTGCCAGCCGTTCTTCTTACGGCGACACCCCGGAACTTTAGGGGGTATTTATCTTCTAAATAAAATTCTTCAAAATTATATTATTTTAATCTTCTTATTTCTTTTTACATTTATATCATATTCATTATTATATTTTACACTTTTTAATTTACATTTGTATATATGTGCCGAACGGGTGACATGTCTATATATATATATAATATATATATATATATATATATATATATATATATATATATATATATATATATATATATATATATATATATATATATATAATGTCAAACAAACCAATACTTTTGTTTTACTACAAAACTATTTCTTTTTAATTTTAGAAAAGAAATAATATAAAAAGTTTCATTGCATTAGTGATACATTTATTGATGTATCACTACAGTACCTAGGTAGCTATTCGCGCATTAACTGTGTTTAAAGTATGTCTATAACTATACTCATAGTTATAGATCTACCTTAAGCATTAGCATGTAGCTAACGCGAACCCATAGATTTTCCCCGACCCAGTCGTGTAACGCGGCTATAGAGTTAACACCTCAAAAATTATGTTTGTTTGTACCTTCAATGTCAATATCAGCCCGCAGCAGTCCACTGCTGGACATAGGCCTCACTCAATGCGCGCCACTTACCCCGATCTTCGGCTACACGCATGATATACATAGGATTATTATACCTTATATTGTTCTAAATGTACATATATACGTTTGCGATGAATCTTTATTAAGTTGTCAAGCTCGAAAAGGTTTTTGAACGTTTTTTGAATAGGTATGGGTTAAACCTTGTACATGCGTAACAAGTAACTTATTTTTTTATGAACAGGCAAAGCCCAGTTAGGGTTACCTGGTGGTGAGTGATCACCGCGGCGCATAGACATCCGCAGACCTTTTGTGAAAGCATAAGCTCGTCCCTTGAATGCCCCTATATTGTATTCTTCTCAGTCCTACATTAAAATTCACTATTTGTACATAGTTAATACGAAGAGAGGCCCAACACCCTCCCTCTCCCTCCCTCGCCCCACCCCCTCACCCCTTTGTCACATTCACATGGGAACAACGCAGGTGGTAAATCGTTCCATATTCATACAGTTCGTGGTAGAAAACTGCGACTAAATTCGACGGTGGTGGACGACCAGTCAGCCAAGTGACTGCGTAGTCCGTACGTCCGAAGTGGAACAATTTGGCTGGGAGGAAACTAGACGTAATAAATTCTGAATATTTTTTTATTTTTTATGAATCCTTATTAGTAAGGGCAAATACACATTGTGTGATAATAAAACATTTAATTAACGGTGATATGTCAAGGTCGGGGTTAATTAATTCGTCGTAGTTCTACGCAATACCGCGCCAGTAAGGACGTGAAGCCAAGTTACATTCGCGTACATTGCGCAGTTCGCTTCTAGAGTATACATAATTGAGTCGACATAATCGATGCATATATCGATAACTTACCACCAGAGCCAAAAAAAGTGATCTGATCACTCAAAATTAGTTAGATACAAAGCTGTACTCATAACAGATCATTAGACGCAGTACTTTTTCTGATCCGAATATGCAAAATGTTTTTTTGACATATGGATCATTTACAGCGTTTACAATCAGAAGACTGGCAATGTTTTGATATTATTGCAATAAAATGTACTCATTGCATGTTTAAATACTTATAATGGACTTTTCCCGCCAACTTACATCAGTGATGTTGTGCTTATTTTTTAAATTCCATAATCTTTTGTTAAAATCAATTATATTGTTTAATTATTGTATAATTATTATACAATATAAAATAAAGTACGTTTAATTCTGAGCTGTGCTCCATGTTGTATTAGTATAAAAGCTATATAATTAAAAACCATTTTAAATATTTCCTTCTCTATCTTATTAATATAGTTCGTTCAAAGCAAATAAATTGAGTGATATGAAATACATGCGTATATCGCGATTTTTTTTAATTGACTGCAAAAGTCACCATTTTGCCTAGTACATTTCAAGATACTTGATGTTTTTTATATTTTATTTGGCACTGGCATAATAGTTATAGATAATTGACATCCCTGTAGACCTGTAGGTCATACACGTATTTTCCCCGTTGCGGGAATCGAACCCGCGACTCTAGACTCCTAAAGGGTTAGCTTCGCCACTGAGCAATTAGGTCATCGGAAAATTGATTGATTTATATTAAAAATTGAATTATTTTAAAAATTTTGAATTTAATTCTTTGTATTCTATGTAACTTTTAAGCATCTACTCCTGAATATTATCCGATCTTGCTACACCACTAAGTCCCCTCGATAATAAATACAAAAAGGAAATGGCTCATATACTTTAATGTTATCGATACACGGTAAATTGTCCATCCCATCACTAGCACCGTATATATGTCATCTATTGTGATTCCGACAAAATGGTGCGATTGTAATGGACGATACTTTTTGCCCAATTACCCTGTTAATCATCTCATGCGTTTATATAGATAGGTACGTTTGTTACATGCAATTTAGCGCAAACTTCCATCTAGTGTATGATTGTATATAACTTGTATAAACTAGTTGCAGATTAAAAATACACGTATATTTTTGAATAAATAGCACAATAAACTAAAAGAGGCTTATACAAAGGACTTTTAACTATTTTTGTCCTTCTTCTTTCCTTAATTTATGGTTAAGTATAACTTTTTATGCCAGTGTCAAGTAAAATAAAAATTATCTTAAAATGTAGTAGTCAGCTTTTCACATGACATCTTGGTAAGATTGTAGCCGTTCTACCAATAAACGACATGAACTTTTGTATTAATTAGGAAGTCATGGTACGCATACAAAATTTAATAATATGAATAATAATCGCATGAGATTATGAAAATGAAAAAAATTGATAGTAAAAGTCTAGTGCGTTTTTGTTATTTATTATAAAAATTATTATTTTACCTTTAAACCAAATATTATATCATTAATATGACTGCTGCACTAAGGACTTCCCATCCATATATACATATCGTCACGCCTGTCTCCCGTAGGTGTAGGCAGAGACCACAGATATCCATTTGCTACGATTTCGACATACTCTCCTTGCTTCCTCCACATTCATTACTCTCCTTATGCAAGTCCGCCAGTTCCAATATAAATAATTATTGTCTGTTTAATTTCTCCATAGACATAGACATACACAATGATATCCACGTTGAGAAAATGTAATTCAAATTAAGAATTCAAACTTACATAGAGATTCTAAACAATATACAGGTATTCTCGTGCTAGCATAAACAAAATTATCCACTTGTAATTTATTCCAAAAGCAATTTTTTTACTAAATATTATTTTTATCATATCTTTTTTTTCATATTATAAATATTGTTTCATAAAATTACAAACGTGTGGACAACCTACTATAGACGTACCTACGGATGACGTCATCGCGTCAATTGTTCGTTGCGCTTCCGGTGACCCACTTTTATCATTTTTGATTACTTTTTAATTTCAATTAAATTATTTACAAAAAAGTTATTAAAATAAAAACTCGTACCACAAACGCTGTTGATATGAAATTAAACTTTTTCTATTTATTGTTTTTGTACCAGTACAAGGACATTTGGTATACAGGAAATCTGATAATGTTGATTTGTTACATAAAAAATTAAAAATGTGTTATAAAACGGTGACACCATTAAAAATAAACTCTTTGCTTATAGCCGCAAGGTAGAATTTCTTATGTCGTATGTTCCATTCCAACACACACTCAAAATAAATACTTATAGATCATACAAATAATTAATCTAATGCAGCATACAACCTCAAGACCTTCAAAAGGGAACTTTTTATATCTTTAACAGTTGGAACAGTTTTATATCTTAAACATTTTATTTAGGTCGATTTTAAAAAATATTTTAACTTTTATTTTAATCTAGACTGTAATCTGTTAACGATTTTTTACATATATATTTTTTATATTTTTATTGCTTTTGCTGTTATATGCATGAGGTGGTTGCCTGTAAATATATTTGAATTTATGATACGAGTTTCATAAATTGTCATTTTTTTTTATTTATAGTGAACAATATTGGTTATTTATAAAAAAAATAAGCACTCAAGTGCTGTTATTTGACACGGTTAAGAAGAATTATGCTTCTGTAACATACTCCATAAGTTTTTCTAATGGTATGAATGTATCATGATAGTTAGTGCTAATGTCAAGTCAAAGGGCTAAGTTATCGATAAAAACTTATCGATAAAAATTGATTACATGACAGATAACCTTATCAGTACTTCGTTGTTACTCAGGTTAATATCGATAATTCCGTGATTTTTATTGACTTAAATCTCACGTTCCGATTTCTTTTCACATTGTCATTGTGTGCGAACGAAAATATGAAGCAAATGTTTGTTTTTTTTAAGTTTTTATTATTGACTAGATGGCACTGTCAACTTTGTTTCACCCACAATTTATGTTCCCCTGTATTTATCTTCTCCTGGTATGTTGGTTCTTAGGTATGCAATACTTTTCAAAATATCGCAAATGAAAAGACAGTTTTGTATAACAACACGTCCTTTAGATATGAAGCCGTCACGAACGCCATCTATTGAAAGTAAAAGGAAGAAAAAGAATTTTTCCATTTTCACGCTGTTCCTTTATGTTTTCCCTACATATGTTTCGTAACCCTTCCCCGTATTATAGCGTACAAAATAAAAAAAATTCAAATCAGTCGAACCGTTTTTGAGTTTTAGCGAGACTAATAAAATAGCTCTCTATTTTTATATATAAAGTGATGAATAAGGTAATCGAGCAAACGTGTGGTGCAAATGATGGTGAATCATTATCACCACTCATAGATGCCTGCAACAGCACTGTAAAAGAATTCGCAGTCTGCTAACAACTACTTTGGTCGGAGTCCCTAGAATACTGGCGACATTTTCTCTTTGTATCTGTAAGGCTACGTAGCCTTACAAGAGGAAATGCCATCAGCATTCTGGGAACTCTGCCTCAATGCAACGATAAAGAAGATAAAACATCTTTTTTGATAAAACATAGTGGGTACGTATAGATACTTTTATGTATCTTTATTGTTTTTCAAATAGAATTGCATGCAACATTGCTTAAATATTTATTTTTTTTAATTTGAAAAATAAAAAGTCTAAGGCTGCAAGCTGCAATGATGGTTATAAAATTAAGTTTTTTTTAATCGATTGATAAAGGTATATTTTTTTTAATATTTGCATTTTTAAACATAGCAGTTTAAATTTTTTTTTTTTTTTTTTTTTATGGGATAGGAGGGCAAACGAGCAAGCGTGTCGCCTGATGGAAAGCAATCAACGCCGCCCACGGGCAACCACGACACCGCAGGAGTCGCGGAAGCGTTGCCGGCCTTTTAGGTATGTATAGGCTTGTTTTTTGAAGGTTCCAATGTCGTAACGGAACGTAAATTATAAATAAGTAACTATTATTTGAATAATAACTGAATTTAGACTACATAGAGACTACCGTCTGGTAGTACTTTCCCTTAATATGGTTATAAAGACGTTGGCTGCTCATTTTAAAGGCCGATCTGCTATATCTGCGAATCTGTTCTTGCATTGGTATTCTTTGATGCGCAATTAATAGTATTATAACTTTAATGCCAGTATCAAGTAAAATATAATAATATCAAATATCTTGGAGTGCACTAGTTAGCTTGTCACGTTACGTCATGACAAATTGGTGGCTATTCTACCAAAGCCTTCTAGACCAAAGACTTATAGACTTATATTAGTGGCTATTCTACCAAAGCCTTCTGGACTTATATAGACTGGAAAAAGTCTTATGGACTTTTTCGGTCAACTTAAAAAGTAACGATAAATGTATTTATTTCATATCACTTCACTTGTACACCTTAATCGAACTATATTGCATAATACGCCACCACAATCAAACAATATAACTGATAATAATATAAGATTATAGAAATGAAATGAAAACACAACGTCACTCATGTAAGTTGACGGGGAAAGTTCGTCCTTGCATTTATTTACTTATTAAATGAAATACAGATACAAATATACAAAACTAATGATATAACAAGCATAGCACTTATTAAGAATAAAAAAACAACAATAAAATATGAACAACTATTTTTTAAAAATGTGTTTGTAAAGTAACAAATATTTCTTTGAGTTCTCGCTATAGCAGCCGATTTGATTTTTGATCACATAAGGTAAAATATATTGTTGGCCTAATTCGTTTAAAACAGTTCGTGATCCTAAAAAAAAAACATTTTTCTCACTCCTCACTTTTGATGCTATCCAACGAATAACCTTAAAGCGTATCACATGGAATTTTTCGCATTTACCTCAAAAACACTTCTTTGGATAGCTTATAATTAAGAATGGTTATAATTATAATTAAGAATGGTTTTGTTTCTTTTTGGTCCAGTTAAATTTACTCATAAGCACATATATATTGTGATAACTAGACTGACGATATAATATTCATTTATTATTCATAGATTAAACAAGACAAGTAATAAAATAAAAGACTAAATATGGCGAATATGCAATCAAAACCCCTCATAAATTCCTATTTTTCATTCTTAATTTTCAAAACGATGACATTTAATCTGCCAACGACATTGTTTTTATTTTTGCTCCGAATGGTGCGCAATATTGCAGACATTTTGAAAAGCCAATATCGCAGAAAAAACAACAGTAGCAGGTCAGCGGACCTATCGCTGTATTTAGGTCATCTAGGGCCTGCTTTGTCCTACATACTGGGTTGGTATGGCTACGGCAGCCATCTTGTAGTTGCCATGGCGACGACGCATGCGCGTTGCCTAATGTCACAGTTATAGACGTGGTGGAAAGATGATTTTGCAGTGTTGCACCGAGCAAGTAAATACCATAAAATTATAAACTGACAAACTTAATAAGTGGTAAAATAAGTATTTATTTAAATAAAACATAAAATGAAAAACACAATTTTATATTGACATTATTAATATTTACTAAATACTTCGCAATCATAGACTCCCACGTATTTTCGATAGAAAAGAGTTTGGTAATTGACGTCAATCAATGACGTCAATATATTATTCTATATGTTGGCCATTATAAAACACTAGACGCGGTATAAGTTATAAGTCAAAGTTAAATCATTTTTTCAAACAATTTAAACAAAGATCAACTTAAAAATAAAGCATCGAAACAGATTAAAAATAAAATTAATGTAAAAAATATTATGAAAATTAAAAGATATATTTTTATATAATAGAACATAATAGTTTCTTATTTATATTTTATGGGATGGAGAGGCAAGCGAGCGAGCGTGTCGCCTAATGGAAAGCAATTAACGCCGCCGATACACATTTGAAGCACCATAGCTATTAGAAATGCATTGCCGGCCTTTAAGATATGAGGTTTGTTTTTGAAAGGTTTCTATATCCTATCGTACCTATGTAATGTCTGTATAGAACAGTATAACTACGTGACATAAATTACCCAACCAAGAATAAAAAGTAGGTATAATTCTACATTATTTATTACTAAGCATTATTTGGAGAACAATAGTACATAATATGTATTAAGTTATATATTATTAAGCCGAAACGTGGACGCTGACAGTTCGTCTGTTTCACAAGATCGCTCAGAGTCGCTCACTGAGCGATCTTCCTATGGAGAGACCTATGCTCGGAGTTTCTATGGTAGATATGATTCGAAACGAAAAAATCCGCCAGAGAACTAAAATCAACGACATAGCCTTTCGAAATAGCAAACTAAAGTGGCTGGCGGCAATGGGCTGGTCACGTTTGTCGGGGATCCGACAATCGTTGGAGTAAACGAGTGCTGAAGTGGAGACCGCGTCTCGGTAAAGGTAGTGTGAGACGCCCCCCGGCTAGATGGTGCAACGATCTGCGCAGGGCGGCTGGCAGAAGCTGGATGCGTGTAGCCGAAGATCGAGCTAGGTGGCGCTCCATGGGGGAAGCCTATTTCCAGCAGTGGACTGCCGCAGGCTGTTGATGATGATAATTAAGAGTACATATTACATATTAATTATTATTTGGTGATCAGTTGACCGTCTAACCGCTGTGCGATTACGGTCGTAACGATTTTAATGGGACAGGATTACAACTTTCAGTTTGACGGATGTCAAAATAAATCGTTAATGCCGCGTATAATTTGAGTTAACCATCCGTCCGGTGCTTTAGTCTATGACAGCGCGGATATGACATTTTTATTGGCTGTCATTGGGCCGTCAAATGAAATTCGACGGCACTTTGCTGTAGGCTGAGAAAGTGTATTATACAGTCTATATATTTCACGAGGCCTGAATATTTTTGTTGAAATTGACTTTGCACCACGGTTGTCCAAGGCAGATTAATAGGATACCTAGACTCAGAATGAATACTTCTACTCGATAAGACTTCGAAAGCGTTAACTTGGCAACTAAGCCAAGTAGGTTGTCATAGTTACTTATTCAAATTTTCAATTGTTAATAAACTATCTTTGTATTCATTCACAGTTCAAATACATTTTTTATACTTTTTCTTTTCTTTTATGGCAATTAGTTACAACTATTATGTGAGTGTCAAGTAAAATATAATAATATGAAATCGTTGTAATGGATGACACTGGATGTTGATACGGTTTTTAAAAGTAATTAAAAAAAATAAAATACAAATTTTTAAATAACATTTCTCTTTTTTATAAATGTTATTGTGATTTTTGTGTGATTAATGTGTATTTTGACTGTAATTTTTTTCAATATTACTTGATTTAAAAATAATTTCTAATAGAGGACGGAAGAGCCAAAGCAAAAACTTTGTTTTTCTATTTTTTGTCATCAATATTCTTTTAAAAATATTTTTCAAATAAATAAATCCCGTCCCGTCGTCATAAATAAATAAAAGTCGCCTAGGACAAACTTAAAAATACACATAAAAAATTAATTGGCTGAATGGCGAAGCTACCGCTCTCGGGAGACAATGGATCTTCGACAAACGTGATTAGCCTATTGCCGCTTCAGTATACTAATTCGAAAGACTATGACGGTGAATTTGGGTTTTTGACGGATTTGTTCAATCCGAATCATATCTATCAGACAAACTCTGATCATAGCTTTCTCCATAGCTTTCTGGGCGACTCTGAGCTTGTGAAGCAGACGAACTGTCAGCGTCCACGTTTCGGCATCGTAGGAAAGTATAGGCAGGACACACTGATTGAAGACTTTTGTCTTCAGGCTCTGAGGTATGGGCGACAAAAATCACACTCAGACCAATAAACGAATTTCTGAAATTTATTTCATATAAAAAACAATATATTTATGTATTAAACATATTTCAGTTTCAACCGGTATTCATACACGGGACCCTTGGTTCAGACAGGTATCAAGTATTTAAGTAATCTAAAAATCATAACAAACAACAGAACCAATGCTCTGATGCGCTCGTTTACATATCTAGGCCATCTGACAATGAGGTCATAGATCATATATACAGTAATGGAGTCGATTTAGTTCAGGGCGGCTGCCGCGGGAAATTGTATGATGGAAAACAAATAACTTTTACATTGAAAATCTATTTATGAGTATTGTCGTAATGGCTTCCTGGATCGAGAAACATCAAGAACATACGAAATATAATTTTAAAAATGGTATTCACAGCTCTATACTTTTAATTGTTTTCTTTTCTTTGATGGCAATCAGTTATAACTATTATGCCAGTTTTAAGTAAAATACAATAACATCCAACCTCCTGAAATGTAACAAATTAGCTTATCACGTTACATCTAGATAAAAAGATGTCTATTTTACCAAAATCCTTCTATGGTCTTTTTCAGTCAATTTAAAAAGTTACAATACACGCATTTATTTCATATCACTTCACTTGTACACCTTAAACGAACTATATTGTATAATACGCCACCACAATTAAACAATATAACTGATAATAATATAAGATTACGGAAATTAAATAAATAACACGTCACTGATGTCAGTTGGCGGGAAAAGTTCTATTTATTGTTAATCAGAATTTTCGGCGGGACAATATATGGGCTGGCTTGTCAGAAGAAAAGTTTAAGAATGTATACAGAAAAAAAAACATTAATTTTTATGTATAATCAGAGGAAAAAAACGTACGTAAAATACATATGTCAAATTTTTTTATTGCATATTCGGTTAAAAAAAAAGTACTGCGTCCAATGATCCGTGTCTCACAGCTCTGCGGCCAATAGAAAATTTTGTACAGCGTTAAAACTGACTATTTTTGAATGATTAGATTCAATTTTTTCAGAAATTTTAAAGCATTTTTTGGCTTTCGTGGTAAGTTTTGACTTTGCGGCTTACTACGTTTTCGATTTTCGATAGTTGGAACATAGATTAAAACCGGTTGCGTTTTTAAAAGTATGTTACACATGTATTTTTTGTTCGTTTTCTAATCCTGTATACGTTCTTAAACTAAACAATTAGAATTAATAAACAATAAAATTAATAATATGATATTATGAAAATTACAAAAAAGGCGCTGTAGAAATTCTACGGTCATTATTTTAATTACTTTTTTCGTTCAATAAACAAATTAGTTAAAATATTATGCCAGTATCAAGTAGAGTATTTGTCACTAAATTGGTGACTGTTTCACCAAATTGGTGACCACAAAGTCATGGTTTTAAATTGGGCGCAAAAGGTTATTTTAAAATTTTATATACAGTTCCAACTCTACCTTAATTGTTTGCTTATTTTAAATCGAAACTCTTACGTGCAGCTATTGCATGTTAATCGATATATAATATACACGTATGTATATCGTAGTTGGCTAACAATGTATTTCCTAGCAACGATTGTATATATAAACAATTATTCTTCAGCAAATGTTGTCTATGGTTTGATTTGAATTTCCTCTATAGTTTTCCGTAACATCCTGCATAACCTTAAGCTATAGAAACTTAAATTGTTAGACTAATACTAGTCTACTCCATCGATCAAAATGATATATAGAAAACCGAAATTTAATTTTGTTTCTATCGGTAGAACAGACTTATCAGTCTCGACATTGGCTGCTGGAAAATGTTTTTTAGTCAGATGATTCTGTCTATGTGTTTGCTTTCAAAGTCTCTCCGTACGACATCCACAGAAAGAAATATTCTATGCTAACTATACATCATAAGATAGATAGAATAATTTATTTCCCCCTGCAGTAACACATTAAATTATTACATGATAGACAATGGGTGAAAATGGGTGATGGCTCAGTCAAAACCTATATTCATTGAGCAGAGATTTTTTTTTTGCCACAATAACACCTCATAATTCTAATTTGTTATATAGGACAGTGATAGGACACGTTCTAGATATTCTAGGTGTTCCCCCAGTCTAAGAATACTATAAGTCGATTACAATGCAAAACTAGCACCTGCGCTATTATGGTTTCATTTGTGCTGGCATTATACTTTTAAGTGGATAAATGTGTATCATGTAACAACAATGTAATAACATTGCTTTACTCATCCCCACCTTCAACAGCCTCAATTAAGAAAGTCTAAAATTACTTAGCTTAAGATACACGGAAATAATTAAAAGAAATATATGCTGTATTAAAGCACCAGCATGAAAATACAAAAAAGAAATATTTATTGAAATAATTCCATGAAGACATTCATCACTGAATTTGTCAACCACTCCACTACCATCAAAAAATATTGGTCATAAATTATAACCTAAAAAAAATGGTTGCCTTTGGCAAGACCCGATCTCCATTCCAGCATTCGTTTACTCCAGCGATTGTTGGTTTTCCGACAAAGTTAGTTAAAGCGGTATTTAGAAGACTTTAGTACTCCAACGGATTATTACAATGCAAATCACATTCACCAGAATAACTTCGAGCTCCCTACATAATTCTCTGCTGATAATTCCGAGCTAGATAATTTTCTGATCGACTCTGAGCTTGTGAAAGAGGGGGCTTTTCAGTGTCTGCTTTTCGGCGCCGTATTTGCGTACAGGCAGGACGCACTTGTCGTGGACTTCAGATATAGGCAACGAAAGACTTGACGGAACTTTTTAAATTCTGCCCAGCTAATCTTCTGCACCTAATCGTATGATCTGTTATCGATCGCTTCTAGTTCTGTTTAATAAAAATAATAGAAATGTTAATAGAATTTGTAGTTACTTTATTGAATTGTTTGTTTTTATTGGGGTTTGTACCCAGTAATTCCGAGAAAAATCGGATTATCTAAGCAGTAAAACCTGTATTTCATTTTGTTTCATAAGTACGCTCTATATTCAAAGACAAAACATGCTCATTTTATACCACACATAACAATTCCCTTTATAGTTTATATTCCCATGTTCGCGATCCCATAGCGCTAGTAACTCCGTTCAGACGAAGTAGGTGTCCCAGTTAAACTTTTTTCCCCAGTCCGGGCAGAATTGTGGCAAGGTCGTTGAACTCGCACGTGGGGGAGTGCGCATGCTCCGTAACTCGCGTCCTTGTTGGCTTGAATAAGGACGAGGTGTCACAACTCATCAAAGTTACGTGTTACTTTTGATTTATTACTGGCTGCGTGTTTTTTTATTGGTTAAATAGGCAAACGAGCAAACGGGTCACCTCATAGTTAGCAACCAGCTGTACCCATGGATATTCGTAATACTAAAGGTTCTGCAGATATGTTGCCTACCTTAGGGTACAAATTTGAATAATTGGAGAGCTAGAAGGAAATAAAATAAATGGACATGCGCAAAACTAAGAGCACTGCTGTTAAATTGCTAACTTTAGGGTATGAACCTGAATAATGGTAGGGTAAAAAGGCAATAAAAAATGGACATGTGCAATGCTAAGAGCATTACAGATACGTCTCTTACCTTAGGGTAAAATGGAAATGATGGGAGGGCAAGAAGGAAATAAAGGAAACGGACATACGCAATATTGAGGGCACAGATACATCGCTTACCTTAGGGTAAAAATGTAAATGATGGGAAGGCAATAAGGCAATAAAAGAAATGGACATTCGCAATACTAACGGCACTATAGATATGTCGCTTACCTTAGGGTAAAAATGTAAATGATAGGAGGGCAAGAAGGAAATAAAAGAAATGGATGTACGCAATACTAAGAGCACTGCGCATACGTCGCTTACCTTAGGGTAAGATGAACATGAGATGGGAAGATGGAAGAAAGGAGGGGGATAGGAACTGGAACTCCAGATGCCAGCACTCACCATACGAAACGCTGTCACACAGTAATACGACTTGACGCCGATATTTTGTGGGTACGGTAATTGTCTGGCCCGGTACTCTCGAACTGGCTCATTCGTTTTTCAATAGCTCTACAACTATAGTTATAAAGATTAAGTCTTAACTAGGGTTGTGGGTTCGATTCTACTTGTAACTGAACTATGGACGTGAGCCATATTTTTCCACATGCGATATTACTTTGTTTTTAAATAAAACTCTATATTCTTCTTCTTTTTCTCATGTTCTATCTCCGTCTGTCTGTATTTATTCCTATCCTCAGTCAAGCAAATGAACTTTTCTGTGCTCTTCACCTTCAACTAGTCTTTTTCATTTTTAGTCCATAAAATTTTGCTACAGCTTTAATTATGCTCAAAATAATGACTTTTAATAAATTGTATTTGTATACTCATGTATTGTTAATGCCATTACAACGAAATAGACTATAAGAATATCTCTTGATGCAAAATCGAAATTACTATTGGCTCAGAAATAAAACAATTCGCCAATGCTCTGTTAAAGTCATCAGCTATTAAACTTAACAGTAATGGTCAGAAGAAATATATATAAACGTTCAAAACCATAGCTAATTTTCTCTTAAAAATCTCAGACAGCAAAAAATAGCGTTGAAGATGTTCTTGGTTGTTTTTTTTTTGTGTAGAGGGAGCGTCTTGCTATCTTAGATAGAGTTTGTAGCTGAATGCATCGTAAAGACGTCTTTACGTTGGGTTACAGCGCAAACGGATCCTAAATGCGTGCTTTAGAAAGATTTGCTCCGTACTGGATAAATCCAGTACGGAGTATACTTCCATATCTAAAGATATCAAAGTATACGTACAAGATATAAGGAATTGTTGCATTCGTTTTTGTTGTTTTAGACAAAGCCTTGTTACATACAAAAGTTTCTTTTTATTCATTCTCATCATTAATCGATATACTTAAAATAATTTCACAATTAATCCTATCCTATCCTATCCTACTAATATTATAAATGCGAAAGTTTGTGAGTATGGATGTGTTTGTTACTCTTTCACGAACAAACTACTGGACGGATTTGGATGAAACTTTACAGTAATATAGGTTATCGGTACATCGGAATAACATATAGACTACAATTGGTAATGATTTTATGTAATTTTGGTCATAATATAATTTTACTATTAAGTAAAAAAATATATATTTATTTAAAATGATCTGTCACGAAACTTAATGTGGCAGACCAAATTCCACGCGAGCGAAGTCGCGGGGAAAAGCTAGTATATCGATAATAGTAGCTGGACATTGGTCATGGTTAGCGGACGGATTGGGGATAGAACATAGATTTTATTCCCACGTACACCCTTTATTTATTTGTACTACTTACTCCTTCAGTTGCCTTATACGACACCCATTGGAAGAAATGACAAAGCATGAACGGCAAAAGTAAAATGAACGTTAAAAAAAATGCGAGCATTTTTTAAAGGATAGGAGGGCAAACGAGCAAGCGTGTCGCCTGATGGAAAGCAATCAACGCCGCCTATTTGCTACACTATAGGCATTGTAGAAATGTTGCCAGCCTTTGAGGTATATATAGGCATGTTTTTGGAAAGTTCCAATGTAGTATCGGTTCGGAAATACCGCTGAAGGCGGTAGATAGTTCCACAGTGTCTTCGTGCGTGTCAGAAATTTGTGATTAAATTGCTCAGCGCTGGACTTCCATCTATATCAGAAGTAAGCTCTTCAGAGGCCAAGGGAAACACAGCTGAATGAGGCCCTATGTGGGCAAATGAGGCGAGGAGAATGAGGGAAAGTTAACTGGAATTTTACAATCTTTTTGAATCAACTTGATCTTTTTAATTATAAAATATATAAGTTACCTATTTTATAACTACCTATAATCTTATTGTTAGTAAAGTACCAAGGAAGTTAAAAATTACGAATTATATACGAAAATTGAATAGACTTTAGAAGGTTAAGCAGTAGAAGGAATTTTAATTTAAAAATTGTAAACGATCGGTACATGCTGTACTCATTTGTATATGACCTATTAGGTAGGTATTAAGAATATTTTTAAAGCCTTGTTTAGAATTAGATCAAGAGAACTTGTACACATTTGGAGGACCCCAGAACGAGAGGGTCAGGGCGTGTCACCTCTCCCCCCCCCCCTGTTACTCCTCCACTGCTTCTTACCATCCAGGTGATGGGGATGGAACATGTTAGTAAATGCTACATTTATAAATGCAAATGTACAGGCTTAAACCCATTTACCTCATTTATCGGGGTAGAGAACGCGGGAGCGATCGATAGCGGGTGCTTTTGTAGGTCACGGTGACACGTCTGTGACGCTATTTTGCTGCTCGTCATTGCGGTTATTTTATATAATATGAATAATAGTAATAATAAATTAACAGTCGTGTCACATTACACCGATCCGTGATAATGGATGGAATCCATTATCACGAATCGGCATATTGTTGCTAATATGCCTGACAATATGACAGCGGATCGAAGTATACGCGAGGCAATGATAATGGATATTGGTGTTCCCCACGATGAAAATCTCATAAAAGCGGAAAAATAGGTTCCACAAAAACATGTTCGGTTGTGGATGTGGATGGAAGGGTCGATAGGGGAAGGGAAGCAAGGAAAAAATACCTTGATCAAGATGCCCAAGCTTTTAATAAAGGCCGGTTGAAGAGTACCCTTAACCAGAGACCATCATGAAGAGAATGATGAGCGAGGAAAGTGTGTCGAAATCGTAGCAGATAGAGTTTTGTGGTCTCTGTCTACGGGAAACTAACGTGATAATATGTATGTATGTATATAATAATATACAGGGCCATTGATTTTTAAAGATAAATACATATATACCATACATATGAATATATGTATAGTATATAGGTATGTACCTTTGGTACTTTATGGTACTAAAATTGGGCTAAATAGCCCAATTTGAGAATCGAACTCTTGACCATTGACCAAAAGCGATAGTTTATATAACATTATTTATGTAGCAACCTGCTGCCGCTGATATTGCGTATGGGAGCGACACCTAACTAGTGGAACAGAGACAAAGGAAGTGCTTCATTACAAATGGCCTCTAGTCCTGTTTGCTCTCTACGTATGAAATATTTCAACATACATAGGATGTACAGCTAGATCAATAGACTTTATGAGATAGGGAGGCAAACGACCTGATAGAGCGTCACCTGATGGAAAGCAACCACGCCTCCCATAGACATCTGTAACACCATAGGCATTACGAATGCGTCATCGGTCTTTAAGGTATGCACTGGCATACTCATGTTTTATAAAAGCATTGTAAATTTTATAATTTGCAATAATATCCGCGTATAATGTATTTATTTACTATAATAATCCATGTATTTCATCAATTTATTTATTATAACTTCATATAATTAGTATAATTCTGATGGTAAAACTGATCGTTTTATTACCACATATAATTTTAAGTTTTAAAATATGAACGTGAATTAGCTTCCCAAACTTTAACACTGGCAAAAAGTTATCAGCTGACGCCATTAAGAAAAAAAAAGGTATGCACAGACTTGTTTTTTGAAGATTCCAATGTCATATCATATAATCATATATCATATGAGTGATTTTTTTTTTTAAATATTTTATACTGAAGCACAGACAACGAATATCATGCATTTGGAAAAGCATTGCGCCACAGTTTGGCGCGTTAGATCTGCAATATGACATTGGCTGGTATGCCAATAGTATTCGCACCTCCATTTAAACCTTGTTGTTTAATTAAGGGCTCCGTGTCAAGGCTACACTGGCGATAACTGTTTATTTGCCTTTAAATAAAAAGAAAAAACAATTTCATAGTGATGATAATCGCTGAGGCAGAGATAACCAAACCTACTCAAGAAATTAAGCTCACTCATAACTTAAAGTTTATTAATGGAGTCAGGCTTCACTTTGCGGAAATCCATCACTATGTGGACAGTCAAAAGTTTTACTAAGCTTTGATCCGCGACAAACAAAACAATAACAGAAAATTGATAATGTTTTTTGCGCTGGATGAAGTGGATTTATTAGATTATAAGACTTTTTAAGGAAGGTAGACTTTTCAGTTGTCTTCCGTAGAGTCTACTATACCTGAAGATGCCTCGTGTTGGCGCGAAACACGTGTCGTTTACAAGATGGAAAAGTGGTAATGTGTGTTTGGTGTTGTGTATAGTGGTTGATGGGTGGAGAATTGATGGCCGATTTTCGGTAAGTTTTTGGTTAAATTTCCTAATAAATCCACTTCATCCAGCGCAAAAAACACACATTATCAATTTTCTGTTATTGTTTTGCTTGTCGCGGATCTTAGCTAAGTAAAACTTTTGACTATCCACATACAAATGATTTATTTATTTTATGTGAAAACCAAACCTTATTCTACTATACATTATATATAAGATGGTAATATAGCAATAAAGCCAATTATAATTTTCTCTTAAGAATATATTTACATATTTTAATATGGCTTTATTTTAATTTTATATAAATAATTTTTATGTACCCTTATTTAAAATAACACTTCTATTAGAACTTTACTCATGCCGTAAAAACATAAAAATAATTGAATCAGTTCGTAAATTTTATTTTTATATATTCAATTTTTAATTTATAAATTATAGTTTTTATTTTGTTGTTTATTAAAGCGATAATATGGCCATCGTCTGCTTTCTCTATCTTAAGGAGTAAGGAATAGCTGAAATCCAGCATTTTCTGAGATTTTTTTCCCGAACGGCATTTTGGTGTTCCATTGTCTTTTACCGAAAATTTGTTATTTTTGATTGTTCGTCGTCACATATTTCAATTTGTAATACTTTCGACAGTAAATAGTCTTTTATTTATTATTATCTCTAGTTTGTTACTACTTTTTAAACGCTTATTTTGTTTCTATCTCTTGTTCTTTATCTTCTTCTTTGATGGCAATTATTGTATTTAACAAATAATTGAAATGTCACAATACGTCTTCATAAAATGGTGGCCGCTCTATCAAAACTTGCATGAACATTTGTAGACAAGTTAAAGAGACATAGACAAGGTACACGCATTTTTTTATGGAGTAGGAAGGCAAACGAGCCGGTGTGTCACCCGATAGAAAGCAATCAATGCCGCCTACAGACATCTGCATTTAATTTTACTTCATTTTTACCTTATTCAAATTATACTGAGTATTATGCCACCATTAAATAATATAAGTGATAATAACATAAGATTATAAAAATTAAATAAAAACTCAACGTTGAATGTAAGTTGGCGGTAAAAGTCACTTTGTATACTTTGTTTTCTTTGATGGCAATTAGTTTAAACTATTATGCCAGTGTCAAGTGATATACAATAGTATTCAATATCTTGAAATGTAACAAGTCAGTTCATTACGTTACGTCTTGATAAAATGGTGGCAATTTTACCAAAAACCTTCTATGGATATTTTCAGCCAACTTCAAAGGTTGCGATACAGGCATTTATTTCATATCACTTCACTTATACACCTTAATCGAACTATATTGCATAATACGCCACCACAATTAAACAATATAACTGATAATAATATAAGATTATAAAAATGAAATAAAAACACAGAGTCACTGATGTAAATTGGCGGGAAAAGTCCACTTTGTTTATTAATAATTTAACAAATCCAACAGTTTTAATTCCGCAGGTTGGCAAAAGCATCTAGGTCATAGAGCACAAAATGCTATTCATTATTAGCTTGTTCCGATTGTCCTTGCCCAGTCATGTCCCGTCACAAGTCAGTGCTTTAGTTACCTAGTGTTGCTATTGTATTCGTTACAATTATATCGATACTATAGCAGATAAATATCAAAGATTAAATAATATTGTCATTGTATGGTACTATGAATTGTGAATTACGATAAAAATATAAAAAATAATCTAGAATAAATTTGATTAATTATTATAAATTATTTTATTATTGCATTGAAGGGTCGGTAGTGGAAAACCAAGGAGGCCAGGTCAAAAGTACCCTTAACCTGCATAAAGAGAGTGTGGATGAAGTAAAGAAAGTATGCCAATATCGTAGCACATGGAAATCCGTGGTCTCTGCCTAACCCTACGGGAAACAGGCATGATGATATCTTTGTACGTATGTACGTTGAGATAGAAAGTAGAAAGACGGCAATAAATATAAAAGTGTAATAAGAGAAAGAAACCTTTAAATTAATCCATTATTAATTGAAATATTTTTCAATAGTGTCGAGTAATATACAGTTAATATTTCTAGAAGTTTCTCTAGATATCTATTATTACCATTTTAAGATTATTAATGGAGTCAGGCGTTACTTTGCGGAAATCCATCACTATATGGACAGTCAAAAGTTTTACTTAGCTAAGATCCGCGACAAGCAAAACAATAACAGAAAATTAATAATGTGTGTTTTTCCGTTGGGTTAAGTGGATTTATTTGGAACTTAAACCAAAAACTTACGACGAAGACTTTTCGGTTGTCTTCCGTAGAGTCTACTATACCTGAAGATGCCTCGTGTTGGGGCGAAACACGTGTCGTTTACAAGATGGAAAAGTGATAATGTGTGTTTGGTGTTGTGTATAGTGGTTGGTGGGTGGAGAGTTGATGGCCGATTTTCGGTAAGTTTTTGGTTTAAGTTCCAAATAAATCCACTTAACCCAACGGAAAAACACACATTATTAATTTTCTGTTATTGTTTTGCTTGTCGCGGATCTTAGCTAAGTAAAACTTTTGACTGTCCATATATTACCATTTTAGCCAAATTATGAAATCACGACAACCGATTGGCTCAGTGGCGGGGCCTTCCGCCCGCGGAGTCGATTCCCGCATCGGAATAAATATTGATATGGATTTATATCTGCTGGGGCTGACCTCCATCCTCCCTTGCGGCTCGTGGGATTCACTAAGGTGAATTTAATATACCTAATTTATTGAAAATGACGGCGACGTGGTTCGCCACCCGTCACGAGTGCGAAAAGCGACTAATGAAGAGCCGTTTCGCTGCGATGAATGGTAGCGAATGGAGCTCTGTGGTCTCTGCCAACCCCTGCGAGGGATAGACGTGAATATATATATAAAAAAAATTATGAAATCACAAAGTGAGGAGAATTCGCGCCGTTGCAAGTAATATGTTTAAATGTCCACGAAAGACCGGCAACGCATTTGTGACTACTCCGGCATAGCAAATGTCTGTCTAACCAGGATGGTCGCTTGCCTGTTATGCTATAAAAAAACAGGAATGTTCCACTACAAGACTAGAAGCGATAAACAGTTGTTATTTAATGATGTGTTTTTTAAACTATTATTTTCGTTATAATTGTGCCACAGTACTGTGTCAATGGCCACACAGGAGGCTTCGTTTAATATATCGTGCAGACTAAAAGAAGATTGAAAATAGCATGGGAGAGTCACTTTTCACTTGTATAAGCTTGGATGAGCGTTCATTTGGATGTTGAGACCTTCCGGTTGTGACGCAGTGTTTTATCATTCAATCCAGTTGAAAAGCTGTTAATTGAATAACAATTCAAAATTACTTTTAAACATCCTGCCAAAGAAATAACTTGTTGGCTATTTTTTTTATGGGATAGGAAGGCAAACGAGTAGGCGTGTCACCCAATGGAAAGCAATCAACGCCGCCCGTAGACATCCGCAGTGCAATGGGCACTGCAGAAGCGTTTCCGGCGTTTAAAGAAAGTGTAGGCTTGTTATTTGTAGGTTCCAATATCATATCGGTGCGGAAACATCGTTTAAGGTAGCTGGTTCCACAGGGTAGTGATGCGTGGAAAGAAGTTTCTTGAAAAACGCATCGTACTGCATCGCCACTCATCCCGATGGTGGAGATGAAACTTTTCCTTGTAATGAGTTGTACGATAGTAAAATTCAGCGCTCGGGATTATTCGGAAAAATTCTCCGGAGCACTCCCCATTGTAATATCGATAAGATATGCTAGGAGATGAAATTTCCCTCTGCAGTTCTACAAAATCTAACCGTTCGATGATATCTTGCTTGTCGACAATACGAATAGCTTGTCTTTTTATTATCATTTTTTACTCAACAGACTTTTTGCAGGATGCATATTGTTAAATCTTTATCGATTTCGTTTACAAGTCCAAAAACATTTATTATAAAAATAATTAAAAACTCGTTCTCATTTATTAACGACTGCTTCCTCAAAATTATAACGACAAAAGACTATTTTAGAGAACGACACAAAAAAGCGTCACACACAAACAAACCAACTCGTGTTCATTTTTAAACACAAGCCATCTATTTTGGTGAACGCGTAAAGTAGTATCTCGATACAGTTCTAGTGCGTTAAGCCAGCAAAGAAGTTGTTTTTATCCACAGATAAAATTTAAAAAAATAATGCTATTAAAAAATAAAAAATAGCAGTAGCGATTTTTGAGTTATCATTGCTGGCAGGGTGCTATAAAGTGATTTTAAAAAAGTAAACAAACAATTGAATATTCAATACGAGCGTCATTTTTTTCATTCGTGAAAAGCGTCAATTCGTCGTGCACGCGTTTGTTTGGTGTTAGAAAATTTCGAAAGAAAACTCGTCGGGAAAAAATTCTATTGAAATATTATGTCGGTGCATACAATTTCATTAATATCACCTTTTATTAGAGGCACACGGTTCCCTTGCAGAAAAAGTGAGTATTATATATTTTTCTCCTATGTAAAATGATATACTTTTTTCTTGATAAAATAATTTATATTTTTTATTAATTAATATTTTAATTACAATATTTGTTTATATAAAAAAAAGTAAATTATTTAAATAAATATTAAATAGATCGTTTGATAGATTCGTATTTAAAATCATGTTTTACTTTTTTTTAAATAATTTTAATAATGTATAATACGCTTGAGTTATTTGTGGAATCATCAAATAATTTAATAAAAAAAATTAAATGATTTTATATTAATATAAAATAAGCGTTCATTTTGTCAAGGACGTCAAATTGAGGCTAAGAATTGTATAAATGGCGTCGTCATGGCTGATGCATGTGACTTTTTTCTTACGCACTATTATCTATTTGTTGAAAATCGATTGAAACCAATTAAATAACTCCGAGCCGCATGGCCGACCCGATTCAAGGTTCGTCAACCTCGTGTTTTTTGTACGATAAGCTGGGCCAAAGTCGTGGCTATATGTAAAAGTGTCTTATTTTTTTTTAAAAAAACATTTTGTAAGAGACATCAAACTTTGAAATATTGGTTTGAATTTCCATGTGAACGCAATATTCAAGTGTCATTAGAATTCTATTTTCCCATTAGCGAGTACTACTTTATGGGTGGGTCACTTGATGATAAGTCACAATCGCCAACCATGACCAAACAGTACTTGTAGCACTTAGATGCTTTGCCTACCTTAGGGTGAAAATAATGGAAGGGGAAGAAGGAAGTAATTGAAGGAGGAAAATAAATGAAGAGGAAAGGAATTAGGCCTCTAGATTCCAACACTTAACCATATTCTACGCACTTTAGTGAAAGTGTGGTACTCCTCGATGTTTGTTTTTAAGACTTCATGACAGAGCTCAAATATAATAATTACTTTCTGATGACTCTTCGAAACGAACATTGGTTGATCTTTTTTATATGGGATAGGAAGGCAAATGAGCAGGCGTGTCATATGATGGAAAGCAATCAACGCCACCCATAAACATCCGCAGTGCCATAGGCAGTGGAGAAATATTACAAATATTCTCATAAGGAGCGGTAGCGTATCGACATGAGGTGATTGGATCTCTTCCGCCAATCACAAATCTGTCTGCCCATTCTGATGTTTATGTGGTTCTCCAATATTCTATTTTATACGTGGAACTATTAAATAAACACTACCCCTCAAGTCGTGAGTGTCAAGATACACAAATGACAAGTCACCCAGACTCTGAATATGGTAAATACATTGGCCAATACAAACATTTATACAATTGTTTTTCTTCACTGCAAAACGTTTACTGAATTCGTAGTTAATACTGATAAATAAATACATTTAAAATTCAATTTTACGTACTAGCGGATTGTTTGAAAAATATTGTCTAGCGTTTCGCACAACTTAAGCGGTGTTTTTTTTTCATTAACCAAATATATGTCAATTACAAATATTTTTACATTTAAAGAAAACAAACTCAAGCAGTTTTTCTACAGCCAGTAACGGATTTATATGTTCTGTCTTATAGTTTATTAAAAATACGATCTCTGTATACATTAAACCATATTCACTTTACAAGAAAATGTGTATAGAAAATTAGGTTAGGCTCGATAATTATGGTATTGGTACACGGGTACGCGAACCCCGGGCGATATGGTAGTACCATATCACTCCTTGCCTTCCGTTGCGGTAGTATCATATCCCTATCATCCTGTCTAAATCCAACTTTTCTATCCCCTACCCTTTCTTTTCTTATCTATCCTTTTCCCTTCCTCTCCGCCAATCCACGGCCTGCCGTGCCAATGGATACGTGGCTAGGGGCGAGCTTAGTCGCAAGCGTGTCAACCGTCCCGGGATCGGGCTCCCCCGGGTAATATAGTGCCTTACCTCAGCATGCGGGGCTCTGCTGGGGCTGACCTCCATCCTGCCTTGCGGCTCGTGGGATTCATTATGATGAATTTTAATAAATCTAATTTGTTCAAAAATGACGTCGACGTGGTTCGTCACCTGTCATGTCCTGATTCCCACGAGGGCGAGAAGCAACTAACAAAGCCGTTTCACTACGATGAATGTGAGAGGAAGGATGGATGAAAAGATGGATGAGTGTGGAGGAAGCAAGGGAGGTGTGCTGGGAGCCCATAGACAATTGCAACACGATAAGCATTACAAAAAATGTTCATGCCTTTGTGAAATGTTTAAACTTGTCTTTTGAAGATTATCGATATCAATATCGATTTCTTTAATGTTCCACGAGTTTCCCCATTTCTCGAGTAATGGATGTTATGTTTGTTCAAGGTGAATTGACGGGGCAACCGAACTGAATAAATTAATATAAGCCACACATATGTATATTTATTTTGATGCGGGAATTGAATCGAATCTGCTAAATCAATTAGATTGTCGTTTGCGCGGACATATTGCGTTTTGCAAAGATATTTTCAGGACTTTTCCCACCAACTTAGAGTGACGTTGTTTTTATTTCATTTCTATTTATAATATTAAGAATTATATTGTTTATGGTTGCGTATTATGCAATATAGTTCGATTAAGGCGTGAAATACGTGTATGTATCGTGACTTTTTAAGTTGACTGAAAAAGTCCATACAAGGTTTTGGTAGAATAGCCACCATTTTAACAAGACGTAACGTGATTAGGTGATTTGTTCTACGTTTCAAGAGATTTTATATTATTGTATTTTACCTGACACTGGCATAATAGTTATAACTAATTGCCATCAAGAAAAGAAAAGATATTTTCAAAATATAATACATTTTACTGTAAATAAAGTGCTGCGATTTCGAAAGGGCGGTCTGCAGCCATAAAAGTGGACGCTATTTGGGGTGCGCTGAACTTGATGCCTGGGCGTTAGGGGTCACTGCGGGGTCGCAGCACGACCTGACCGAATGGTGTCTACAAATGTGACACCGATTATTTGTTGAATGATTAAAATTAAGGTTATTATGAGCTAGGTGCGATGGGTCTAACTCTCCGAGCCGCTATACGATAGTTCGATGTAATTGGAGTCAGGTGTGACTTGGGGAAATCCATTATAGAGGTAGGCAGTCAAAATCACTTTGCTTAACATACACGAACACAAATCGGAAAAGTAATATTTTGTGTTTGCGGAGAAGTATCTAAAAGCAGTCGTCAGCAAATCCTCCAACACCTCGCCGTGGCAATGACAAACATATAATATCGCTTTTCACCATAAACGTTTTGCCTAAACACGAGACACGACACACATTCTCAGGTGTATAAACTCTACATCATGAGGCAACTTCAGGTGTAGTAGACTACATTATCGACACAAGCTCTTTATAACCCCCGATGTTGTAATCTTTCGGAAAGACCGCAGGTGGTAGATTGTTCCACAATTACCCAGTTATCTCTAAAGTAGGTGTGAGGGGCCAAACGCACCAAGACACAAGAGTCGAAGACATTTTTGAAAGTTGTAAATGTGTTTCGGAGAAGTTGTTCTCAACTTCCAGATTAACCCATTTTTGTGGCGAGATTTGTTGCTGACGATATTCAAAATTGTCTATGCTCATGAGTTTGTTCATTCGCTTGTGTACATGTGTGTCATTAATAAACTATCCATTCATTCGAGAGTCAAATGTCGGAAAACACATGGTCTTCTATATTTTTCACCACTAACTAACCTCTTAGAAGAATGCAAGCTCGCACGTTTGACTGTTGAATAAAAACAGACGTAATGCTATGAGGTAATTGCTTCCCTCCCCTCTCCCCTCCCCCTATCCACACACACACACACCTGCGTCCTCTTTTCAGCGGGTGACAGCGCTTGGCTGCGTCGTATTTTGAGCCAGCTCCTGGCGTACTGCCAGCGCGATTTTTTGGAAGTCGTTGACTTCGGTTTTACTGATTTATAACGACAACACGGATGTGTGGATTGCTTTAGTAATTTTTTTTTAAGGTCTATCAGTCGTCGTATGTCAGGTTAGAATGTTCGCAATGCTATTAACGTTTTCATATTCCTTTTCTAAGGCGGTCCGAAGTCGCCATCCCGTCTGCCCAGCTTGGCGATTAACGTAAATCCTTTTAAATACCTACATTTGGTTTGTGTTCAGCAACTATACCATTCAGATCTGTCGATGATATTGAAGTTAATAAAACATTTTAAGATGACAATCTTAACTATTATTTTCAAAGAAGAAATTTTGACCTGTAACGTAATATAAATATGGTCGAATATTCCTTGTTTGAAAGTAGTGGTTAAGGTTGAAAACTAATTCTAATACTGTTTCTATACTAATTCTACCTCCCGGACATTCTTTATTAATAAAGATTTTCGGGGTAAAATTTCCATTGTGTCCCTGTTGTCCTCTACTTTTATGGTAAAATTTTTGGAATAATACTTGACAGATTGACTGATATATATTTTAATGTTTTTGAATTGTAGAATGGAGCAAAACATGAGCATTTGGTTAAAGGAGTTCTTTCAAAACTAAGCTAGTCTCTAGTAATACTTTGTTACCAAATTTTAACGTTTCTATACGTATTTCATTGTTTATCTCCTCTTTTTGTTAATTTACAGTCATGTGATAGGTATGTAATAATATATAAATCTCAACTAAAATCGATGGTTTTACCACTTTCCTTCGTTACTGGTTTGTGTATGGAGGTATACTATTCTAAAAACTTTGTTATTGTGTGAACACGTCAGGCTTTCTGCTGGAACGCCTTGGCGTATGCTGAGTGCGACTTTTTTGTTACACCTGTGAAACTAATCAATTTCTATTGCTATCGCCATGACAACCAGACGATAGTTACACCGGCGTATGAATCGGCGGCAAGCAATTCTCCGTACTATAACAAATGCCGTTCCGAATAGACTAGAATAGAATACATATAATTTTCTTCTTTTATTGTGCAGTGTTATAATCCTAAAAAATATATTATATTACAATGAGAAATCATACTATTTTCATTGAACATATTGAGACAAAACTCAGCAAACCATGGGCTAGTCTATTATCCAGTGAATTATTTTTTTTTCTACAACTGGATTTTTTTTGTTTGGGCAAAAAATTATATCATATAGTTTCTAGAGACAGAATTTATAGGTCGAATAATCAGTAAACGCATGCTTTCTGGATATTTTCTACCAATATTGAGACGTTTTGCCTACACGTACATGGTTTCAACAAGATGGCACCACGCCTCACACTACTAGCAGACCATGGAGTTTGTTCATGATTTCTTTTCTAAAAAAAATAGTAAACCGTGTGGACAGTTAAAACTTTTACTTAGCTAGGATCCGCGACAAGCAAACAACAATAGAAACTTAATAATAGGTGTTTTCCTGCTGGATGAAGTGGATTTACAAGGAACTTAAATTAAATTATATATATTAAATTAAATCTTACCGAAAAAAAAAACGGCCTAAGTTCCTTGTAAATCCACTTCATCCAGCGAGAAAACACACATTATTAATTTTCTATTATTGTTTTGTTTGTCGCGGATCTTGGCTAAGTAAAAGTTTTAACTGTCCACATAGTAATGGATTTCCGCAAAGTAACGCCTGACTCAATTAATCAATAGTAAACCATTTCGGTGATATCCCCTAGTAACTCAGGTGGCCGGATCTCACCCCTATGGACTTCCTTCTGTGGGGGTACCTCAAAAGTAGTCTATGAAACAAATTTGACGACTATGTCGACACTAAAGAAAATATTCTCCGCGAGATTACGTCGGCGTCCCGACGTCACTACTTCAGCGAGTGGCACAGAATACTCGCTGATTTCAAGGGTTTTCCAGACGTCGTCACCGTTTAGACGATATAATTAAAAAAAAACTGTACTTCTCCGTAAAAGTTATTGACTTTTATTTATATCGGTTGTAGTTTTTCTATCACACATTCTGCCACCGGACTCCCTATAGTTTTGAGAAGCACAGACCTTAACGAGAGTTTGTGTTGTCGACAGGCAAGTCGCCGTTCTTCCCCGGCGTGGAGGACGCGGCTGTGGTGGCGGGGGCGGCGGGCGCTGGCTCGCCCTCCGTACCCCCCGATCAGGCGCAAGACGTCGTCTCGAGACTCAGCGCTGCCGGTAAGTCCCTTTCAAGTCTTTGTTGCCATTTTTTTCTACTGGATATTAATCACCCTCAGAAATGAGTGTTAGGAGCTGTAACCCCCAAGCTTGACCGGTGGATAAAAAATCGCAGGTTGGTTTTTTATTATTCAGGTAGAAGTTCCGATTTGCTCTCGTAGTCAAATTGACTTGCACAACGCCTAGGAGGAGAATGGGCCCTGTTCTGTTCTGGAAAACTCAAGGAATGCAATATGTAGAACCTAGAGCATTTAGTTCTTACATCACTGGTTATTCTTACTTTTTCAGCGCTAAAACTTCTGTCTTTAGCTTCCCTTCATCAAAACGTAATCCTACTTATACTCCTAATATGTTCTTCGATACAATCTTTCTATCGACTCTTGAGTCTTCTCCAGGTACCCTTTTGGACGTAGTCTACTTTTCCATAGTTTTGAATGCTCTCAAATGAATTTTGCCTTTGAGACTTGCAGAACCTGATTATCGTCTATCACTAGAATCAATTCGTCCAGTTCATGATGCACGGCATATACTTTACATTTAACAAAAATAAATTCTCCAGCTACGCTAGATTAAGCTCATTTTATGTCAGCAGCCAGGTCTTATACGCAGACGTGACTGATGACTCTTAGTATCGATTGAAACACATGATTAAATCTTTAATAGATATCATCTAACTTTTCCAGGTCTATCGATGTGTGTTAGTGCGCTGGGGTCACCTGCGCGGTCTTCTCCAGTGTCTGCCGGCTCAGAGCACGGCGAGCGGTTCAGTCGGAAGGTCTTCGTGGGGGGGCTGCCGCCAGATATTGACGAGGGTGAGTTATAAATTTATAACGACCAGATTATGCACTAATGCGTCTATTTCCGGAGGAACGAATGCTGAAATACCACGCTTGTCCAAGGTGAATGGGTGGGGGCTTTCTTCTTCTCTTCATTATTCTCATATTTACCCTAAGGTAGGCAACGCAGCTGCCGATGTTTCTAGGCCGGTAATGCTTGCTTGCCATAAAGTGATACGGCCTGCTCGATTGCCTATCGTTAGCATTAAAGAACTCACAGAGTGCCAATTATTAGCCCTTGCTGCCACTAGTGATATTTTGCGATTGTTTCGTAGAGCCACGTGATAGTGCTGCAGTGACCTTAGTTGCATCGCCACAACCTTGAAATTGAATGCGCAATACATTTATTGTGATTCAGTTGTCGTCATAGAGCGTTGTCTAGCAACGCCTTGACGAACAAACATAGGTTTTCTATTCATACTTCTTTATTTTGTTGTGTACCAGCGGAAATCTTATCGGCCCAAACAGCTAGTTGCTAGCTAAAAAGTTTTTTGCCACCTTTTGCCTCTTAAGCTTACGATAGAAAACACCTTTAAATTTTATATTGCAAAACTAACTGCTAACTATATAACACAAAATAACATTTTACGTAGCTAAAATCCGCGCAATGAAATAAATTCTGACTGTCCATCATAATACATTTCCGCTAAGAAATGCCTGACTCAATTAATCATCTTCATTATCTCTGTGTCAGGATGCATCTTGTCTACCACTAGCTTTTTTTGTATTTTAGTGAAGTTCCCTTGTTTTTCTCTAAATTTATTATATAATATACAAACATATACAACAAAATATAATATATGTATACTACTTTATATAAGGAAAAATCTCTTGTGCAACAGAATCAAAATTTCAAACAGGACCATTTTTTTGTTGATTTCACTCTATCTCTATCAATACGAATAGCGAATGACACAGAATACTGGAGCTAGATTTGACTGACGTGGCCATCATTTTCAAAAAATGAAAATTATTCCACCCAGCCCACTTGTATCTTTTCTCGTTGTCAATACGCTGTATTGATTTTGAATGCTCTCAACTAAGATGAACGATTAGATTACGAACTAGGTCATTATAAAAACTGTCCGCTATTGTTTGTTGGTTCGCTGTCAGCGCTAATCTACACCGACTAGAATCCATGTAGATTAGACACAAATGAACTGGATGCCCCAGATTGTGAACAATACCTAGGCAGACTTGACGGGGCAATTGAATCTTAGCCTAATTGATAATAATGTTTTATACGCCTAGTGTATTTTTCTCTATAAAGTTTAAATTACAAGATACAATTATTAGGTCGGGGCAAAAGTATTTTCGTATTTTAAATGTATTATTAGTAATCAAACCTCTTTGGCTGTACGGAATGTAACTGGCTGGTTTTAATATCATTAAATGTGACATTCTGAAGATGCAACAAATAAAAAAAAAACTAGTTCCCGCCATTTTTCAATTGTTTTTCAAGCAAGCAAAATGAACGAATGTGACGAAGAAATTCGGTACATTTTAAAGTTTTATTACAAAAAAGGTAAAAATGCGACGAACGCCGCGAATAAAATTTATGCGATTTACGGACCTAATGCGGTATCAATAAGAGTAGCACAAATATGGTTTAATCGTTTCAAGTCTGGAAATTTTAGTGTAAAAGATGAGGTTCGCTCTGGACTGTCACAGATAAAATCAGTGCCGTCTTTAAGAAAGTGGTGCAAACTATCGATTCTGACCTCTACTGTCAGCAACTGATGAGGTTAAAAAAAGCTATTGAGAAAAACCGGACGGAGCTGGTGAATAGGAAGGGCGTGGTGTTCCACCATGACAACGCCAGACCGCACTCCGATCCGACCGATCTATAGCCACGCAGCAAAAATGGAGAGAGCTTGGCTGGGATGTGTTGATGCATCCTCCGTATAGCCCTGACCTTGCTCCATCAGATTTCGGTCATTGCAGAACTCTTTAGGAGGCATAAAGCTAACCTCAAAAGAACACTGTGAACACTACCTGTCAGATTATTTAATCAAAAATCTCAAAATTTCTACAGGAATGGGGGATCATGCCACTACCCACAAGATCATCGATCAAAACGGCACATATATATTATAAATAAATAAAAAATTATACCTAAAAAAAATATTTGCCTTTGTATGAACAATACGAAAATATACTTTTGCCCCGACCTAATATTATATTAAAACACTTTTTGATGTGAAACGTTTTATCGCGGGGTATGGGAGTGAAATCTTAGACCGAGACGTCGTCTCGATTCAAGCTACGCTCCCCTCCAGTCGACTCTATACAGGGTCATTAACACATGGCCGTGGCATATACGGTAGAGACTGAGCCGTTGTCAATGTTTCACACCTACCAAGCGTCCTATGATGCTTGTGTTTTTTTTATTTTAAATTTATTTTCTATTATAGCTCATATATGTTCCATTGCTAGACACTGGCCTGCCTATATCTGAAGGACTGGATATTAACCCACCACTCTTTTCTAATGCGGATTGGCGGAGTAACCAGATATATCCCCGTAGATGAATATCCCCGTAGGTAGCAAGCAGCTCACTGGCGATCAATTGGCTCAATTCAATGGCGGGTGTTAAGTATATTTTTTATTAAAAGTTCATTGAAAATTTAGGCTGGCAGAGTCTAGTACCATTTATTTTTATTTTTATAGTGCCTCTCGGATTAGCGACTTCGACTGATTTTCTGAATGTGTCTGCAGTGCCAACCCATTGTAATAAGAGTGATTAAGGCTCACAGACTTCGTTGGCTGGGCCACGTTGAGAGAGGATGGGGGAGGATCGCGCAGTCAAGAGAGCGTACGTGGGTCGCCCAACTGGATGACGTCCTGTGTGGCGCCCCATGTAAGAAACATGATCGGGGATGACTTGCGCAACCTTCAAGTCTGCAACTGGCAGGAGGTGGCACAGAACAGGGCACGGTGGCGTAACCGCTCCGTAAAACGGGTCGCTGCGCCAACCAAGTTAGCGTGGCGTTGATTGCCTTCCATTAGGTGACACGCCTGCTCGTTTGCCCTTCTTATCCCATAAAAAAGCATTAGGACATATAGCTGAAAAAAAATTTTTTTTTTAATACTTTTTTAATTTTCGTTTCCAGATGAAATCACATCGTCATTTCGGCGTTTCGGGCCGCTCGTCGTGGACTGGCCCCACAAGGCGGAGAGCAAGAGCTACTTCCCGCCCAAGGGTTATGCGTTTCTACTGTTCCAGGTAAGTGTCACCTAGCCCAACCTGCTTCATACTCTATAAAATAAAATATTTTTTAAGTACTAATTTTTTTTCTCATCAATCTTTGTTTATTTTCGATTAAACTAAGAAGAGATTAAAAAATTGTTTTGATTGCGATTTGACTTCAATCGAATTGAAATTTACGTAGATATATAGATATATTTTTATTGTACACCAAAAGCAAAGTAATACAATAATTACTCATTAAATATTTATATACAAATTATCGCTAATAGCGATTTCTTCCAGACAACCGTAGGATGGACATAATGTTAAAAAGATAATTTGATGTAGTTTGGTTTGGTGGTAAATATAGGTTAACCGTAAACAATAAACGAATAAATAAAAACATACATAAGCAACTTAGTCCTTAAACGACGATAGTAATTAATTATCATACATATTTAACTCGAAAATTGTCTATGACACGCGGATTAATCCCGCCAGATAACATAAAATTTATATCAAATGCACGGGCTTACAATTTGTATACAAAATGATTGTTTAAATGAAAAATATCTATTCTCATCTCTGGGCCGTGGCACCTCGGTATCAGTTTCTTCCTCTTGACGGCATACATCGTAGGGATATTCGTATTGTCGATGACCAAGATCTCTCTAAACCGTTCGATGCTTTACTGATGAACCGTTCGATGCTGAGGAGGGATATCTTATCTATCAACATCTATCAATATTACAATGGGAAGTGCTCTGAGGAATTGTTTGAGGAATTGTTGTTCCACAAGGAAAAGTTTCATCCCCACCATCTGGATGAGTGGCGATCCAATATGAAACTTCTTTCCTTGCACCATTATCCGTGGAACCAACTACCTCCAGCGGTGTTTCCACACCGATACGACATTGAAACCTTCAAGAAACAAGTCTACGCTTTCCTTAAACGTCGGCGACACTTCTGCAGTGCCCATTGCACTGCGGATGTGTATGGGCGGCGTTGATAGTTTTCCATCGAGTGACAGGCCTGCTTGTTTGCCTTTCTATCCCATAAAAAATAGCCAACAAGTTATCTCTTTAAAAATAAGTTTGATTTGTTATTCAATTAACAGCTTTTCGACAGGATTCGCCTTTGATGATAAAACACTGGATCACAACCTGGAGGGGTTTTAACATCCCAATGAACGCTCATCTAAGCTTATTAACTGAAAAGTGACTCTCCCGTTCTATTTTTCTATGTTTTAGTCTGCATAATATATTAAACGAAAGCTCCTGTGTGGCCATTGACACAGTACCGTGACACAATTATAATGAAAATAATAGTTTTTTCAATTAAAACAACACAAGTGAACACAAGATTATTTAAAATAAGACTACAGTAAAAGCTCCTTATTCGCGCTATCTTCATTCGCGTTTTCACTATTCGCGGAATAAAAAAATGCGACCCAATTCCTATATTCGCGGTTAATTAATAAGTACATACATAATAATAAAAGGATTCCAATAGGTATTCAACCCAATATCCTTTGTAAATGCCGTCACATGGACTAATAAAAAAAGTAAAATAGATCTTTATTACAATTGTGCTTAAAAGAATGTTGTTAAATGATGAGCTTTTATAAACTGCCAAGCGAAAGAAAATTAAAAATTCTTCAAAACATTGCCTAAGCCTTAAGATAATTAATCAAAGTGTTCAAAAACATCAATTAAATTGATTTTTTTTTATTTTGTGACCTAGGCACGTATCCCCTATAATCCCATATGAGTTACTATTCCGTATTCACGGTTTCTGTATTCGCGGCATATTTATGGAACGTATACCCCGCGAATAAAGAGCTTTTACTGTATATGAATGACTAGGACTTACGATACCGAACTAAAATCTGAATTACCGGTATTTGACATTTAAAATTAGAAATATCGGGATACCGGTATTGAAACCGGTATTATTGATAAAAAATTTACTAGTTATATTTTTACTTATCACAGTTGTTATATTGACTTGTTAACAAATAATATATGAAATCCAATAAATATTGTTCTGAAATGAGTAGATATTATTTATTTTATTACATAAAGAGTAGGAGTAGATAGATACAAATAAACGTGCAAGTAAAATAAAGTACATATTAAATTTTATTTTACATTTTACATATAATAATTGTGCCAGATATAGATTTAAATACAGTGAAATTGCTTGTTTATCTACAAAAAAAATTTCTTGTAATGAATTAATATTATTTTAATTAGATTTATATTGTGCATAAATTCAATTTTTATCAAGTAATGTAATAACCAAAATACCGGTATTTTTACATAAATACCGGTTTTTAATAACGGACAAAAATCGTCCCGGATTCCGGTATTCGGGATCCCGGTATTGTAAGCCCTATGAATGACTAATAGACGGATTCTTGACCCGTAAAAATATTAAAATTAAAAATTGTAAAATCGCACATTAATTTAATATAAAATAAAATGTAAAATTAAATTATCTCATTACTGTTTTAAAATTATTATAGACATATATTATTATTCTCAAATTTGTAATGGTTTATTAATGTATTATATTTTAATGTTTTTTTTTTAAATGTAAAATATATTTTTATAAAATTTTGTAATTTTACGAACACTAGATTATAAGAAAGATTGTTACTAACGATATATGGGCTAGTCCTGAAATAAAGTTTTATTATTATTATTAAAAAAAATAAAATGTTCCACGTGGCCTGGTACAGGACGAGAGTTCAGTGGCCGCGCTGATGGAGGCGTGCATCACGGACGACGACAAGCTGTACCTGTGCGTGTCGTCGCCGACCATCCGCGACAAGCCCGTGCAGATCCGGCCGTGGCGGCTCGCCGACGCAGACTTCGTGCTGGACGCGAGCATGCCGCTCGACCCCCGCAAGACGGTGTTCGTGGGCGGCGTGCCACGTCCGCTTAAGGCCGGTGAGTCGGACGGAATACACCTCCCCTAGTTGTATTATTATGGGGGGGGGGGGTATATAAACGGTGTCTGGCGGCAGGATTAGGTTTTCAACCACAAGTACTGCTTTCAAACAAGGATTATCGTATTTCCTACTAATCCTACCTAATATTATAAATGCGAAAGTTTGTGAGTATGGATGTGTTTGTTACTCTTTCACGAAAAAGCTACTGGACGGATTTGGATGAAACTTTACAGTAATATAGGTCATATCGGAAATCATACATCGGAATAACATATGGGCTACAATTTGTAATATAACGATACATGTCAAATAAGTCGGAAAAAAATCCGCCCTCCGAGAGCTATCTTGGTGTACGCTGCCTAAACTATTGGAGTTACACAAAGATGATGTATTGTAGGATTATTTGTCTCGAATAGTTCTAAATAAAAGTCCGCGACATCATATATCTACCTTTTATGTGGAAGCCACTATGATCAAAATTGTTAATCATAAATTAAGTAAATATATTAATTTAATTACACGCGAGCGAAGCCGCGGGCAAAAGCTTGTACGACAATATTTAGGGTCGGTCGAGATACGGGCAATTGCCTAGTTCAAGGTCCGCCAGCAACACAACCTTATATATACGCATGTATTGTTAATGATAAATACATAAAAAAATTGTATTAACATCAGGTGTACTTTAAGATTAAAAAATGTATTTGAACTTGGTGGATCAATCAAAAATCGATAGTAATCCTGTTATGTCGATTGTAATTATATACGTAGGAGTCGAACGTTTTATTAATTTCCATACTCTCATCAATAGATTTAATTAGTCTACTTGGTGGACATCCATCTTTACTTGAAAGGATTTTCACAGATTTGCCAAGCTTGGCGCTTTGCACACGTGTTGAAAGGTTTAAATCATTAGTTCTGTGATTGATGTTCATTTTACAAGATAAAAAATATTTTTATGAGCGGGCTCGAGGTTTTCTAGCTGGCCTCTCCGCTCTTTTCGAGGCTTAGGTTAGGGGGTCCGGGTGCACTGCACTACCTGATCCTACGATAGCTACGCCACTGCTTGGTTAGGTAGCAGTTCAGTTTGAAAACATAATTCTGCCAACGAACACCCATTATACAGAAGTCCATGATTCACCAATGTTTTGAACCGGGGCACATATTTAAAATTGATTTTCTTTCTTACAATTGAATCGTTTTAAAAGTAAAACGATTCGTTTTGTAGGCAGAGAGACGATAATACGTCTAGTTACTGATAATTAATTAAAACTATCATCTGACGATAGAGAGGATGGATGAAAGACAACTGGTAAAAGAAATTTACGTTGCGGATGTGGATGGAAGGGTCGGTAGGGGAAGACCAAGAAGAACATACCTTGACCAAATTGCCGAAGTTTTTAAAAAGGCTAGGGCAAGAATACCCTTAACGGACGAGCTTATATGAAAAGTGATGAGTGTGGATGAAGAAAAAAGGGTGTGCCGAGATCGTAGCAGATGGAGATCTGTGGTCTCTGCCTACCCCTACTGGAAACAGGCATGATGGTATGTAATGTCATGTAATGTAATGCCTGATGATTATGATAGCTCTTGATTAGATGCGATGGAGTGGAAGGAGTTCGTATTTGGGAGCTGAATTTTGGTTTTTGTTGTAAGTAGTGTTGGTGTGTTTCCAGTGGAGCTCGCGATGATAATGGACCGGCTGTACGGCGGGGTGTGCTACGCGGGCATCGACACGGACCCCGAGCTCAAGTATCCGAAGGTAACGTGCCCTGATTGACTCATTAGTTAACTAACTTTGTTGGCGCAGCGACACAAAATGGATCTTGGCTTCCGAATAGGTCTTACACTACCATGCCCTGTCCTGCACCACCTCCTGCCGGTTGCAGATTTGAAGGTTGCACAAGTTATCCTCCACCGTGTCTCTCCAGCCTCCAGTACCTGGGACGCCCTACATGGCTTCATCCAGTTGGGCGAACCATAAGTTATATATATAATAAATTTGAAAATGGATACGAAAGCTACACAACGAAACAGGCAACTTCAATCCGACGACGACGACGATTTTGCAACCTAGTCAGAGACACCAGCTCCTCGGACCGATTACCTCTACATCGTCCTCGAGTCCATCTAGGCATCATAGTTTAGGCCTTCCGCGGCTTCTACGACCGTTTGATTTGCCGTCTACTAGACGTTTGGGTACTCTAACCTCTTCCAGTCTAACGAAGGTGTCCAATTTTGATTTTTTTGATGCTCATTGTACAGCTCATATAGCTCGTGGTTTTGTCAAGTGTGTTGCGATGACCTAAACTTTACGGACAAGTTATAGGAAATCTACAAAAAGAATTGTTTTTCTACATTATTTTTCTATAGACTTTTGCAGTCAACTTAAAAAGTCACTATACACGCGTGCGGGAAAAATCCGGTAAACAAGGAATGTTGTTGGCATGTATTTGTTTGCAAATGCTGCAGGGTGCGGGGCGCGTGGCGTTCTCGAACCAGCAGTCGTACATCGCGGCCATCTCGGCGAGGTTCGTGCAGCTCCAGCACGGCGACATTGACAAGCGTGTCGAGGTGAGGCGCTACCATAATATTATATTATTTGTTTCCGACGTACATTTATCACTGTTTATGGAACTAATGGCTATTTATCGACGACCAAATGGCTGAGGGGCGAGCCTCAACCACGGAGTAAATGGTCGCGGGTTCGGTCCCCTCATTGTAATAAATATATGTATGGCCTAAAGATATTCATTCCGAGTCTGGTTACCCCACCAATCCGCAATTGGACAAGCGTGACGAATTAACTTCCGATCCTTAAGAAATAGGGACGCCGGTACACGGCAGTGGGTCATATTATGGCCTATGAAAAAAAAAATTGAGGAAGAAATGGGCAACCACCACTGCCACCTTTAAATATCTCCAATTCTAAGAATGCTGCAGATGAGTTGCTTACCTAAAAAAAAGGATGTGAATAATGGGGGCAAGTAGGATTTGATGGGAAGGGATGGAAGAAATAATGGAATGAGAAGGAGTAAAAATAAAGGGAAAAGGAAAATTAAAAAGATGAAGAAATACAGTTAAAGAAGGGAAGTAGAAAAATTACGAAAAGGGAGAAGGAAAATTTAGGAAGGGGAAATAGCAAAATTAAGGAAAGAAGAGAAGAAAACTGGGCCTTCGGTCATCGTGCGACAGTAAAATATTACCAAAGCCTCAATATTATATAACGCCGGTATTTTGCTCATTCGCGAATGGCTCTATCACTATTAAAATATTTTGTTTTTATATTATTTATAAGTAAGAAGTGCTATAGGGTAGATTATTCCTCACTTAAGACTTATGCAATCTGTTTACAATTCCAGGTGAAGCCGTATGTTTTGGACGATCAGATGTGCGATGAGTGCGCCGGCGCCCGCTGCGGGTCCAAATTTGCGCCCTTCTTCTGCGCAAATGTCACCTGTCTACAGGTAACGCGATGATATCTTCATATGTGATATGTATTGTTTTTGTTGGTTGTTTTTCTACTTCTTACTCTACAAAGTACACATAGTATGATTTGTAACGCACGACCTCAATATATGGCGGCGAAATCCTAAACTGCAACTCAGTACAGGCATCGACCCATAAATGTACCTTTGTTAAGTTAGTGTTAAAATTTACTCCATCCGGTTAACACTCGCACATTATATCACCACCACTCCAGTTCTCCAGTTGACACGTAGACATTGCATCTCCTTACATCTGGCATATTATTGATATTGCATCCCCTCACATTTGACATATTATTGATATTGCATGCCCTCACGTCTAACATAATATTAACATTGCATACCCTCACATCTGACATGTTATTGACATTGCACCTCCCCACATCTGACATATTATTGACATTGCACTTCCCCACATCTGACATTACCTTTACATTTACTATATATACAATATATTCCAGTACTACTGCGAGCACTGCTGGGCCACAATTCACTCGCGGCCAGGACGCGAGTTCCACAAGCCTCTGGTGAAGGAGGGCGCCGACAGACCGCGCGCCGTGCCCTTCCGCTGGTGTTAGTGCGTGACGCCGTAGCGCCGTAGCGACGTAGCTGCGCTACAAGCGACGCTATGACCGCTACACCACACGTGGCGCGCCACGCGGCCTCACCGTCTGTAGTCTTTATAGTTTACCTTGATGCGAATAATGGATTTTTCCCATATAGTACCATTTCTGACCGTTACAAAGAACGCTACGAGAGCTACACCGAAGGTAGCTGTGTGCTACGCACCATTTATAGTCACGTTTATGCCGCAAATGGTTTTAAGTTTTCCTATACGGAACTAAACAGCACTCTATGTACGAATACCACCAATCGTAGTGTGTGCTACGAGTGTTAATTTTAAGTATTTACCATTTTGAATACAGAGCAAATGGTTTTGGGGTATATAGTATTAAATACTAAGCTGATCTTTAAATCTCTAATCAGTCATTTTGGCGTAGCCGTAAATATGAAACATACGTAAGATCGACGATATATACATGCCAAAAAATGCATGTATCTTATATATCGTTTATTTTTAGTTAAATTTAAAACTAATTTTCAATAGATTTTACAATATTGTGCACCTGTCGTAGAATTTGCTATATTTAATTTAAGATACTAATTTGTATTAAATATTAATTTTAAGAATACTACAATTGGTTTTTAAATATGGTTACACAAGAAATATCCAAAAGACAACCAATTTGTATAATGGTCACCCTTCAGTATTGCCACCAAAGTTTTTAAATTTTTTTTTTTTTTATATATTCACGCCTATCCCCCGCAGGGGTTGGCAGAGACCACAGAGCTCCATCCGCTGCCATTCATCGCAGCGAAACGGCTCGTCATTGGTCGCTTTTCGCCCTCGTGAGAATCAGGACGTGACGGGTGGCGAACCACGTCGCCGTCATTTTTCGACAAATTAGGTATATTAAATTCGTCTTTAGTGAATCCCACGAGCCGCAAGGGAGGATGGAGGTCAGCCCCAGCAGAGCCCTGCATACTGAGGTAAGGCACCATAGTCCCCGGGGGAGCCTGACCCCGGGACGATCGGCACGTTTACGACTAGGCTCGCCCCTAGCCACGCATCCATTGGCACGGCAGACCGTGGATTGGCGGAGAGGAAGGGAATGGATAGAGAAGAAAGGAAGGGGTAGGAAAGGAAATGCGGATTGGGGGGGTTACCAGACTCGGAATAAACATTTAAAAATCCATATAAATATTTATTCCAATGCGGGAATCGAACCCGCGACCATTGACTCCGCGGGCGGAGGGCCCCGCCACTGAGCCAATCGGTCGCCAGTTTTTAAATTTGACAAACTTTTAACACTTAAACATGAAAAAACTAATGTAATAAAATCTATCATCTTAAAATTTTGTGACCATAATCCTTTACCGTTTGGAAATAATTACAGTCAACCGATTGTAGTAATCTTTGATCAGTTCCCCAAATACGAAATACATTTTAAAACCATAGACAAATTCTTTTTTGTCTAACACTCGCACAGCAATTTATGGCATTGTAATCGATTTTAAGATTCACAAAGTCTATTTTAGCGCATTTATAATATTTGTAAATGCAAAATTGCTGATATTGTCTCTGATTTCTCGTAGAAGGACGTAGCAAGCAAAATGCACCGATCGGTCGTAAGCGGGATTCTGTTTGGCGTGACTCTTTGAATATGAAATAAAGCAACATTATCCAAAGTTTAATGTAATGTTAAGCAAAATATATAGATTCAAGTACAAGCGTCGATGCTTTCTTGAGTTTTCTTTCGCACACTGTGTTGCCAGATCACATCTTTTAATGGTAATTTTTCGTTGTGTAGAAGAAAATTTAAGAAGCATTCTATCGATTTAAGCAAAATGTGTATTCAAAAAACTTAGCTAGTTGTCAGTTTATCTCGTGAATAAGGTCTATCTCGAAATTGATATCGCGGAATCCCATAACAAAGTTGTCTGTGGTTGAGTCGACTTTGTCTTTGGCTTGCGCGATCACCTAATCGTAAGACATAACATAAGACATAAGTGGAATGTCTGACTTCTCGAAATACATATTTGTACCTGTGTAGCTAGAAAGAATTTTTCCTATTTAACCCCCCATTATTCCATATCATTTCGTTTTACGACTTGGATAAATGTTGCATTTTGTCTTTGATATCATTCCCCGCGTTGGTTCTTTATTCGCGACTCGCGAAATTTTAGTATGGTTTTCTAGACCAGAACAGGATTGGTTTTTATTATCATTTTATTATTTAAGAATGTCATTTCCTTCGAAAGGCAGTGGTGGAGAAAAAATTCAAATTATTACATTTTTTACTTTAAACTGTGGATAAAGTGTTAGTGAAATGTGGATTAGAGTACATACAATAGAGATAGTTGAAGCTATCAAAATGTTAATAATTTCTTATTAATTGAATGACGTAATATCTTTTCATTGCCTTTCGAAGGAGATTAGAACGTTAGGATATTTTTGACCACCACATTGGTACTTCTTACCATCTTTGTTGACAAGTATTAGAAGAGTATTTCAATGGTTTGTTCCTCGCTTAGCGATGGTTGGTATTGCCAACAATTCGGAAGGCGGTAATGGACTGTTTCTAGTACAAACATTATGATCGTTACCAATTTTGGCTGTAGATGTCGCTCGTGCGAGCGTAGCTCCTCTTATATTTTAGCGTAAATAAAATATGTATAAAAAGATTATTTTTTGGATTTGCCGGGGGAAGTGCAATAGACGGTAGATTAGTAGGTACTTGTAATATAAATATTTACCCAAACATTAATCTTAGCGTATGAAATCGTTCATGTTTTGCCTTCGTTTTCTAACCTCAACAAGTGTGGAGTTAGAGTGAGACTTTGAGAAATTTGCTCTTTTTAAAATTTTGATATTTGAAATTATTCCATTCCCTTTATAAGCGGATCATTCTGATTCCACAGATGTCACGGTCGCCTCTGTCACTCTGATTGGAAATGATTTTGTTACGGTCTTAATATATCTACATCTTTTGGGAATAAAACTACAAATTGTGTAAAACAACAAAAACATATAACATATTCCTTTCCGTCTTGAACTCCTAATTTTGGTAGAGACCTAAGGCAACTTGATTTTCTATATTGACACATAAAATAACTGACAGTTATTAGGATATTTTGGGTCTGTTTTAGATTTGTTAGGTAAGCTCCCAAAGTTTCGCCAGCTGAAATGAATGAGCCTTATGAAATCAAAATCAAATAATTCAGAAAATTAAGATTTAAATTGTATATTTCTGAAATCACGGGTGACCGGTTGAGAGGAAATCTTTTTCGAAGGTTTTTTTCGGGTATGTACTTAAAAGTTAAGATGACGGATACAGGCATCGTATCCCGATCGACCACGGACGAACATAGACTGTAGTAAAAAGACTTGCGCGAATTTTTTGATGATTTTTCCATGATTTTGAAACGGTTTTTTCGTGTTGTGTATATCTTTTCGAAATTCAAGTGAGGCGAAGTGCCTTGGTGTCGCGACTGTTGGTTGGTGTACCCCTCCCTTGTAATGGCAGTTGCTTTCAAATCTTTCTACAACTCTAATATTATTAACTATATCACAATATCACGGAACATCCGTGTTTATATTTATATATTAATATTAATGATTTATTTTGTATATGTGTGCGCCTTTTTTACCATGGTGCTTTTACTTTGAATCGGGCAACATTTTTATTTTCAATACATATATTCTTAAAAACGACTCTGAAAACGATATGTTTGAACCAAACATTTACAATAAATATGAAACATTTGAAAGCAACCTAAGCTGGTTTAAACGGTTCCTTTAGCGTGGTATGTTTGAGATTCCCCGACCACAGATTATATTTTATTAAGATATAGCTTAACGCGTTTTGGTCTGTCAACTATACTAAATTCTCACATCAAGTTCATGTTTCCTTCATAGGGTTTCAGGTAAGGTTTAGACTTATCCGATATCCAAAGGAAAAGGTTTTTAAAATTAAGTAGATTCAATTTATCTAGTAGAGCGTCTTAGGGAAGATTGTTTGCCCGTGCATAAGCGTTGTGGAACTTCCTATTCGAAGTTAATTGTTCGCATAACAATTGTAGAAATGAATGGGAATATTTTATATTTTCTGAGTGACTAGCCTCTTCGATTCGGGAAGTTGCACACGTGAGTCGGGCTCTTATAGGTATATTAAATAGTTTCAGTATAATAGTGAATAAAGATTGCTAAACGATGAAATCGAGGTTTTCTCTTAGAAGTTTTTCCCTAGAAGATTGAACACGCTTGGAATGCCCCGAAGTTAATTCTTTTTCACACGGCACTCACAATTTCGATCATACCTCTCCTATATAGTTTCATTTTAAAACCTGTTTCAAATATTTTCGAATGCATTTTCAGTTTTTTTCTCATTTAGTAGGTTTTTCGTGATAATTTGTGACAACACTTTTTCGGGAATACCTTGTTTGACAATGAGCTTGTGTATTTTCTTTTCTATCTGTTACTTTTTTATATTTCTTCGACATTCGATGCGTTTCCTATTTCTTTCTCGTTTATTTGGATGAAATTGCTCAAGGTTTTTTGTGAAAAATTGTCTAATGTGCCCCCTATCCTGTTGAGAAGAAACGGTGGGATGCGTGAGTGAGTTTGTATGGTTACACTGTCCCATTTTGTATTTTTGTATTTTTATAAAAAATAAAAACGATAAACGCGAATTCGGACGTGATTTTTTACTTTATGCGCATAGTAGAGAAATCTTTAAAGGGTCTCTCCGGTTCATAATGAGAGCTTTTCCAAAATTAATCATTTGCCAAAATGATAACTTTAGTAAATCGTCACCAATAAAACATTAAAACAAAAAATATTGAAAATCCTACCTATTTTTTCTGAGGTTATATAAGTCTCATAAGGTTATCACTTTGTGTGAGTAGTAATTTTGGGAAGGTGGTACCTTGTGTTGTGGTCATTGTGAACATGAGTGAAGCGAGTGTCATTTATAGATGTCACTCGGGAAACAGACTTTCATGCTATGAAGGTTTGTTCGTACCCAACGATTATATTGGTGTTAGACTTAACCGAGGTGTTTGGGATATGTCGTCTGTTTGCGAGTGGATACCGATTTGTTTTTGCACTATGCCTAAAAGGCGATTATCTGGTGTAGCGCTTTAAGACGCTATATCGCGGCTATATTACTCCAAGTCGCGAGAGATTGAGCGATTTCATAATTCTTTGCGATTCGGTCGAAGGGAGGATGTTTAGATTTTATTTCACTTTGTATATCTGTTGCATACAATTAATTTTTGCATAGAAACCGACGCTAGAGTGGATAAGTAAAACTTTTTTGTTGGTACTCATTGAACTAAGCACTAAAAGCTCCAGAAATGTACACTTATGCTTAAATATCAAGGCATTAGTAAATTGGAAATATTTCCTACTATTATTGTTTTCTGCTAAGTACCATTTTGAAAAGCACGATGTGAAGGTTTCTAGGCGAAAAATAGTTGTGTGTGCAAGTCCTTCGTGTTTTTAGAGTTTTGTTTAAGTTGTCGATCGCCCCGTAGGTGTATTAGTTTCCTATCGCCGTTTAGTTTCTAGAGTTTGAACTTTTTGATTTATAGTTGCGATTTGATTTAGAATATTTACGTTTCTAATACGGGGCGAATTTTAGTTAATTGTCCAAGATTGTTTTTGACTTTAGTTCCTTAGTTTGTAGGTTGTTTTTTGCTTGTCTATTGTTTACGAGCGCCGCGAGGCGGTTTGTTGTTGTTTGTACGTTGTCTGTTCTCTATGGTAGTTGTAAAATGTTCTCTATGGGTTTTAGAAGCTAATTTTTCTCGTTTGGCATATCACTGAGTGTTACCACACGGGGGGCACTGCGGTGTCGTTCGATTAGTTTCTTATACATTTTGTAAACGTGTTTGTACGTTTTTATAATATCGTAGCTAAACTTGAAATGTAAACGAATTGTTGTTGTTAATAATTGAACTCGATTTGTCCCCTCGTCTCGTCCTGAGTGAGTTTTTTCGCACTTTTTTCACTTTCATGTACATAGTGAAACGGTACGTTGTTTCTTAGTAAAAAAAGAAATCAAAAAATCCGCAAAAAAAATATTTTTTATGACTCGTCGGTGGCGGACCGAGATAGAGAATTTTTTCTTAGTATGCGCCCAAGCGAAGGGCCCTGTAAAATAACGTGCTAGGGACTTAGTGAAATTATTACCTTATTAAACAAAATAGCGAAAAAGTAGCGCAATTCATGATACCTATCTAGTTGATATAATGAAAACATAGTACCTAAATACATTGTAACGTTGCTAGGGAAAATATTAAGTTTGTATAAAAATTTCTTGCACTGTCTTTTGCGTCGATATTTTTCTAGTTCATCACACTTTTGATGTTTGATTATCACAATAATGTGAAGGTTATTCCACATCGATGTGAGTTCTCGTGCATAGCCTCTTAGCTAATCAATCAGAACAATTTGATAACACTCAAATTCGGGCTCATTAAATAGAGCGATAGTTATCGGTTTGGAATTACCTTTAGATATATGCTGACCGGGATAGTGCAAAGGAGGATATTTTTTTACTAAATTTTGAAATAACCGACTCCAACACCTTATCTATAAAATCGAAAAAATCTTATTTTAAGCAAATAACATTTGAAATAAATCATTAAGAAAATATTCGTAATTTGATTTGTTCTAGAAGCACTAGAATGACCTGTTTACCAGTGAGGATACCTATTTGTTTGTAATAAGATTTATTTTCATGAATATACTTGATTGAACATTGATAAGGAGTCGGCTTCACTATAATTTAAAATTAGATTTATATATTTTTATAGAGTTATTTCAGTGACTTGTTATAGGCAATATACTATCAATTTTGTTAAATCTTAAGTCTCTGCGCACTTGATACGGTTTTATAGTAATTGTGCTATTTAAATGCGACTAATCGCTATCATATCGTTTCTCTTAATAAAAGTATTATTGTGCGCAGAGGCATAATTAGGCGATTCATCGCTTGCGATTTCAATTTTTTTTTAACATTTACAAAAAACATTCAATTTTCGTATACAAAACCATAAAGTTCCATTGCGAATGAAACTACATTAACACTTAAATGTCAAAAGGTCAACTAACAAAAATCCGGCTTGCCGGACCATTTTTTAACTTAATTTAAATTATAATTTTTAGATAAAAAAAGTTTTAACGTATATTGTATTGTAATAAAAACGAAAAAACTCAGATTGTCTTGTTAACTACCCAACATATTAGAATACTACAAGTAATTCGAAATTAAAAAAAGTGTTGCTAGTCCATATATCTTACGTTGACATCGCAAGTGATGATGCCTTTTTAAATGAATTTCTATGTAAATTAATTGTTTTTCTCCCAGAAATGAAATTTCTCGTTTGGCGCAATTTGTTTTAAAAATTTGGGTGGCCCTTTGCCTTTTGATATCTACAGATATTAAAATACAATTGTGCCGGATGAATTTTGATTTGATTTAGTATTTGTAAATGTTTACCGTCTGAAGTATTTTTGTTGACTTGTAAGTTTTTGACGCGATGACGATCCGCTTGTCGAGTTATTGTCGCCTCTTAGTTTGAAATGCAATTTAAACTTTAGACTATTGTGAAGATATTAAAATGAATTTTGAAAACTCTCCCCTTGCGTTTCTTTAGTCTTCGCTTTCTGGGATAGTGCAATCGACTCGAATTTTTTCTTGTGTGCGAATCTTTGTGTGTGTTGTCACAGATCCTATTTTTGTAAGTACACTTTTGAGCTATTCTTTCTCCATCAATGATGACCAAAGATGACGTCCCAAAGACGCTACCAAAAAGACAAGTGTGGCTCGGCCATTAGCCGTTTTCACTATTCCTATTTTTATTTAATTCCCGGAGAAAGTGTGGTCTCGAATAATTTTTTTATATCATTTTTATAGATTTTACAATTCCCGCTTGTTTGGATGTATTTTTGAAGTTATTCCTATTTATTTATTTTTTACCTTTTTGTAAAACGTTTTTTATTTATTTTTTATTATCGATTAGTAGTTATGGTTCCATCACATTAATTAGATATTCACATTACTTTAGCGTTTAATTATTTTCAGTATTTAAAATTTTCCATAAGTATTTTACACTGCAATCTAGCATAATTTAAGCTTTGCCGATATGAAAAATTTGCACGTTGGCCGTAAAACAGTAACTTAAGAGTATCTATGTATTTAACAATTAAAATAGTTAAAGTGAAAAATATGTAAAATCTTAAATGCAAAAAAAAAACAATAAAAGTAGATCAAAAATTTCCGAATCAGAGCTTTACAAATATTTCAATAATGATTTTTATAATTTGAAATTTTTTTTTATAGTGGTGAGGTTATGATACAATTTTTTATATATTTGTATTTATGTAAAATTACTAAACGATTACATGTAGATGTAATTACTAAGTAGTTTTGATTTTAATTATTTTGTAAGAGTGAATTTTATTTTTTTGTTGTTTGAATAGTAATAATATTATATCTTAGAGTAACGGCTGTATTTTTGGGAAGTGGAGTGTATTTGTGGTAAAACAATGCCGTGTCAACTTGTTCAACAAAAAATTGCTCAGAAAAAATACCTCTGCAGAGTTTCTACATTCATATTATTAAAATTAAGTTTTTAAAATCATTTCTGAATTTGATTTGGCTGAAAATAATGCTGTAATGTAATTCTGAATGAAATGAATTACTGTTTGATTTTGAATGTCAATGAAGTTATTTTCTATTTATGTTTTAGTTATTTTTAACATAAATTATTTTGAAAATTAAATATATATACGTATATTTATTATTAGTAAAATATATGTGTATATATTACTAAAAAGGAACGTTTGGTTCTATTTATCACCATAAGTGAAATAGAAATTTTTTACCATCCCTATGTATAACTAACACTAGTCACAAAAACATTGACATTGACACTCCAACTCCCAACAAGTCGAGTAGCTATTGTTTAAAATTGAAATACTTGGATTTTTATATGAATTTTATTATTATAATATGGTATTTTACTAAATATTAGTCCAATCTTTATATGTTTGTTTTATTTTACCCTTATATAAGTATCACCAGTAGTTTAACTATATATAGTTTGGTTTCATAAAAATATATTAAATTATACAATCTTTTACAGAATATAAAATGTTATATTGATAGAAACGAGACTTAAATGTTGCCTAGTATCAATTTAAAACAGCGTTTTATAATTTTTGATACCTTAAGAGATTTTCGTATATTCAAGAGTATCATAAAAATCAAAGAAGGGTAGGACTGTAAGATGGTAAGTTATTTTAGCCGATTCTAATATGAATCTAGAAAAGTGTCAAACTGTGTGGGAATTATTTCATTGCATCGAGTGTATATGTTACGCAAACACATCAACCGTCCTCCGTTGTACAATGGAAAAATTTAAGTCCATAACTTTAGTGAAGCATTCCGATGTAGTGTCTTAGAGACAATAGATACTTAAATTTTATTTCAGAACCTGATAGTTTAATAAAAATATATTTTTAATTTACTTTAACTATCAAGAACTATCAAGAGTTGGTCATATAATTGTCACACGGTCACTACATCTTAGCGATAAAACAATTGCGTAATACTCTTCCAAAACTTCAATCGCTTCATACTAAACTCAAATATTACTATTTTTATCTAAAATAATTTTAATTGTTCAAAATTGATAGAAATTGAGACGTGGATAACCACGGTTGCCAGAAATCAAAATTGGGCCAAAAATGTGGTAACCATGGTTGTCAAAAAGCGGATGACCGGATAGTCTACATAAACGACGTAGTTAATAACAATATACAAATACTTTTACTTTTCAAAATTATCTTATTTCAATGAAAAAAAAATCTATAACAACTGTTTTACAACGTTTAATATGAAAAAAAATTCAGCTAAGGCTATTATAAGCTCAATGTATTACATTTTCCAATTTATTATTATTGACGAATGATTGACTTCTTTAGACACCAAAACATCTGCCCAGCGAGTTAATAATGGATAAAATCCTACTTGGGAGTGACCTATATTCAACAGCAGGCTGCTATAAACTATTGTTTCTGACACTAATGAATCTTATTTTATCACATTACCCTGGCAGGCGCACAATCAGTTCACAATTAAAGGTTTCATAATTGTAAGACGCATATAAAAACCCAGGGAATGTAGCACGACCAACGACAATGACGCGATGCGTAAATAGTGTAATTAAATAAAATGACAGGCTCCTTCGTCGTCGCGTAGATCGGTTCTCAAGATTTTTTCCGGGAGAAATATTTTTACAAGTTTGATCCTATGAGTAAAGTTTATATGGCAGAAAAAATATTTGATCAAAGAATAAAATGTAATTAAAATAGTTATAGTAATTCATTGCAATTATATTACATTTTTACATAAGGCTTATTATTTATGACGTGTTGTTTTTTTTTTGGGGTAAAATAACATCATTTCAGATTATTAGGGTAGATTATACTATAAAATTAATTGCTGGTAACAACTCACCAATATGTCAATTGTCAAGCTGCTGACAAAACATAACGGGCTTGGGCTTAGTTATTTTAATTTATAAGATTAAAATTATTAATTTCCTTTATTAAATGTGTTTATTTTTAATGTACACAAATATTTGTAAAGTTTAAATCGGCGAATAATCCCCCTTTTAACAGTATTGTAGACCATTTAACATAAATTATCCGACAGATATAATGGAAATGTCCGGCAAAGTAGACTCAAGGTTCTATAAACAGACTGCATCATTTAATCGATATTGTTCTCATTGCAACTTAAACTTTGAAGATATTGTGGAATATGAACATCACAATTCAGAGTTACACGGACAAAGAAAAAATTTCCTTTGCCCTGTATGTCACAGTTTTTTTCGCAGGCAAGATCACTTAAAGCGGCACATGAAGACCCTGCACACCAATCATAAGTATTTCAACTGCCCCGTGTGTGGTACTGACTGTAAAGAGCAAGATATATTATTAGAACACATCAAAACAAATCATACATCATTGTCAGATATTTTTCACTGCAGGGAGTGTACATTTGAGTGCAATACTCTTATTGATCTAGAGAAACATGAGTTTACACACGTTACAAGAGAAAGGCATGTATGTCAACAATGTAAGGCAACTTTTAAAAGGAAAGATCATATGCGGCGCCATGTTAAATCTCAACACTTAAATGAATTAGTGACATGCCCAATTTGCTCTCAGACATACAGAAGAAAGGATCATGTAGTTCGTCATGTACGTGAGAAACATAAAATGGGATTTTTAAATGGAAAACTGGTCAAATCTACAGATATAATTTAAATATCTGAAATAATTATTTTGATGAGACACGAAATGATGTTATGCAGCTCTATAATCATGTGGAATCTGCCTTACACGCACGGAACCCTAGTTGTGTTTTGTGGCAAAGAATTGGTTTAAATAAGTGATATGAAAACAAAACATTAAATTTTATTCCTTGGTACAAAATATGTATTAGAGTTCATAGCACCCAATAAAAGATTTTGATATGATATATAACTTTATTCCATATACCTAACATAGAAAATACAAAAGCAATGCTATAAACAATAATATAATTTAGAAAGTTTATGATTAAAATACCTATAAGCGTAACAATTACATATATTTGGGACAAGAAAATAAAAATTCTATAACTAAGTTGATAGCTAAAATTCAACTATCTTCATCTTTAGTGAGACCACCACCTGAGAGACCTGGAGATGTGATTTTGGTGTGGTGTGCTTTCCCCGAAATTTCTTCCCATGCACTGCAACCCTGTAAAACCAACTACATTTACCTGTATTTGTCAAATCTTCCAAGTACAAGCCAACACATACCTTAAAGGTGACATTGATTGCTTGACTACACATCAGACTACAGACGCTTGTAGCTCTCCTAACTTATAAAAAAAGGGTTAAACATTTCTGCAGCACTCTTTATCCCTGTTCGCCTTCTTTTCCCAAACCCATACTCACTCAAAACATGAATAAATATTGACATGTCACAAAAATGTGCAAGCACATCCGACTAAACTTTCGACTTGAATTTCACTAAGACCTTAGACTAAAAACCTTACACATTATAACCTGAAAAATTCCAAATTTCAAGTCCAAATTGTGTTAGAAATAACTCATATTGTATTTAAAAATGTTTAATGAAATTGGATAGAGTGTTATAAAATTAATTTAAAAACTAATATGTATATATATGAGGTTTACTTTTTTATTGAAAAGAATAATATAGTCTATTTATAATATATATTATATTTTCTTATGGAAAAGTACGAGAAACGCATATGCAGTCACCTGATAGTAAGCAAACAGCTCTGTCAATGAACATCTAAAACACCTAGGATACTGAAGATGTGTTGCCTACCCTAGGATAAAATGTGAATAATAAGAGTGGAACATGACAGGAGATGGAACTGAAGATCTCTGCATTCACTGTTAGAAGTTACTTAACAGCATTATATTTGCCTAGTCAAGTCCTTCTGTATAAATATTAAAATATTAAAATATATTATACATACAAAAAAGTAATTGAAACAATGAAAATCTAGTGTAAATATACTTTACTGAATAAGTTAAAAAAAAAAACAATCTGTTCACAGTAATTTTATTTATCACAAAAGAAAGACAGTATAGGATTATAACTATTTTGTTAAAACAAGTGTTTATTGTATAATTTCATATAATACAGTAAAAAGTCTGACGTCATCTAAATATATGAACTTGTGTAAAAAGAGCTATTTGTTAAATTTAATATTAAAAAATAAATACAAAACTACTTTCAGTAATTTTAATCACCACACAAGAGTTGTTAAAGCAAATACTTATGTAATTAAATTATAAGACTGAGAAGTCAGCTGAACTCATGAACTAGCATTAAAAAAGGCTTTCTGTTAAATAAATATAATACAAATTTTAATTTGTAATTCAATAATTTTTCCTTTATACAAGTTGTTAAAATAATTATATAGTTAAGCTACTAACTGTAAAGTTAAGCCTGAAGTCAGCTGAATTTATAAACTCTTAGTATAAAACTGCTGTTGAAGAACTTTACTATTAAAAATCAATATGAAACTATTTATAGTAATTTCAGTTCGGTAATTTACCTCACACAAAAGAAATGTACATTTATAACTATTTTGTAAAAATAGTTTTATCTGATCTTTAGCTTCATGGATTTAGTTTCAGCCAGATGCCCCTTGCAGTAGTTAATTTCGTAAACTAAAGATAATCTTAAGTGTAAATCTATTTCATTGTGCTCAGAAAGAATATTTTTTTTTTATAAAAATCAACCTTTAAGGTTTAAAGACATTACAAATAACTTTAAGCAGTATTAAACTCAATATGTTTATAATAAATATTGCCTATTAGTCACTGAAGAGATGTGTTACAAAAAATATAGATGTCCATTTGCCCAGAAATGGAAGGCTATGTACCCAGCACTCTTCTTTTCTTTCCATTCACTATATTAATAGGTATTTTGTCAACAACTGTATTATTTACCACTTTATGAACATAAAATGACAAAAATATTTATTTTTAAGAACTTTATATAATAGAGTATAAATAAAATCTCACAATCCTTAAAACAAATTGATCATTTTTATGAATATTTGTTCATCTTCCTTGCTCCCATTCACACCTTAAAAAGGTTTGTGACTACCAGTATCAACAATTGTGGATTTTCAGCTATGTCAAAATTCATATGTTCATTACTATATACATAACTACTTAACCTTCCTATACTCGCACCAATTTTTGTAACACCTGTACTCGCGCACGGTGTTACAGACCGATAGTTTGTACCCTAAAACATATTTATTTTTACTAATAAGCCCAAAAAATATTACTATTATTTCAAGTTAAGGATATAATGAAACAAAATAGTATGAATAATATTTAATTTATTAATTATTTTATTGACTTTCAGTCTATCAGAATTTAGTCTTCAAAATTGAGATTTTCGTCGGTCTCACAGACCAATGCGAGAGTATAGGAAGGTTAATGCTGATCAATTTTCATGATGAAACATGATAAATTTCAGTAGGGTTTTGATGTGAGCCCCATCAAAAATTCTTAACAAACTTATTATTTATTTATAAAATCTACTAAAAGTTTTAAATTGTGATTTCTTATTATTTAATTATTATTTCAAGTAATAAAAACATTTGAAACAACCCTGATACCTACAATTAGATAAAACAACTAATTTATTCATTTAACTTAAATATTACTTTTGACCGTGGAGAGAGACAAAGTATAACTACAATTTACCAACAGCAAACTTATTGTAATTATGCTAGACAACAATATTAGTGAAATTCAGTTTCAGTTTTTGTTGATAAGGTATAATGTAGGGTACACTTATTACTAATTATATTTATTATTTCCTGCTTAATCATAATCTCTTACTGTGGATGCGCTTCAAATGAGTTTGTAATGATTTCTGTGCTTTAAACATAAGAGAGCATAGCTCACATTGGAATGTTAGGTTTTTGAATGTATGCTTGCTTTTAACATGTTTATCTAGATGATCAACACTTGTGAATTTTTTTTGACACTTTAAACATGAGTTTTTCGCCAAAATTTGCTTGAGTTCCAGATGCCTTCGTAAACAGTACCGAGATTTAAACGTTATAGCACAAGCATCACATTTCGACTTGCTTTTCATTTGATGACGTTTTTGGTAATGCAGATCTAGGCTGTTCTTCTTAGTAAAAACTACCTGACACTCATTGCACTCAAATGTAGCCTCTTTTTGTTGTAACTGATGATTAGACGTCATGTGGCGAAAGAAATAACTGTTTTGACTGAATTTTACTCTGCAATACTGACAGGTGTATATTAATTTGTGATCATCGACTTTCTGTTCCACCGCTTCTTCCAGTTTCTTTGTGCGATTTGCTGGTCGCGTTATACGAATCCTTGGCCCCGTTCGCGGCTTTTTATTCATAACTATGAGGTGTTTGCCCTAATTTTATTATTCTTTTCGATGCACTATAAAATCTACACGTAAGCAATGGGCATCAAAGTTTGGGTTAATAGGATAACCTTAGTAAATCTTCAAATTAGATAATAAATAAATAACTAAAGCACCAATCGTAGTCACTTTCGTATGAAAAGGTTCTTTAAATAGGAAATACACATCCAAAAATTAAAAACAACGTTAGATGATAAAATTTGACAAACGTCAAAAGTGAAAACGAATGTTACGTGTGTCATGGAGATGTTTAAATTTCTACCGTTTTCTTTCAAAGTGACGTTATGTTCATTTATCTAATCTTTTTGAAGTAATAGAATTTAAATTAAGATTTTATTAATTATTTATTTAAACTTTGTTGTATACCAGAATTTGATGAGTAAAGCAATTGTAATATGGGTACAGCAAACTGTCATCGCTCCGAAAAGCAATCTGTTTATGAAAAATAAATTTGGGTATGCATTAATAGGTATAGATAAAAGTTTTTAAACTTTTTTTGCTTTTATATATTTAAGCTAAGCTCCTTATCACTTCGTTGGAAAAATATGTGAATAGAAGGATAACAACGATAAAATCTGCTTTTGAATTCTAACATTCCGTTAAACAATAGAAGATGTATTAAATCAGCAGCAGAAGGGCACAAAGGGAATTAAAAGCCCCTCAGATAAAATCTAGACCAGGGCTTTAAATTATTTAAGGATAATAGTAATATGTTTAATAATAAAGTTTAATAAAGGATAATAGTAATAGTAGTAATTTAAGGATAATAGTAGTATGTTGCTAACAAATTCTGTCTGCAGCATTAGTGAGCCGGCTCCTCTAGGGGCCTATCCCATTCTTCTGGGCCACAGGTCACTATATTAATGCGCAAGCCATTCGTACTGTTGAAAACTATGGAGGACTATTTGATTTAAAAAAAAAGGTAAGCAACGAGCAATACAATGATAAAAAATCTACCAAAAAAACAAATATTTTGGACAATTATTGCTAATAATAATTTGAATTTGTATTACGGTTATAAATATCCGTTAACACCTCTTATTCATCTCAAATATCAGCCAACTTATATAAGTTGGCTGATAATCTATATAGATGATGTAATATTATATATAACCTATTAATTATATTATTTAATTAAATCAATCCTATGTATTTAACGTGCATGATAAGAAATATTATTACTGATTCAAGAGGCTGGGCCAATAAATATGAATTTGCCCAATCTGGGAGAAGCGTATTTCCAGCATTAAAAGTTAATGTCCTATTGCTGAGCACACAGCCTTTCCATTTCTGGAGCCATAGCAATTAATCAACTACGCTTGTCTAAATCGATTATTTTTCATAAATTAATTCCGATGTGGAAAACGACGAAGCCAATTAGGTCGTTTTAACTATATAACATATAACAATGCTTGAAATTACATTGTCAATAGAAGAAAACTATATAGGTAGAAGAAAACTAAATTTTTTTTATTCTATATGCCTCATTCTTCTAACTAAAACACTCGTAAAATCTTTTGTTGCAAAATTCCAATAATCACATAAGTTGCATAATATTATCGCTGCCATCTTTAATCTCGCTTCAACTCTGTCACGTAATTTTTGTAATCGTTATCGATTAATATGTTATTTAACCATATCATCACGTTTAATAACATTAATGAATTATATACGAAGAATCGTGATATTTTGTCCGTTAGTTTGTAGACATATTAAGAAAAAGAGTTTAATTGATATTGAACTGAACTCTTTTTTATTTAGCCAATTTTAAATTGCCAACAATTTCAAACAAATAACTTTCCTTAATATTAATATGTAATTAAGTTATTGTTTATGGTGTTAAAGTGCCGACCAATTGGCACAGTGGCGGCGCTGCCATGTATGGATTCAATGTTCGTGGGTTCGATTCCTTATCGAGATAAATATACGTATGGCTTACAGTTATTTATACCGAGTTTGGTAACTCCGCAAATCCACATTAGACAAGTGTGGTGGGGCAATGTCCGTTCCTCCGGAAATGGGGAGGCCCATGCCCACCGTCGAGACATATATGGGCTATATTACGATATTTGAACCTTCAAAAAATAAGGCTAAGCATAGCCTGTCTAGAAGGCCAGCAACGGTTCTACATTGTCTCTGATGTTGTAAATGTTTATTGGTGTCGTTGATTGCTTTCCATGAGGCATCACGTTCACTATTCCGCCTAAGTATCCCATACCTCTCCAACTTATCAAAAAAAGACGACTTGAGAGGTAAACCTCACGGCAAGATGAAACAAAGATCTGCGCAAACCGGCTGACAGAAACTGGATGCGTCCAACCAAAGATTGGGCTGAGTGGCGTATCTCGAGGTAGCCATAGGCCTACGATGATGATAAAAAAACGTGTGTAGTGCACATGCGATAGAAGTGAAACAGAAATCTAAGTATCGCACACAGAGGAGGCCATTAATAATAGGAAACGCTGTATAATGTGTTCTAACTCATTTTCTCGTAGGCTAAGTTCTATAAAGTTGTCTCTTTTTAGTGTCACGTTTCAACGAGTTTGAAATTACACTGGTGCTAAAGATGTTATCACTTTAGAAATATAAGCGAAGTCGCGTGATCATTCAAGCTATCTACCTGGTGATTATAAATACGATATCAAAATATTTCACAATAATGCAATACACATACTGTTTTTTTAGTTTATAAAGACGAAAATATCATATCAATGATCATAGTTTTAAGACCATAAGTCAATATAATGGTCGCGTTTAGCCTAACTGTCATTTTCGGTGTAATAATAGCGGGGATTCCCGCTGAAGAGATTACGTTACAGGTCCCGACGAAGCAAGGCGAAGTGGAGGGAGCTTTATCCTCTAACGGTCTCTATTATGAGTTTCTTGGTATCAGATATGGTGTTCCCGTCAAATTTCGGGTAAGGTTGAGAAAAAAGATACAAAATGATATAATTATCACGTTCCAACACGTTAATGTTAATAGCGTCTTTCTTAGAGATGTGACATTTTTCTGAGTACTGTATCGAATTTATTATGGTGAGTCTTCTAAGGAATTTTTCTTACCAACCGTATAGTTCCACCATAGTTAGGCTATACACCAATGATGAACTAACGATTTTAAGATCAAATTTCGCTCAAAAAAAAATTTTTTGGCTCTGTTTCTATTAACTTGAATACCAATCAATTATATAAAAAAATACATTAAACAAAGGAGTATACATTTAAGAATCTTATACAAATATATAATATTACACAGAAGTCGCTAATCGATTAGGATTATATCATATTAAAAACATTTATGCTAAAGAAACCTTTTAGGTTATGTTTCTTTTACAACACAGTTACAATTCTTCTTCACAACTATGGGTTGCGAAATGAATTAGTCAAAGATCCTTCTAAGCTACTCAATAATTTTCTTGTTCCGCCATTTTTTCAATTCCTACTTTCACACTTCCCCTATATATGTATATATATAATATTTATATATCTTGTTCAACTTTTCAACCGTTAATTAAATACTTTTTATTCATCCAGTCAAGTTAAAATACATTTTTTTTTAAACTTGTAGTGGATGTCACTTGGTGTTAATACAGTTTTTTCAAATAATAAATTATATTTAATTAAATCATTTTATTATAGTTTTAAAGGGAGAAAAAAATCTTTCATATAAGATATTTAGCAGGATATAAAAATAGGAATTAACTTTAATTTTTTTTTATATACTAATTTTTTTTATATAAAAGAATTGAATCTGAAAATGGAAAAAATCGAATATTTCACAAAAAAAAACAAGGTAAAATGTAGAGGGATGACAATGTTTTTGAAAGATTTTAATCATTTTTACTCCAATATATATAATACTTTTGTAACGCGCAGTCAACTATAAAATTAGAAAGAACATTGACAGAGGTACGCGTATATAAACGTATTTATGTGTATCTTAAACTAAAGAACTAACAAAATCTAAAGAAAATAATAATATTTATTTCATTTTACAGGCACCTGAAGAACCTCCAAACTTTGCTGGCGTGTACAAGGCGGACAGTCGAGAAGTGCTCTGCCCTCAATTTCCTGCACCTGACCCCCTAGCCTCCCCCAGCAATAATGAAGACTGCCTTGTGCTTAACATTTACTTACCAGCAGAAACACACAACGCATCTCTCCCTGTCATGGTGTTTCTCCACGGAGGTGGTTTCGGTGTAGGTTCGGGATCATCCACGTTCTATGGACCTCAATATCTCGTCAGCCATGGAATTCTTGTTGTCACGGTCAATTATAGATTAAACGCCTATGGTTTCCTCAATTTGGGTATCAGCGAAGCACCAGGAAACGCTGGCTTGAAGGACATTCGCGCTGCCTTGAGGTGGATCAGAGATAACATTTCAAATTTCTTCGGTGACCCGGACAACGTCACCGTTTTTGGTGAAGGTAGTGGTGGTTTAGCAGCTATTTATTTGACTATGTCTGAATCTACCAAAGGTTTGTTCCATAAAGTTATATCGGAGAGTGGCACACCATTCGCTCCTCAATCTTTCGACGTGAACCCATTGGGAACTGCTATCAAAATAGCGAAAACCTTGGGAGTCAATACAAAAGACCCTTACGATTTATATGAGATATATTCAGAATCTTCTGTGGAGAAAGTTGAGGAAGCTATTGGAAAGCAGATGAACGCAAGATCGGTGTTCCTGCCATCAGTAGAAAAGGTTTTCGATGACGAGGAACCATTCCTTTTAGATACACCGTTCAATATACTCACAAATGGTGAGCTGTCGAATCCAGTACCTATAATAATTGGTTTAAACACAGTCGAGGGTCTGACCAGCACGCTAGATTACAACACGATAACCAGTCAAATGGATAGAATCCGAAATGAAGATTATTCGGCTTTAGATCAGAAGAGTCTTTCTGTACCTTCAGAAGACCGTGCTGAATTCAGAAGTATGTTAAAAGACACGTATTTTGTCAATACAACATCAGATGAGGCACTTATTGGGGGAATTATTAACTTGAACTCCGACTTCTCCTACGTAGGACCAATGTCACTCTTCTCTAACCTCTACTCCAACAGCTCTGGTCTACCTGTCTACGAATACGTGTTCAACTACATCGGTAACAGGAACTTGGGGAGGATTCTTACCAACAGCAGCTTGGAAGCTACTGCGAATAGAGACGAATTGTTTTATATATTCGAACTGGGGCGTCTTCCTTTGCCGATGGATGAGGACGACGCTACAATGATCACTTTTATGACCATGATGTGGGCGAATTTCGCTAAATATGGGTAAGTCATCTTTTTTTTAGTTACATATTTTTCTCGTAATATCAATATTATTAATATAAAAACAAGGTTATTAATCCTTCGTGATGGGATAAACCAAGCACACAAAGGACCATGCATCCAAGGAAAGGAACCTTCTCACTATCCTAGCCGTGCACAATATGGCTGCGTTTTTAATTTTGAATTGAACCCACTTACCTAAACCTAACTTGGACAGATGGGCGTCCAAATTTTTACCGATAAGTCCATTCACTGAGACCACTATGGGTACAGTGACAGTCGAATCAACGTGCCACATGGCGGAAATCTCATACGCGAGGTCTATTATTATTTTTTTATTTTTATTTACTTACAAAATCCACAACACTTAGACTAAATATATATGTCTACAAGTTTCCTTGATTAAATCCTAAACAAGTCATTAAATATACGCTCAGTACCTACTTAAGATGTACTTAGCATGTACCTATGGTTTCCAATTTTTAAATGTACATTACATCCACCGACAATCCTTCCAATATCTATTCAGTTTTCGTTTAGTTCCAGTTTCTTTTATTTAGTGTCTTCGCATATTTTTTAAGTCTCCTCGGTCCTTTGCTAATCGTTAGTAATGTAGCTGGTAATAAAATAGGGAAGTAATTTATTTTATAAATAATTAAAAAGATCAACTTAATTTAAAAGGCAGTAAAATTAAATCAACGTCTTAGACTTTTAGCATTCAGCTATGTCTCCCCGGGCCTCTGACGGGTTTAGTTCGCTATTGCTTCAAAAATAAGCCTTTAAGCTTTTTGATAGCAGGTATCAATAAACATAGAAACAAAAATGTACTTATTTACAGATTTAAATCAAAATTTTATTTTTGTAATAATATATATAATATATTGATTTTTCTGATTTCATTTTGAATATATATTTTTTGACGACCTATATTTTCATAAGATAGTTCGTTTTTGGCGCCTAGTGTTGCAGATTTTTTTGTATCGTAAGAAATATACATGTGAACTTTTTTAAATTTTAGATCTCCTACGCCGGACCCAAGCAACGGGGAATGGCTTCCTTATCCCCATCATCTCGCCATTGACCTGGAGCCGCAATACGTCACCGAACTAACACCAGAGCGTGCTTACTTCTGGCGTAGCATTTATTATAAATATGGCGTGGAAATACCAAAGTAATAGTTCCGCTTCTAACGGTTACCATTCTTTATGTATAATTTATTTATATTTATTTATTATAAGCTAATATTTTTTCTGAAGCGTGAGCCATAAATAATATATCAACAACTCTATATTAATAATTAAAGTTTTAGAATAGACGTCCATTGTAACTTTCAGATTTCTTCCAACATTAGATAACAGTTAAAATGATAAAATATATTTCGCATAGAAAGAATCAGAAGAGTAATTGCTCGGTCTTCTTCCTTCGGGAAACTAGTCTTTGTTGTTTTGAAACTTTACATATAATTATAAGTATTAATTTTATTTATAGTTTTAAATACATATCAATCTACATAGAACAACCCACAATAAAATCCTGAGCAAAAAGCTCAGTTAGAATTTATTAATTATAGTTGGGTTTTTGTTTTATTTACGTTCATTTTTTATTGCGTTTAGTACTAGCGCTTATTGCATATTTAAAAATGTATGATAAATATATTATATTTTAATTTTTTATTTATATAAATACAGGTTTATTATATATAAAATACATGGACTAAATTTGTTATCGTGTAATAACATAGAAACATATTTATTATAAAATATCGTATCATACATTTTGCCACTCATGAAATTATTTTAAAAATAATGAGATAAATTGTGCCATTGAATAAAATCATATTTATTATATAGTATAGTAAAATTTTCTTACATACATAACTATGAAATTATTTAAAAAGTGCTTGAACATGTTATTTCATTAAACGAAGTCATATTTATTTGCATTTTTATTTTATTTATTTTTTAATTTTGATATCAATACACATATGTATTTCATGTTTTAAATTTCTATATGGTAATGTTTTTTTGTATGTATACTACCTAAGTGTAGATAGAAAATTAAGGAATTTATTGATTGATTATTTAATGAATAACTTATTATAATTTAATAAAATATAAAATATAATTATTATGTTTTTTTTTATTTTTTACTTTATCATATGGCAAGAATGCATTATGGCAAGAAATTTAAGAGTGCAAGAAGGGTAGAAAAATACGTTCAAAAGTGAGGGAACCAATTGCAGTTTACAAAGGTTCAAACATTACTGGCCAATTACCGGCAAGCTGATTTATCTGTAATATACAATATTATCTTGACTCGATATACAAAGTTTAGTGAAAATAATACACTTAAAGTTTTTGTAACGCTTTTTATTAAAAATCTACCAAAATTTTTACCATTATATAAATTTGTGCAAATGCTTACATATTAAAACTTATAATATATTGTAATATCTTCAATAATACCAAATATAAACGTTTAGACACATACATATATTATAATAACAAATCCTTGTTTATCATTGCACATTTATGCAAACGATATTAGGAACAAAGAATAAATAAAGTGAATAGATTTTTCCCGCCAACTTACGTCATTCACGTTGTTTTTTTATTTAATTTTCATAATCGTATATTATTATCCATTATATTGTTTAATTGTGACGGCATATTATACAATAAAGTTCGATTAAGGCGTGTAAGTGATATGAAATATATGTGCGTATCGTTTTTGACTTTTTAAACTCCGTGTCTTCTGCATTCTGCGTGACATTGGCGAAATCATCCGTGCTGTTTTGGCACTATTGAAAGACATTCATTCAAATAATTGAATGAAAGAATGAATGACTTTTAAATTGATTGACAGAGTCCAGAGCAGGTTTCGGTAGAATAGCCACCATTTTATCAAGACCTAAGTTGACAAGCTGACTAATTACATTATAAGAGATTTGATATTATTATATTTTACATGACACTAGCATAATAGTTAATTGTATAATAACTAATCGCCATCAAAGGAAAAAAAAAGAAAAATAAAATTAATAAAAAATTATTACGTGTTCTCCTAAAACATGTAGGTACTTAAACTATTCTATACTACGAGCACAACAGAATCGACTTAATATATATATATATATATATATATATATATATATATATATATATATATATATATATATATATATATATATATATATATATATATATATATATATATATATATATATAATTTGATAATACTTTTATTTATAATAGATTGGGTACTTGTAACTTATGATTACAATTTTATAATATTTTTTAAACATTAAAATATTCAATGTTGCCAACAACCAACAGAAAATTTTATAGTTATTATATTAAATTTAAGCAGAGCAATCTTTATAAAAAGGTATAATTTTAGTTGACCATATATAATGTAAAAAGTTATAAAATTAAATTAAAAGTAGCGCTAGCCATTATCCATAGTAGTATTAATGACAAATTTTATTTTTAGGCCACACTACGCATGTATAAACATACTATTGCAATCATTGTTGTACTGTACATTTATAATCGTTATTGCTCCATTAAAAACTTAATTTTTCAATATTAAGGCACATGATGATTTTTAATGACACGATCATATTTAATAACAATAAGAAATGAATATTTTTGCGGAATCATTCATTTTTGTCTAATATATAGTAGCAGTACTTTAAAAATAGTACAGTAATATAGATATATCTGTATAATTACAAGTTTCTATAACACAAAATCACTATTACAAAGGGAATGCCTGCGACATACCTATACCATACGTATATGTCGCAGGAATATTGACAAAATCTTAATATATATTGTTTTGTGAAATGGCATTCGAGTCCATTATAATAAATATCCTACGAATATGTCTCAATCGATTTTATTTTTAAATATTTATATATATTTCAATACTACTCAATACTTAGATAAACAATAGTATATATGAGATATTTTAGAAGAAAGAGTAAAAAGCAAATCAAAATTATATAACAAAAAAATTCTTTGACACTGGCAATAAGTTATCAGCTGACGGCATTAAAAAAAACAAAAAAATTATTTCGTGATATAATTTTTACATTTATATATATATATATATATATATATATATATATATATATATATATATATATATATATATATATATATATATATATATATATATATATATATATATATATATACATATATATATATATATATATATATATATATAAATGTAAAAATTATATCATCAAAATTCTTTCAGTACTAAAAGTTCACATTAATGTTTTATTTATCATTAATGAATTCAATACAAGTTAATAATAATTAGTCAATTATAGAACCTTAAAAGTTAGTCAAAATATAATAAGAATAAAAACATCAGCATTTAAATAATTTTAATATTTATCTTAAAAAAGAATGGAGAGAATAATGCAACAGAGGTAAAGTAAAAGATCAAACAAAACGGAAGAAAGGTCTAGTATCTGCACCAAAAAGTTTTATTTATATAAGGCACGTCTTTCATGTCATTATTATTATAAATATAGTCAAACCAATCACTATAAATTTATTTTAATTTATTATATTTTAAATGTATGTGAAATAAATTATATATATCGTTATAATTTTTCAACTACATTTTTTAAATAATACACATTAATACAAATTTTAAATAATACAATTATTTTTGTTTATCATACATTTTTAATGCTCTGTATTAGGTACCCCTTGTTTTTACTAATTCTGTATCGCTTTCGAATAATGTGCAAAATTTTAGCAGTTTTTACTGCAATGGCAACACCGCCATTCAATTTTTTTTCTTAAATGCAACCAAGTCGTTCAGCCAATAGTTCAACTCGAGCTATCCGTCTCACTTTCACTGCTTTCTTGTTTCTTCTTGCTCTTTTTCTTTTCTTTGTGTTTATCATCGTGCTTTTCTTTATGCTTATGCGGGCTCTCCCGGCGTATTCGGTGATGTCAAATACCCGAATCGTCAGTTGTATGATGAATATTGTTTAAGGATTCTTCCGAAGACTCTGACTTTTGTTTCTTTTTTGTTCTAAAACAAAATATGATTGTTTAATGGTCGATTTAATTTGAATTTTTATTACGATGTTATTATAAAATAAATATATTTGATAAATTATTATTTTTAAATCATAATTAAATGTATTTACTGGTTCACAGTAGGTAAACAAATAAAGATAAAGAGCGAAAATACGATTATAAAATGAAATAAAAACAAGACATTCCGGGTGTAATTTGGCGGCCAAATTTTATTTTGATGGAACTCACCCCTTTTTCCTTTCGTGCTCGACTGTTACTTGATCCTTGAACAGCTTCGAAAGTTCCAACTCCTTGATCTCGTCGTTGTTCGTTAAAATTATAGCTCTGCAAGATATACGCATTATGATAATGGAATGGAATATATATTCATATCAATTATTGATGATGTTATTCTAGCCACTGCGAATTTATTCAAAAAAAGTATCATATATATATATATATATATATATATATATATATATATATATATATATATATATATATATATATATATATATATATATATATATATATATATTATACATTATACAAATACCTGAAAACTATTTTTTAAATTTCACCTAACCAAAACCAAAACACCTAGCACATGCTGAATAAGCACCATTTTGTGACCCTTATTAGAATAAAACTATTTTCTTTTTGTTTTGTTCCTTTGTATTATATGATTCAATATTATTTAGGTTTTAATTTTAGTTCTTTTAGGTTTTAACTTCAGTTGTTTGTCTAAGTCTCGTCTTTTGTACTATACCAGAATGTGTCGCGTCTATATGTGATATATTACTAAAGCAATAAAAAATCGCAGCACTAAACTAGCACTATAACTACGTAACTATATCTGTTAAGATTCTTGACTATTAACCAATTCGCTGAAAACATAAAATTGCTCGCGAAACATATGTATAAACATAAAATATACAATAGAAAGGGTCATCCCATCACTGTTAGGGGCCCAGGCAGGCGAGGCCACACCCTTTAGATTACATAGTGATGTTAACCCAAATACTTATCGATATATAAATAAAACTCTAAACTTGAAATTTGATAATAGCTAAAAATAATTTTGATGTAACGAAAAATTTAAAACACCAATACAAAGTACTTATTTGCTATTAATTTGATCTTAGAAATATATTAATCAATAGTAAATGTAAAGTTAATGTACTGCAAATTGCTAATTATAAAATATTTTTTATAATTAATCCATTTAACATTATTATTATCATTTTTATTTATTCATGTCACAATGTTACGTAAAACATAATTGGTGATATATTTATTTTATATTTTTTTGATATGTTGCATTAAATTCATATACATACTTACTTTTGGAGTTTAATTTAGTTTTCACACATTAATAATATTTTTTTTGTATGCCATACTACTGGACGCGGATCTTCCTATTACTGTAAGAACAAACGTTGATCTATTATGCTTGGTCAATGGCGCCGTAATCAGACTCGCAATCAATATATCTAATTCTTATATAATTATCCCAATACAGGAATCGACCCGCCGACCATTGACTCCGAGTGCAGCAGCCCACCATTGAGCCATTTTTTTTTATCTATGTAATTTACATTAAAAGCAAATGGTTTCATTTATCATAATATTTTTATCGATACGACAATGTGGTCGTGTCTCATCCCTAGCAATGAGGTTTCAGTGTTGCCCGTGTCAAGGTGACGATCGACCCGCGGTCAACACTCGCCTATACATTTGTAAATAAAACCCCCTCGCGAAACGACCAATCAAGTTTTACGTGGACTTTCTTGTTAGGGATTTGTAATTTTGCGTATTCTCACTTCGAATTTCTATCGCTCGATTCCAACTATTAGACGGTGTTTTCGTAGACGATAATTGCGTTCATAGTTTTTGAGAAGTTTGGTTTCAGAAATTGTAGATTGCTCAATGTTTTTCGGATATTTTTCGGACTATAAGATCCACCTTAAATTTATAAGGTGATTTTTCAAAAAATATAATTCATTTTTCATTCGGACCATAAGACGAACGCATCTTATAGTCCAAAAAATAAGGTTATTATTTATAAAAGTAATTTAAATTAATTTCACAAAAGCACACACGACTACAAGCCAAGCCTATCAACGATCATAGATAAAGAATGTAAGTAAATCGAAAATTCCCCGCTTGTCTTCAAATAACTTACGACAACTACCTTCAGTGGCGTGTTTAATTTTTCGGACTATAAGACGTAGATACTCTAGTGATACATTCATAAATGTATCACTAATGCATTAAAAACTTTTATATTATATTACATTTTTTTGACATTCGTAATATTCAAATTTAAAACGATAAAGAAATTGTTATAAAACAAAATGCAGTGATTCGACTGACGTCTTTTGAAGAGACATGTCACCCGTCCGGCACAAAACATTGAAATTATAATATATATTTATATTAAGATTAGATTATATAAGAAAAGTGTTAATAAAGTATAAGAAAATATATAAATGTACAATGAAGAATTTTTATTTGAAGATAAAAAACATCTAAAGATCCCGAGTCTCACCGTAAGCAATCAGATGGGCACGCTACAGTACTTCAAATTTAGAGACGATTTATTGAAAAATATATTTTAATGCTTCTTCAGAAACTTTTTCACAGCGTCTAGCTTTAGTTTCTATACATACTATATGTAATGTATATATGTTCAGAAACTAAAAGACTTTATGTATAAAAAAAGTACATCTTTTGAGCACATGCTTCACACGGAGAAGTGCGAGATTAGGCATAACATATGAAGTTCATATCGAGTAGAAATCCAGAAAGGAATATTTATATTTATCAGTCAACACTTAAAAAAAATTGAATTACGATTGAATCGTTTTAAATTTTTGTTATAAATTGTCTTAAAAGCGAAATTTATTCAGTCAATAAAGAACATTAAAAACCTGAATTGATAATTAAAATGAAGATGTTTATTTCATTAATATAGTCAGGCATTACCATGCAAAAATCCATATTAATTTTTTATGGGATATGAATGCAAACGAGCAGGTGTGTCACTTGATGGAAAGCAATCAACGCCGCCCATAGACATCCGCAGTGCAATAGGCAATGCAGAAGTGTTGCCGGCCTTTAAAGAAAGGTCATTATGTGTGGGGGAGAGGGGGTATGGGCTTCCAGAACTTTACTGCTCACCGCATGAAGTGTGGTAGCTAAGCAAGCACTCAGACGCCGGTTTTCTGCGGGAGTGTGGTACTTCCCCGGGCGAGCCGGCCCATTCATACTACAGACAAATGATATGCCATTCTTGACAAAGGATTCGTCTGCAGCGTGGCTCTACCACTCTGCACTCTCATTATTAAGATCGACAGTCAAACTTTACTAAGATCCGCGAAAAACAAATTAGAGTAATAATATTGTGTGTTCAGGAAAGAGACAACATATTTCGTGAACATACAGTATTGTCTACATAGTACACAATATTGTCTATTTTTTAGATTTGTTTTTGGCGGATCTTAGCCAAGAGAGTGACTGGACATCTGAAACATGATCGCTGTTATCGGTGAGCCGCCTTCGTACACCAGTTCCTGTCAAGTCCTCAATTTGTAAATCCAAGATTTATCATCGTTCTTCACCCACCTGATCCTCCCTCCGTCGACTCGTTCCTGTCGGCGAGGATCGCTGATCACCGATATGGAAGTCTCGCCCACCTCGTGCTTTTTTCTGTGCTTCTTTGTTTTGTTGTGTCTGAAACCAAATTCATCACATTTACCAAGTCATTGGAGACAGTCTAGCATGGCGTTAAAATTTTACCATGTTTCTTATATTGTCTGTAACGCATTGTTGATTCTAGTGCCTTTACAACCTCGTCGGAAGAAATCGCCTTTGGTCTATCATTGTTCCGAGATCCCTTAAGATGCAATCGAAACCCCTCTGTGGTCCATCATCGGAGTGGGATGATGGATCGATCGAGTAGAAACTGGTGTACTAGGTTGTCTTTTGATAAAATTCCTTTTGCGCTTAGAGGTTTCATCTAAGCTTTTCTGTACTACTAACAAAGTAATTCAATAACATACTAGGAATTTTTGATGGGAATTTGTGATCTAATATTAAAATATTGTACATCTTTAAGTTGACAATGAAGAATGATAACATGTGATTCTAATTACCCATTAAATTATTCCCTTGGATTTTTAACTTTAATTTCTTTGTCTGTTTCAATATTCAAGTATACAGAAGAATATTCATAAATTGATTGATTTACTAAGCACACCCTTATATATAGTTATAAAGAGAACACCATATATAACTGAAATGTGAAATAGAATTTGGATATCACTTTCTTGTCACTAAGTTCTTATTTTGTCACTAAGTTAATCTAACTTATTAATTTTCTCAAACTCACCTATGTTTCTTCTCCTGTTCTTTCCTATCGGCAGACTTATGCTTGCGTTTCTTTCTATAAACCGAACCGTTGCCCTCTTCAACGGTCTCTAAATGTAGGACATACAGCCTGTATATTTGTAGTAGAATTACCTGAATTGAAAAAAAAAACACAATAAAAATTTTTTTTTATTTTTTTTTTTTGCTATGAAAAAGCAAAGGCATGTAAACGCAAAGTCGTGTGTCAACATTCACAACATCACAAGACTCTTTAATCATCTAAATAATAATAATTTGCCAACTTTTTTCATGATCACATACGATTAATGGAATCGTATTACCTTGCGGAAATCCATTACTACGTGGACAGTCAAAACCTTTACTTCACACATACCACCAATCTTCCACTGTTTTAATCATAACGATGTGATATTGAAGGTTTACGAAAAACTGAACGCTCACCAAAGTATTCTTGCAAGTGAAGAATATATTCATATAGTTGATGATCTTGTAGTGGGCTATGATCAGCAGCCGGAATGCGAGGAACGGGGCGTCCTGCAACGCTATGTTCATAATGATGGCGCACACCTCGATTGAACAACAACAGGCTCTACTGGTGTTCCTGTGAACGTAGTTACTTTAGAACTAAGTTATAATCATTTGAACGTTATATGTGAGCGATGGTAATAAATGGAAAATGAATCGTACGTTTGTTGTTTCTTTTTTTTAATTATAAGTTACTTTAAGAATATCTTTGTATCACAAATAATTGTTTCTATTTCTGATTCTTAACATTATCCATTAGAGTTATAAAAGTATTATTGAGTAAGGTGATCTTATAAAATGAGTTATATATGTTCGGAGAAAGTGGCAAAAAACTTTTCAACTTATTTTGTTTTGTTTAAATATTAATAAACAAAAGTCACCGGTGAATTCTTTTCGTTTCTTTGATGGCAATTAGTTAAAACTATTATGCCAGTGTCAAAATAAATGGAATAATATCAAATCTCTTGAAATATTACTAGTCAACTTATTATTAAATGTATTAATATTGATAAAATGGTGGCTATCCTACCAAAATCTTCCATGGACTTTTTCAGTCACCTTAAAAAGTCACGATACACGCATTTATTTCATATAACTTCACTTATAAGTTTTAATCGAACTGTATTGTATAATACACCACCACAATTAAACAATATAATTAATAATAATATAAGATTATGCATATGAAATAAAAACAAAACGTCACTGATGTACGTTGGCGGGAAAAGCCCCTTTTGGCGCACAGGTACAGAATCGTGGTGCGTTCATTTTATGTGTTTATATATATATAACAAGTTCATATTGTTATTGTTTGAATAAATAAGCATTTTGTTTAAGTTCGATCAAGGTGTAAAAATAAAAAAACATATTTATTTAATTATTAATTTCATTAAGTACGTCAATAATTAAAACATAAGAAACTTTAATAAAAATAAATTATGTAAAAGTAATTAATGAATACTGAGACGGAAGATATAGGAACATACTTATAATTATATAAGAATTATTGTACAAAAATATATGTACTTTAAAAAATCCATCCTCCTGGATCCTCTAAGGAGGATCCGTAAAAACGCCGAGATAGAAGACCTGGTGCACTAGCCAAACATTATGGGCGAGATTAAGGCACATCGACTTCGTTGGCTCGGTCAACTTGAACGAATGGGCAAGGATCGGAGTGTGAAGAGGGCCTATTTGTGTCGACAAAGTGGTCGAAGGCCAGTTGGTCGACCCAGATATCGCTGGAGATATCAGGTGGGTGCTGACCTGCGCGAACTTCAAGCCAGCATTTGGATGAAATTAGCGCAGGAGAGGGAATATGGAGATCTCTTGTTTCGGAGGCCAAGATCCACTTCGGGTCACTCACTGAGCCAGCGGAGTAGTAGTAAAGAAATCCATATTTATATCGTGACTTAATGTGAACTCAAAAAGTCAAAAGAAAAGTTTTTATTTCAGCCATTTCACCATTATCTCAAGATATTGTAATCCTATAACACTTTTATTGGCCATTCCTAGTGTTATATTCATACCTATAGCCTTTAATAACTATTAAGATTTTTATCTATATACAAATAGAATATTATTGTTAGTGTGTTAGGGGCCATTCATAAATTACGTCACACGTTAAGGATTAATAAAGTGTGTCTTCGAATGACCAGAGGGGGTGAATCAAAAAATGTATATTAATTGATAGATAAATACGTTTATTTCCGCATTTATGTGACGTAATTTATGGACGGGCCCTTAGGATTTGCTGCGTTGTGGTGTTAGAGTGATTACAGGACCATTAAGTATGCGGTATTGTTGCTAACATCAAATATTGTATAATCATATAACAGAGAGAAGCGACAAGCGTGATATGTGTGGAAGTGTGTTCTCTCAATCTGCTGCAACACCGGAGGGATTTATTAATAGGGAAAGTTTACTTTCTAGGATTTGAATAAAAGATCACATTTTTTCTTTATAAATATACTAGCTTTTGCCCACGGCTTCACTCGCGTGGAATTTGGTCTGCCACATTAAGTTTCGTGACAGATCATTTTAAACAAATAATTTTTTTTTAACTTTATTATGGTTCACAATTTTGGTCATAGTGGCTTCCACATAAAAGGTAGATATATGCTGAGGCTGACTTTTATTTAGAAATATTCAAGACAAACAATCCTACGATACATCATCTTTGTGTAACTCGTGTGGTTTAGGCAGCGTACATCAAGATAGCTCTGGAAAAAAATCTGAGATTTTTTTCCGACTTAATTGACATGTATCGTTGTATTACGATCAAACTTACATAAAATCATTACAAATTGTGTTGCTTGTATGGTATTCCGAAATATAACCTATATTACTGTAAAGTTTCATCTAAATCCGTCTAGTGGTTTTTTCGTGAAACAGTAACAAACATACATACATACTATTCTTTCGCATATATACTTTCGCATTTATACTATTAGTAGGTATTTAACCCTTGAAAAATTCTATTGGTGGTCCGGGGGATTTAAATTATGAATTTACTTGTCCGTGAGATCAAAAAGCTTGGCGACCGCTGTGTATGACAGTATGTATGAAATGTATGTATGACAGTGGCATGAGGCGTGCGTGCATACAATAATACGTACATGTCAGACCTATTAGCCGTGCCTCTGGTCTTCCTTGACTTGGTCGCGGTCAGTACCACGGTGAACTGCATCAGAGACCACGACCAAATAGCCAAGGTAAGAAGCACTAGGACCTTCTCCGTCGCGACCTTCTCATCTTTGAAGGAGTCGAAGAATTCTATTATGTCGGCTGCGGTACCTGGATAAAGAAAATTTGCCTGTCATATCATCAGAAAAAAAGGCAAGCGTCATAGGACGCTTGGTGGATGTGAAACATTGACGATGGCTCAGTCTCTACAATGATTTTGTATAGAGTCGAGTGGAGGGGAGCGTAGCCTGAATTGAGACGGCGTCTTAGTCTATGATTTCACTCCCATACCCCGCGACAAGATGTTTCACATGAAAAATACGGAGTGGAAAAAGAATAGCATAAGTTTATTGGCTTCTTGTATTATTTTCTGCCGCTCTAAGGACCGACTTTATTTTTGAAACAAGCTGGTTATCAAATGGTTTTATTTAACTTTACCTTTTAATCGTATTTTCAACTATATCTACGAAACCGATTCATATGTATCTTTGCATACAATTTTCTTATGTTGGTATTAAGATCTCTTAGTTGCGGTTGATTTATTTCCTGGCAAAATTTATTTGTTTTTTTTCTATTTCATTATTATTGTTAGTTATACTAAACTTTAGAACCTAATATATTTATTCTAGCCTATATTACACTGTGGTTTGCGATCTGACTTCTTTGGTTCTTACTAAAAACCAGCCCCAGGTACTCCATTAGAGCGCCTGATGTATGCTGAGTAGCAAACATTTTTTGGCACATCTTAGTATTAAGTTTTTATTTGCTCTTTGTACGTTAAATTTAATATCAATTTGACAATTAATAGAGTCAGGCGTTATTTCGCGGAAATCTATTACTATGTGGACAATTACAACTTTTACTTAGCTAAGATTCACGACAAGCAAACAAAAACAAAAAAATAATAATGTGTATTTTTCTACTGGAAGAAGTGGATTTACGGGGAACTTAAACTAAATCTTAACGAAAAACGGCCATCAGCAACTCTTCACCTCCCAAACACTATCCATAACACCAAACACACACTACCACTTTTCCACATTGCACACGACACGTGTTTTGCCTCAACACGAGGCATCATCAGGTATAGTAGACTCTTCGGAAGACAACCGTTGAGTAAAGCGGCCGTTTTTCGGTAAGATTTAGTTTAAGTTCCCCGTAAATCCACTTCATCCAGTAGAATAACACACATTATTAATTTTCTGTTTTTGTTTGCTTGTCGCGAATCTTAGCTAAGTAAAAGTCCTAACTGTCCACATGTCTATTACTTTTTTAGTGTTAATTTTTTGTAGAAAATAGGTAAGTCACAAATAAACATATATTTCCATGTAAAAGATAATAACTTGCCTATATATACAAGAAGCAGCTGACTAAGTTGGTCTCTTGTGAGGTCCCCCTTGGGCAGCAACCAGCGACCCACGATGAGGGTGAGCATGAGGAACTGCTCTATGAGTGTCACCCACATGTCCGTCGGTATTTTATTCGCACCGGGGAGTGGAATATCCGTCTGGGAGAACAATGTGGATGTAGCGTGATGCTGCATTTAAAAGACTTAAGTATAATAACAGAGTGTAACATCCCACAAGTAGAGATTTTAGTGTCGCAGCAGGCAAGCAAGAAATATATAGGTCAACTTAATCGGAGAAGTACATAGATAGATAGATAGATACTTTATTGTGCACCAAAAAAAAGTTATACTATTATTGAGTGTAATATTTATGTACAAATGACGGTCTTATGACTAACAGCGATTTCTTCCAGACAACCGTACATTACAATGTTAAAAAGATAATTTGATGTAGTTTGAGGATATATTATCGTTATAATGATTGAGAACAAAATTAATAAGTAAATATATACACACACACACACACACACACATATATATATATATATATATATATATATATATATATATATATATATATATATATATATATTAGGTGTACAAATAAGTTTCCGCGGTTTGTCAAAAGATGGCCCCACCAGAAGGTTATGGAGAAATTGTCAGATGTAAAACGTAATATCCCAAGTTTAGTCATCTGGCAACACCATAACCTTAAAGTACTAGTGATTCCGTATCAGCATCACGTAATTTTTTTCGTGCAAAAATGTCAAGTTTTATTCCGAATAAGCATCATTTGCGGGAACTTTTGATTTACTTCTTTAATGTGAAAAAATCTGCAGCTGAGGCGCATCGATTGCTTCTAGAAGCATATGGTGAAGCTGCTTTAAGTGAGAGAAGTTGTCAGGAATGGTTTCAAAAGTTTAAGAACGGTGAGTTTGACGTTAAAGACAAAGAACGCAGTGGAAGGCCGAAAGTGTACGAAGACATGGAATTAGAAGTACTATTGGAGGAAGATTCGTCCCAAACGCAAAAAGAACTTGCACTTACTCTACAAGTGACTCAACAAGCAATTTCACATCGTTTAAAATCGTTAGGAATGATTCAAAAACAAGGAAATTGGGTTCCATATGAACTAAAGCCGAGAGACGTTGAACGCCGATTATGCATGAGTGAAATGCTGCTTGCCAGGAATAAAAAAAAGAGTTTTTTGCATCGTATAGTCACTGGTGACGAAAAATGGATTCACTACGATAATCCAAAGAAGAGAAAGTCATGGGTTAAGCCCGGCGAACCATCAACATCGACAGCTAAGCCGAATATTCATGGAAAAAAACTCATGCTGTGTATTTGGTGGGATCAGCTTGGTGTCGTGTATTATGAATTGCTGAAACCAAGCGAAACCATTACTGGAGCTCTCTACCGAACACAATTGATGAGATTGAGTCGGGCACTTAAGGAAAAACGCGCCCATTACTACTCCAGACACGACAAAATTATTCTTTTACACGATAATGCTCGTCCACATGTTGCGGCGCCGGTAAAAACATACTTGGAAACACTCAACTGGGAAGTTTTACCCCACCCGCCGTATTCACCAGACTTAGCCCCTTCTGATTATCACCTGTTCCGGTCGATGGCACATGGTCTGTCTGAGCAGCGCTTCACATCATATGAAGACACCAAAAATTGGGTAGATTTGTGGATAGCGTCAAAAGATGAAGAGTTTTTTCGACGGGGTATCCGAATGTTGTCAGAAAGATGGGGAAAAGTAGTGGCAAATGATGGAAAATACTTTGAATAAAACGTAATGTACTTTTCCTTTACAATAAATTCCTAATTTTTTATAAAAAACTGCGGAAACTTATTTGTACACCTAATATATATATATATATATATATATATATATATATATATATATATATATATATATATATATATATATATATATATATATATACAATCACACATTTTTAACCAAAAATAATAAACGAATACATAAAAAGATACAAAGGTATTATAAAGATAGTGATTTTTGACAAGTTTTTTGAAAATTGGGAGTGACTTTGCTTGTCTTACATCTAGCGACAACAAATTCCATAAACGAACAGCCTGTACTGTGAGAGATTGGTCAAAGAATTTGGTATGATGAGCTGGCATTTTTAATATTAAGTTTTCAGATGTTCTCAAGCAACTCGAATGTGAGTTATTGAAAAATACAAAGCGAGTCTTAAGATAATAGGGGTAAGAATTACCATATCCTAACAGAATATCAGCGTCAAGTGGAGGTATATTACTTTGCCCAACTCCCTTCCATTCCTTTATTTTTTCTCTCCCTTTTCCTCATCAGTACTGCAGATGTTTATGGATGACCGCTGTCGTTTATCACCAAGTGACACTCTTCCTCATTTTCAACCTTGTATACTTTTTAAAAGAAATAAAAAGTTTTTTAATCAATACGGTCCATATACCTCCATATACGTGACGTTTGCCTTCTTCTGCAGTCGTAGATCCACTTTGTGAAGCTCAATCAGCCATATCGCTGGCACAACCAGCCCCAAGTAGATGAAGACGGAAGGGCAAAACCTACGACCAAAAATACGCCGTTTATCAGACGTTGACATGAACATCATACGAGCGTGGTGTTGATTGCTTTCCATCAGGCGAAACGCTTGCTCGTTGATAACGCCTTGATATCCAATAAAAAAGCAATGGTAGAGAGCAAATCATCAAAGTACTATAGATGATACTTATACGTGACTATATACGATATTAGGCAATTGTAGAACAGCGCAACTGGTGAAAAGTAGACCCAATTCCTCGGAAGAGTCTCCATCATAAATTCTATATATACACAAAGATTACTTGTTATAAACTCTATAATATTTATAAAGGGTTTTGCACATTTGTTTTTTAAATCAAAATAAAATAATAAATTTAGATGATTGAAATTTTTATTGTATTAAAAAAAGTAAGATTTGACAATTATGAATGAAAAATGATATCTGATACATGTCCACTATTATGATGATTAAAAACTTTGATAAAAGAATCGATATCGATTCTTTTCACTTTTTGACAAAATGGTGGGTCTATTTTCCAGACTTTGCCCTTTACATAAAAAATAATCTAGCGGTGTCAAATCACATAATCGAGCGTGCCACTTAACAGTTAAAATTCGTGATATAATGCTATCGAGAAATTTGATTTGCAATAAATTAATTATTTGTTGAAACCACATGATAGTGATATCCATATCATAAATAATGTTAACATCTCTTAATAGCGTAATCCATTGACCGTAACCGCATTTCATTCTTTTAAAGTTATTTTATTGTGTATGTGCCACCAAATGTTGAAATTGCTAAAAGTAAAAAAAAAGTTGAGAATCACTGCTATATATAATAAATAATAATTATTATCAGATAATTTTTGTGTAATTTAAAATTTCCGCCGTTTGATGAATCTCTCTGCACGTCCCTTAAAAATACTGGTTAATATTTTAATGAAGTTAACAAATCGATCGCTTATGTCAATTAAGCACTTCCGGCGCGCCGAGCGAGGCTGTCGCGACCGGAAGCGCCATTAGTGCGAAGTTTATCAAGCCAACTGTCTATCCCTATTATGCCGCACCTATGATTTTACAAGGGCTTTGTAGGGCTGATCATAAATTAGAGCACGCGATTTTCTTACACAACTGGGGACATCACGTGTCGCGCTAACCGATAACTTAGATCAGTGTGAGAAACACCTTTTTTGTTACAATTTGGCGGCACACAATAATAAAATAAGTTTAAAAGAATTTTATTTACCTACTATATGCACAGTGTAAAATAGTTTGCATTCATAAAATTTGACGGTACATAACAATGCCCTGACACAGTGTTTGAGAATCACTGACCTAGCCTAACCAGCTCGCAAAGGTAAGCTGTAAATCATTCTGAAAAACAGGCTAATAGAAAAAAATTACAAGCTATCAACGGGCTACAGCATTATTTATTTATTAGTAAAACATTGTGCAAATCGTTCTTGGAGGTGATCACCTATGGGCAAATCAAGGAAGAAGCCAAAATCTAGCAATTATTACACTGGGTAGGTGGAGTTTATGGCAATACAAATTATCTTTCACATTTAATGTCTGCGTCGCGAGCAAATCAGATTAGGTTCAGTTACGGATTCTGATTAATTCGTAACATTAAACTACATACATGCTGTTCCATCAACAAAGAAGAAGAACACACCGAGTAAGCAGAAATATTAAAATGATGCTTCGCTCATTCTTCTATTCCATTTCTATTTTGCTCTGGAAAGAAACCGTCAAGACTCTTAGATGATGGTAGTGTAAACCTATCTTGGTTAATCAGAACCAGTTCCGCTCAGTCATTTCCCGCTTTTTACACTTTAGCCATGCGCACGCGCCGCATAAAGCTTTTGCCCGTAAACAAAATGTGTCTTTTAATGATTAGCACTTTATTTAGCATGGTAATACCATAGTTTGTTCGTTAGAGCTGCCTTTAGCAAACTCATTGTCCCGTATATCTTTTATTTCTACATATCTTACTGTTAGCAAGAAACCTCCCCATTTCGGATTTGCCCAAGGAGGGATGCCATGTCAATGCAGGGCAACCAGACTCAGAATATATATCTGTAGATCATACATATGCATAGATCGTGATAGGGGAACCAAATTCGCTTTGACTCCATAATACGATGTTTAACCTTTTAGTATATTAAGTCGTCGTCATTACTTCAATATAAACTAATGAAAATAAACTTTGAGGAAAAATATAGAAAGAACATTTCCCGCCAATTTACATCAGTAACGTGTTTTTATTTCATTGTCATAATCCTATGTGTGTATGTTATTAGGTCCATGTAAGGTTTTGGTACAATAGCCACCATTTTATCAAGATATAACGTGATTAGCTGACTAGTTATATTTAAAGAGATGGATATTATTGTATTTTACTTGACACTGGCTAAATAGTTGTAACTAATTGCCATCAAAGAAAAGAAAAGAAAGAAGCGTTAAATATTTTTTATAAGGCCAATCGGTAATACTTAAATGTTAGTTAACTTCAGAGTTCACAAGTTCCGCCACACTAAACATTCACAAAGCGCTGAAATGTCACGTTGTCGCCTCAGGCACGATAGAAGGTCATTAGATAGATTCTTCTTTTTTTATGGCAATTAGTTATAACTATTATGCCAGTGTCAAGTAAATACGATAAAATCAAATCTCTTGAAATATAGCCAGTCAGCTTATCACATTACGTCTTTATAAAATGGTAGCTACTCTATCAAAACCTTCTATGAACTTTTTTAGTCAACTTAAAAAGTTACTATAAACGCATTTATTTCATATTACTTTACTTACACGCCTTAACCGAACTATATTGTATAATACACCACCAAAATTAAACATACCGATAATAATATAAAATTATGAAAATGAAATATAAACACAACGTCACTGATGTAAGATAATATATAGACATATAAAAGACATAGACAAATAAAATAATTTTAATTTTTCTTTATTTTCTGTTAACATATTTTTAACGTATTTTTTTTTCTATGCAAGACGTAAGTAAACTAGCCAAGGAGTCATCAGATGGTAAGTAATCATTGTCTTTTATGGAAATCTGCTATACTTAGGATATTGTAGATACTTGGCCTAACTTTAGAAAAGAGTGTGAAGGGGGAACAAGGATTTAATGGGAAAAGAAAAACACAATTTTCTTGCACAGTTTCGGCCTTTTTGGGTGTTACGAACGTCAACATATGCAGATCCGGTTCGAAAAAGACTTCTAAAGTTAAAAGATAAAGATAAAACAGTACCAGCAAGAAGTTCCGAAGTTTTTTTATACAGGAAGAAAATATGAACGTCACACAAATACTACAAGCTGCACCCCATTACTGGATTATGAACTATTCCATCTAACTTTAATACGCATTGTTATAATCAGGTGTTAGATTATTTGTCTATTAGATAGCGAAAGAGAGAAATGTATTTGTTGTACCTTACATCTCAAGAAACAATCTTGAACAAGACGTTTTCTTCATAACTCTTTGCTGTATCTCTGAGCACAGATAAAACTTAAATCGTTTTTTTGTGGAAATCAATTGAAAGTAAAGTTACTTTTCTGTTTTTGCGTCCTGCCTGCACTTTCTTACAGCGCTAAAGCACTTTAGCAGTATAAGAAAGTACAGGCAGGTTTACTTCACAAGCTAAAAGTCGCTCATAGAACTATAGACAGAGCTATGCTCGGAGATTATCTGGTAGATATGATTCGGAACGAAAAACTTCGTCAGAGAACCAGTCACTAAACTTCTACGAATTTTTCAAACTGAAGCAGTAATTGACTGATCACGTCTGTCAGATCTGAACCAATAACCGTAAAAGTAAAGTGTTCAAGTCGAGACCGTGTCTTGGCATATAATGTGGAACGCTTCCCAAATTGTGTCGTTGATGATCTGAAGAGGAAGACTGGCAGAAACTATTATATCTTGGAGCCGAAGAAAAGGCTAGGTGGAGCATCTTAGAGAAGGCTTATGTCCAACATTGGATTGTCGCAGGATAATTGATTCTTACCATTTCCATTCCTGGTTGTCCTTTATAGTTAACGTGAAAACCCCCTCGAAGATGAGAAGCAGTATTGGAGAGGCGAGGTACCAATACTCAAGGTTCTTCTTAAAAAACGTCACCTGCCATATCGCTATGAGTCCGTGACACGCAAAAACTAATCGGGTGATCACCGCTTTTATGGTCGCCAGCACTTTGCCAACGTTCGCCATTTTGTTTTTATTTTATATTTTTTCAAAGCAAATGGCTCTATGTTTAAAACACTTAATTAATCTGGAATTTATATTTATGTTATAAATTTATTATTAAGAATTATGCATATATATCGGTACGTATTATAAACATAATTGTTTACAAATCAATTATTTAGTTCAAGGGATTTAATGAGTTGTGCTGAATTGGCTGCCAACCTTCGCAAGTAGGAGAGGCACTCTTAGAAGAAGAAGAATGTTTTATAATTTAAAATATTTCATAAATAATTTGTCTTACTAAAATTCTTATTATAAAATAGTTTTATTTTTCTGAACGTTCTTATTACTTTTAATGCATTTCAAATTAACAATATGTACATATTTTAATTTTTAAATAAAGAAGTCAAACTTCCAATTTTAAATTTTATAATTGAACTTTTTTTTATAATTTCAAAAAGTATAAGGTTGGCCGTTAATATGAAACTTAAATAATTTGATTAGAGAAAATATTGGTTTTATTGTTTTTATTCAAGAATATATACACATATATAGTTTTTTATTATATTTCATTATTACTTAATTTCTTGCCAGTATAAATAGAGCAAAAGTAAATTTTTTTTTTTTTAACGATTTAAAACACGACAGTTTTCTTTTTATTTTTACGCCTTAAAAGCATGATTGTTGACCATAAAGTTATTATTGCTTTTTGTTTTCACTTTTTATGGTAAAGAAATTTCCATAACTACAATGGAAACTTTCCCGAACACAAAACTTCAGTCGGTGAGTGACTAGGAATGCAAACTAAAAGGAACACGGGATGTTCTCAAAGGGAGCTAATTTGGAAATTTTAGAATAACAATAACCTCCAAATTTTTTCATTCAACGCCGGCATATACACTTGGTTTGAACTCTGATGTCCTTAATAACCAGCAATGTACGTCGTATCGAACGAGAAACCGTTGTAAAATATTTGTATTGCGCGCGCAAAACCTGGACAAGCCAATCCGGGATAGTTTTGAAAGAAAAGGGCTTGGATTCAGAACACAATTACTTTTGCAACTTCTTAAGAATGTCTTGTAACGTACAGCAATAGCTTTAAGGTCCATATTGGTATGCATGTAATACTTTCAACGAGCAATCGCCCTGGTTATTGGTAGGTAATTCTGCGAGGGCCATGAAGGCAGGGCCACAAGGCAACTTTGTCTGCTATTTTAACTCAATCACGTAAATAGACAAACCGACTGACTGAGTCATCATTGCGCTTTAAGATTGTGACCCACTAACGGATATAGGACGATGAAACTTGATAGTATGAAATTTATTAAAGTTAAAATATCAAATCGAAGGCACCACAAAAGAAACAAGTATACTGTACTAGTGGTAGAGCCACGCTGCAGACGAATACTTTGCCAAGAATGGTATATTATTTGTCTGTAAATGAATGGGCAGGCTTGTCAGGGGAAGTACCAAATTCCCGCAGAGAACCGGCGTCTGAGTGGTGGATCAGCTATCGCGTTTCGGCAAGCGGTTGAGTGCCGCCAGTGGGCCCTAAAATACAATACAATTTATATGTAACATTATAATACTTAAGATCCGCAAGCGGGGACACGAGATATATCTACCCTGCGTAAATAACGCTGTTTGGAGTGACTTTCGATTATAATGAAGTTAGATATTATAATAGTAGGTAAAATAAGACATACGGATCTTTAAAACGTTAGTCGCCTCCTAAGCAATCATTTTAAATGGCAGTAGGAGTATAATGAATTGAAAGGTTGCGTATGTATTCACGCCTTTATTACAAAATAAGGCAGACAACTTATACGACTACGGCATTTTACGGCAACTCATTCGTGTGGGTTCATCATCTTTGAAATATAATGCTCTGAGGAGTTATTTAATCTCCTACCAGCCCCACAGTTCCACTATCGCACTACGCACCACAAAAATAGGTTCCATCCCCAACACCTGGATGGCTGGCCGTCTCCCACGGTGCGATTTAGTCGCAGTTTCCTACCACTAACTGTGTGCAAATGTGGAACAATACCACCTGCGATATTGCTCCGTGAATATAACATAGGGGCATTCGAAAAAAGAGCGTATGTGTTCGCTATACCCCGTACAAGTTAGCTTAATCTTTTTGACAGATGTAAATTTTTCTGATCGACATAACTTTGCAATGACGAACATATTATTTTCTTAATTTAATGATTTTAAAAATTGTAAAAATATTAAAAATATATATATAACACAAAAGTCCCTAAAGATTCAAGCGTTATCCGAAAATTTTAAAACTATTGCTTCAAAGTAAAATTTAAATAGGAACACTGAAAATAAAAGACGCTTGTACAATGTTACATCGGTCGGACGGATGGGACACGAATAACAAGCAGTATACATTATAAACCGATGTAACATTGTACAAGCGTTTATTATTTTCAGTGTTCCTATTAAAATTTTACTTTGAAGCAATAAAGTCTTAAAATTTTCGGATAACGCTTGAATCTTTGGGGACTTTAGTATTATATGTATTTTTTTAATATTTTTACAATTTTTAAAATCATTAAATTAAGAAAATAATATGTTCGTCATTCCAAAGTTATGTCGATCAGAAAAATTTACATCTGTCAAAAAGATCAAGCTAACTTGTACAGGGTATAAAGGCCGGCAACGCAGCTGTGATGCTTTGGCGTTATGGATGTCTATGGGCTGCGGTGATTATTTACCACCAGGTTACTCGCATTCTCGTTTGCTTGCTCTGCTACAAAATAAATATTTTATGGTTATGGTTATTAGACAATACAAATGGAGGACTTTCTTAAATCCTTCCTCAAGTTCACGCGTTAAACCCACCTAGTTGGTCAATAGGTTTAATATAAATAAATATATATAATCGCACTGGACACTAATAATTGATCTACATATCGACGCAAAAAGCAATAATGCTTTAAATGACACAGATGTCAAAAAAATTGCATGTACGGATCAGAAAAAAATACTGCGTCGAATGGTCTGAGTCTCAAAGCTCTAAGATCAATAGAGAAATTTGTACGGCGTTTTTTGAGTGATCATATTCAATTTTTTCAGGAATCTTAATATCTTTTTTGACACTAGTAGTAAGTTTTCCTTTTGTGGTTTACCACGTATTCGCTTTTTTGCATCGATAATTCGATGCACATTCAGATATATTTTATACATTATAGACTTAATAATTACCCGAGAAAATTACGTAATATATTCAGTTATCGATATACATTAAATTTGGCGAAGAAAAAAAATTTTTATTTTTATAAAATATTTATTAAAAATGTCCTTAATATACACCAAAAATTATACAACAAACATCTTGCTCATTCAAATAGACATCATTCATTATCATTCCAATATAAACTGCACCCAAACCAACCTAATTTGGTCACGTAATATTTACGTACGGAAGGGATAACTATGAATGAAAACAATTTGCGCAACCTGCCGACAAAACACGTTTTTTCTCTTTAAGCACACTCATGTTGCCATACTTATGAATACATGCGTCTCATGCATAGTAGTAAACAAATACTACGAAGATGGCGTACAAGTATTTGATGCATTTACAGCATTTCTTTGAAGTCCTATAAAACAATATTTTTGTATGAACGCTATAATATTTGAATGTTACTTACTGACATACATATTTTTACAAACGCGAATTTTAATTTTCTCAGGTAATTAAAAAGTCAAGGTGTATATTATATGTTAAATTTGTATGTATGTAAGTTCATGTATAATAATAATTATGCCCATGTTTCTTGTAAAGCCTGAGACGCATGCAGCGTTTAATTGAGAAATTAACCATATATGATTGGTTTTTCTCTTATTATAAACTCGTATGATTTTTCGATTTTGTCCGCAAAATAAGATGGGGTGGGATGAGATGGAAAGACGGCATAAAAAGACCACAGGAACAAACTGGATGGAAATAGCAAAAAAATAGAAAAAACGGAAATCCTTGGAGGAGGCCTTTACCTTGGAGGAGGCTTTTACCTCCATGCAAGCAAAATAAAACATTAATATTATTATTATTTTTTTGACAAAATGGTAACATGTGTGGAATAAAGGGCTTTTTTGTTTTATTTTATTTTTTCCTCGTAATTTTTCACAAGATTTTTGAAAGTAGTGTCACTACACTACAGTAGGTACACTGGCAGAAAAGAAATTGGTCAATATAAAGGGCTCCAATCGAGAGTGTTGGTCCCAATCCACTTTGAACAAATGTGGGTTAGCCTCTATCCCTCTAGAAATTAAAAGATTCGCCCAGCAATGTAGCGTGCGTATATAAGCTGTAGAAAAAAAAAGGTGAACGTAGAACAAATGCAATAATTCCTTCTGTATCAGCGACTATATACAAAAGTACGATCCGCTAAAAACTTATACAATATAATGGATCACGCAAACTTTTATAAACAAACATACAGTCACATTTTAAACGTAAGTATCTATACATATTTAACGATCGAGAGATAATAGCAAAAGACAATTGAGAAATAACAGAATGCAATAATAGAATTATTTCCACAAATCATATTTTTTTTTTGGTTGCAATGGCTTCTCGTGTTTTTTTTAACTTATTATTTATTTTATGTAAGTATATTATATGTCCAATATATTATTGTTCGTCGACGTATTAATTCAGTTGCGGGACTGCTATCTAAGGAGTCAATGGTTATGGGTTCGAAGCGCGCAGATATTTTCTATTAACTGTTCTAGTCACGCATTGACGGACGTCTTGTAAATTTATTTTTAAAAAGTTTTAAGGACTTGCTTTTTTTTTATATATATATTCACGCCTATCCCCCGCAGGGGTTGGCAGAGACCACAGAGCTCCATCCGCTGCCATTCATCGCAGCGAAACGGCTCGTCATTGGTCGCTTTTCGCCGTCGTGAGAATCAGGACGTAACGGGTGGCGAACCACGTCGCCGTCATTTTCGACATATTAGGTATACTAAATTCGTCTTAGTGAATCCCACGAGCCGCAATGGAGGATGGAGGTCAGCCCCAGCAGAGCCCTGCATGCTGAGGTAAGGCACCATAGACCCCGGGGGAGCCCGACCCCGGGACGATCGGCACGATTACGACTAGGCTCGCCTCTAGCCACGCATCCATTGGCACGGCAGACCGTGGATTGGCGGAGAGGAAGGGAAAGGATAGAGAGGAAAGGAAAGAGCAGGAAAGGAAATGCGGATTAGGGGGTTACCAGACTCGGAATAAACATTTATAAATCCATATAAATATTTATTCCGATGCGGGAATCGAACCCGCGACCATTGACTCCGCGGGTGGAGGGCCCCGCCACTGAGCCAATCGGTCGTCCGCTTGGAAGGACTTGCTTGGCCGCAACAATATACATATGGGCGGTAAAAAAAAAAAATAATATTGTTTTTTTTATATATTTTTATGTGTTAAAGTGGTTCTACTGATTAAAAAAATTAAATTTTTTATCCGGAGTACACTATATGCACCAGCTCGTCTCGAATAGTATGCACACTTACAAAAGACCGACTTCTAATTAGAATCTTAGCAACTACTTTTCGATCGATCAAACGTTCGAAGAGCGAATAAACGAACTCACAGTCTCAACTCACCGAACGAAGACCGGATGAACGAATTTGTCGTGCATCCGGTCCTCATTCGGTGAGTGTTGATCTCAAATCTTTCCCACAAGCATCAGGCTCATCAAGTTGTGAAATTTTTAAAAACATTAAGATTTTCAATTTTAGAACATCGTAGAAACGATCCCCATAGCGAGAAAAAAGTCTTGATCCATCATTTATTTTCAGTGACTTCTATCAATGTAACCTACTCAAGAAATTTCATGAACGTCCAAGAACATAACCAAGAAGCTGTGGCAAACGGAAAATACTCAGATGAAAACATACACGATGCACCGATCAAGGATGATACTAAAAAAATCTTAACAGCGATCGAAGAGGATAGCAAAGAAGACTCGTCCGATGAGAGGAGAAATTCAACAGAGATGTCAGAAGAGGACGAAGGCAGCGCTGAGATAGGTAAAATTGTCGCCAGAGCAGGTAATGATGATGGTTTGATCTATGACTTGGACGACGAAAAATTGAACGTGGATTTTGAGGAAAGTTAAAAAGTAACAAAATATTTTGAAAAAATTATCAGTTTTTCGTTTTACATTCTATTTCTTTATAAGAAAAATAAATGCTTTATTAAAAAAAATGTTTTTTTTAAAAGAGGCAAACGAGCATAAGATTCTCTTGCTGGAAATGTTACCGATTCCGCCCATAGACATTTATTTGTCTATGGGTGATCACTTTTTTTTTATGGCCGATATGGGTGGTTACTTTTAAATATATATATTAAAAGCACTGCCGGTACATAGCTTACCTTAAGGTAAGAATGAGAATAATGGAGAATTTAATGGGAGGAGAAGGAAATAAAAGAAGTATAAAGGAGAAATTTTACATTTCTGCACTCATTATATGAGACAGAAAAATACTAATGCTTAACACATATTATGTACGGGTTGTCCTTCCCCGGTTTGTTTACCAAATCAACTGAAGAAGCAATTGGTTTTTCGATTGATGAATTTCCTACCTCTTCCATATTAAAACAAACGTTAAATGCTTTTAATATATTAATAATAAATAATATTTATTTTTTATATTAATAATAAATAATAATGACGGAATTTTATAGTTCAAATGTTACCTTTTTGGTATGTAATAAAATTCCAGAAAAAAAAATAATACTGTTGTATCAATTAGAAGGCAGAGGGCAACACTGCATATTAATGATCTGTGGTCAGTTGTCACTTAATGTGTTCTTTTATGGCTTGGTTTCTTATTTTCTTTTATTATATGTATTATATTTATTTATATTCATTATATGCGCACCCGGATCTAGCTGACACCAATATTCACTAATAATTGAACATTATTTAAAAAAATATCTTGACCTCTATGTAACATTGCATTTTTTTAGTATAATTTTATTGGATGAATAATAAAAAACGAATTATTTGTTAATCAGTATATTGGAAACTCATTGTCAACATTTCTGGACCATTCATGCAGACCGCCTATGAGGTCTTTAATTTTGCTTCTGTGTTCTTCTTCTATTGCGTCCAGCACCATCTTCGCCACTATTTGCGAGTCGTTTCCTCTTCTACAGACGAACGTCACTGCAAAATAAACATTATTGATATATGTGACCTGCGGTAATCCGGACCGTGTCTAATCCGGCGCCCCCTGTAATCCGACAAGCCTATCACTGTTGATTGTTCATAAAAACTACGGCAAATCTTCTTTTTTTGGATAAGTAAGTAAGATAAGTAAGATGTAACTTGTACGCACCACCATTACTGTTTTTGTAAGTTCTATTTCAGTGATGATGTAATTTGTCTAATAAAATATTAGTTCTCCATTGTGTATGTTTAATTTACTAAAATCTACATACATATTATATATGTACATAATTATGTAGTATGATTCGTAGTTCAAATAGATTCTTTGATTTGTAATTTTGCGGATTACAAAGTAATGCAAAAACTTCCGGACTACATGTATTCTATAAAAAATCGATAATCCGACAATCCCCCTGCAAAACGATTGTCGGATTACCGCAATCAATCAATCGGGGACGTCCACACCCCGCGCAGAGGTGTGGGATCGAGCCTCGGGGATGAACCCCACTGCTCGTGCAGCAACACAATGGAGCAACCGCCCCCCGGTCCTAGGTGCCGCTATTCCTAGCGGCTTTTTGGCGTCCTTTAACGACTTCGCGTCGTCGAGATATGGGTGAACCTATTCCTACGTTGAGTCCGTCGCTGGCCCTCTTCCCTCGCGGGAGCCAGGCGGCGACAGGAGGATTTCGCGTGGGAGTGGACGTCCCTCAGGTAGGCGAGCGTAAAGGAGAGCAAAGGATTACCGCGGTTTTAGTGTAATGTATAACAATATGTAACAGCGCCATCTGTTTCTTCCACTTTGCATTACTTCATCGACAATCCAAGCGTATACGCGGAGAACTAGATGGCGCTGATGGTGCCTTTACCCGACTACGACCATCGTTTTTAATTCAATAATTTATAAAATTAATTTCTTACCTATTTCATTATTACTTATAGTCATGACTTTTTACAGAGGAGCGAAGGGAGTGATAAAAATACAAAGTGGATATATAAGTGAAAATGGAACTAAACAAAATCTGAATATAGAAGGAGTAGAAGTAATATATACTTCATATTTAATATATTTGATATTTAATTTTAAAATTGTAACCAACGGTGCAGAATTGTCACGTCAAGCTCCAAACCACCTCTAGGTTTAGTACTAAGCATATTTTTTTAGCCTTCTTTAGGCGTTGATCAAGGTTACTTGTGGCCATTTGAAGGCCCTCTCCCTTTAGCCCCCTCCGTTAGTTCGGAACGGATTTCAAATATACATATTCTTGCTAAATAATTGCAAAAGTGATATTTTAACCCCCGAATCCATTCCTCAAACATAACTAACCTTGATTACTACTTTCTTTTATCAACCTCATAACCTCTTGAAGTCTTCCCCCGCGTAAATTATCAATAGGATAGTTAACAGCGCCATCTATACGACACATCTTAAACTCCGGCTCGCTTCTTACGTCCACCAACAGATGGCGTTTTTTGTAATTCGAGTCTGAGCTAAGATTAAGCTGCTTGAGAAGAATATCCAACTCGTTAGCGGTTATACGGTTTTGCAGAGGTAATATATGTAAATCCAAGTCCTGAAAGAAAAAAAATGTTATATAAGCTTTAGTAAGATCCAACGATCCAATTGGCTACCTATGCATTGGTGCATGTTCTTGGTTCATTCCTTGCAGATTTTGATGCTCAAAATAATTGTTAAAGTCAGATGTTACTTTGCGGAAATCCATTACAAAGATTCAAATTTAATCTGCTAAGATCCGTGAACACAAATCAGAAAAATAATATCGTGTTTACGGAGAGGTGTATAGTGGTTCTCGATTAGTAATTTTCTAAACACTTTTCAAACACATACTCAAACACACAGAATAGTATTTTTCTTTGCTTTGTGTTTGCGGATATTAGCAGAGTAAGTTTGATTGTTCATCTTTTTGATCACTTGCTCGCTTGTCCATGTCTACCATACATTATGGGATAGGAATGCAAACGAGCAAGCGTGTCATCTGATGGAAAGCATCCAACGCCGCCCATAGACTTTCGCAGCGCCACAGGCAGTGCAGAAGCGTAGTTATGGGAGAGGGTTAGGGGATGAGGGGTTGGGCCTACGGAACTCAACCGCTCACCGGATGTAGCGCGGAGCTAAGCTACCACTCAGACGCTGATTTTGTGCGGGAGTGTTGTGCTTCCCCGTGCGAGCCGGCCCATTCACGCTACTGACAAATAAGAGTGCCATTCTTGACAAAATATTTATCTGCGGCGTGTCTCTATCACTAATAATTCAACGAAAATATTTTCTCCTTAGATTTGAGGTAAAGAAAACACCATATGCACAAAATCAAAAATATATTTCTCACAAATATAGCTACAGCTCACATATATATAACCGTTTAAATTTATTTTTATTCGCCAGATCACGATTGGATATATACTATATTCTTCGGACTACAAGATGCACCTCAAAATAAGATGATTTGTAGAAAAATGTATGTGGGCACGTCATTATTTTAAATTACAATAACGCCATCTTGTGAACTGAAAGAGAACTATTTGCAGTTGCGTAGTGAACTTCGTGCGATTCTCACCGACCAATCAGAGAAGTCGACCAACAAGTGACTTCTGGACCAATGGGTGAATGGCACTCACTGGGCAATCTTTCGATTGAGTTCGCTCGTTGCGCGCGCATCATAATTGTGTCAAGTGCAGCACGCCTGAATCGCAATATAAATTCTGTTTATATTTATTAAGTTCAGTAGGATTAATTAAGTATGTATTCACTTAAAATAGATTCTAATCCAAATAACGAGTACCTCAACGGAAGAAACGTGTTATATTTCATTGAGTCGGATAACACTATCTCCGAAATATATTTTTCTAAAAATCATCTTGCCTTATACGTATGGGATCATAAGACTCACTTTAAATTTGAGTACTTTTTTCTTTGTAAAAAAATAAGCTAAAAAGTTTAAACAATTACAAAGGTATTTTTAAAGGATCACACAAAAGCGCACTCGATTACAGGCCAAGCCTAGTTTACGTGTCGACGATCATAGACAAAGAGTGTAGGTAGGTAAATCAGAGATTACCCTGGTTGTCTTTAGTTAACTTGTGTCATGCCTACCTTCAGTGGCGTGCTTTTAGAGACGATTGATTGAAAAATATATTTTAATGTTCCTTCGCACCATAAGACGCGCTAAAATTTTTAATTCATTTTTCTATGTAAAAAGGGCATATCGAATCGCAATTCGGGTACAAATGTCGATTTGTTCTCTTGATGATTCTCCTAATCTCGTCGGCGATAAAAACACCATGGTCGTTTAGGAACACATAAGCCCGAGGTTCCAAAGGCCATTCTATTTAATGCACAAATTTCGAATTTAACATTGATCTCACCACTGTACATTATCGTAAAAATAATTAACAGTCATCATACTTTCGCTGACGCCATTTTTATTTGTTGTGAACTCAGTCAAACTCGGCAGGACGTTGTGTTGACTGACCAAATCGCATATATCCGTTTCATTTTTCGGTTTGAATATCCTCACATTTTTCAAACTGGCAACATTGGAGAACGTTTTTCTTGAAGCCGGACTCACGCCTTTCAATTTCATGTCCCTAACATACAGATTATACAACTGATATTGATTTTTTATATTATCTATATTTACGTATTGAACGTCTGTGCAGAATTGACATTTGGCAGGGACTTTTGGCAAGTTATCTATATAGGAATTGACGTTTAAGGTTTTTAATGGTTTTTTGGGTTTTTTCGGGGTTTCTTTCAGTAACCAACACCTAACCATTGCTTCTTTTATGCCAAGCGTATTTAAAAACATAACCCTGCAAACTTGTAACTTTTGGTCTTTTAGAGTCAGATGGTATAACTTGGAATCGCCTTTTCTAGAAACCTCCCCTTTGTAATTAAGCCGTCTTCTTTTAGGAGGAACTGTGTCAATTAGAGATCTTACAAAGCATTTCTTTCCTTTCCAATCTAGTTCGTGCCAAAAGTGATAGAACAGTTTTTGTCTAGCTTCTTCAGTGATGGTGGAACAATGCCTATAATTGCCTTTAGCGCAATATTCCGATTTGCAGGTTGGTCCCATTTTCCTCTCGGACTTTGGAACGTCCTGTATCCATTTCCTCGTTTCACCTCCTGGAAGCTTTGTTTTTCGGAATCCGTAGTAACTTTGTCCAGCCATACGCTTTTCTTTCTCCTCTCTTCTACGTTGGGATTTGAGGCGAGCTTCTTGCTTCTTCTGCAAAAAAATAAAAATTGTATAAAGTAAGCGGATTACTGAGAAATATTGCGGGGCCAAGAAAATTTTATGCGAAAAATATATCCTTTGTTTAACTTTTAAAAATCTTTGAGTCTGTTAGCCAACTTATAAAGTAATGTTGCATTGGCTGAATTCCTAAAAATCAACCACATGGAAAGAAATTAAAAAAAATAATTTAAAAATAATTCAATACCGCGAATGTTTCACAGAGCAAACAAAAGTTAAATAAATGTAGTTAAAACTAAAAATAACTTACCCTTAAGTAGTCAACATTCGCAGTTTTGAACTTGTAACACAAACACTGGCTGTATCGCGAAAAATAGCAAAAAATATTTTAAAAACATCACTTATGGCGCGTATTTACTTCGGTGACGTTGTGTTTTTTTATTACATATATATAATATAAATCTTGAAGATTATCATTCATTCTGTGAAATTATACAAATAGTGAACGAATTTTTTTATTTGGGGCACAAAGTCAAAACGTGGCCTCTTAGGCCACCACTTCATCGAAATGTATGAAAAACTAAACCACATTAGACTGACACTTTTCAAAATACTCAAAGTTTAGTTTCGATAATACAAAAGCTATTATGAAAAATACAAATTCAAAAGGCTTATCATATATGAATATATATTATGCTATAAATGAATATTTTAAGAAGTATAAACTTTACAACGTATAAGATCCAGTATAACAACGTTTATATTATAAATAATTAATTCATAATGCAGTATGAACATATTATAATATTATGATTATATTAATTTCTGGCAGTTGAGAACTTTAGAAGTGTTTCTATCAGTTCTCAGAACAAACAATTTTCTGATCCGGTAATAAATAAAAGAAAATCATAACTGTTCAAAGTGTTATGAAGTCTTCTTAAATAAAAGATTTTTTTTTCACGCACAAAATAAATTACTCAAATGTCAATTATAAATAAAAAACAAAATGGAACATAAGATACAAATAATCCTGAAAGACCCAAGGCCACATAGAAGTGTCACTGAATTCTGGAGAGACCGAATGCTCTTCACATAGAAAGGTTCTTTTGTGTATACACACATATACTTTGGTATAATTCCAAAAAAAATATTATTTTTGGGCTTTGGAACTACTTTAAATGATAGTCCAGGGTGTCCGGGGGCAGAATTAGGTGTTCAACCTTACTACTACTTTTAAACAAAGAATATTCGACTATAACTCAATATTAATTAGGTCTAAATTCCTTGTTTGAAAGTAAATAGTAGTTATGGTTGAAACCTAATTCTACCACCGGACACCCTTTTTTTTTTTTTTACCTGGGGAAATCCGTTACGGATACCCTGCCACCCTAGGGGGGACGGCGAGTTATGTCGGACTCCGCGTGCGCGTCTACCGACTAAAACCCCACGACGGCCGCCATCGGCACCAAGGGAGACCACCGGACACCCTAGAGTAATCCTACTGTAGGGTGTCCGGTGGCAGAATTAGGTTTTGTGATCTCACAATGATGGCAATTTTAATAACATGAATAGACCAGCTCATCCAGTTTATACACTTTAAGCCCGAGGTAGAAGATTTGGTTATGGTCTCATTCCGGCGAGAGGGACCCAATCTCTATTCTTTATCTCCCTTCTCTCCCGTCATATCTTCTATTCATATAACATACCTTCTCTTTAGCCTGCGCTTTACAGAAGGTCTCGTAGTCCATGAGTTGGGTAATGGAAGGCGAGTCTGAACATGCTGTACACTGTGGATTCCTGGGACGTAGTTTTACTGAAAATAAAAAAGTTCATTTAATTCATAAAGAAAAAACACATTGATATAGTTACAACCAGATTCTAACTGATCGTCGAAGACCAAGATCTTACTGAAGAATTGGAGTCTCTGTAAACGCGGAAGGATATTTCACCACTCAACATCTTTTATCGTTTTCACTCTGGATGCTTTGAAGAATTATTTGAAATTTTTTTTATTGGAGGATCAGGCGTGTTGACGTATGATAATGCGTGTGATCAGGATATCCGCAATGCCATAAGCGTTGCCGGTACTAAAGAAATGTGTAGGCCTGTTTTGCTTGTTGAAGGTTCTAATGTCGTATCGTATGTTTATCAAAATAATTCCTGAAATCCACTATGCTGTAGTGAGTACTACTGGCTACATATAAAAGTTTTATCTTCATTGTCTGAATAGCACTAACCTTTGAGAGATATTTCCGAACCGATACGACATTGGAATCATCAAAAAAACGAGCCTAAACTAATCATTTCTCAAAGGCTTGCAATGTTTTTGTAATGTCTTATTATTTGATTCCAAGATGTTAATGCTGGTGGCCAATTGGCTTTAACAGCTTTATCGAATACTGGACAAGTAAAATATATTTGGAAATCTGCGCAAATCGCAGATTCCATCGGCTCGACGTCGTGTCGGAGGTACACATGTGTGTGTGTGCCGATTTTAATTTCGTCATGACGTTACGTTAAACGTGTATGGGAGAATTGGACTGAAGTAACTATAGTCCCTATTAGTCTCCTAAGCCCCAGTACGATACGAGAGAATCTCGTGTAAGCGGCCGGTGTAGGAGTGTTCCCTACTCTACGTGCTCGGCTAGAGCCGGGGTGCGTGTGATTGTTGGTGTCGTGGGTGGAGACGAATGACGCTGTTTCGTCGTCCGGATCGTGTAACACGTTACGCTGGCGTGGTCTTTTCGGGGACGCGTTTAAATCGGGTGAGTATTGTAATATCTATGATGTTATAGATGTCTATGGTCAGCGTTAGTTGCTTTTCATCGGGCGGCATGCTTGCTCGTTCGCCTTCCCATCTTATAAAAAATAATAACATTGATATATGCTTAACCCTTTCGGTACGGACGCATTCTACGTCGCGCCGTCCCCGCTGACCGAGCAGTCGCGGCAAGCGTCCGTACTTGCGGAACAACTGCAAGCGCCCGTCAGACGCACAATACCACGCTATCTTACGCAGAGCGAGTGCAGTCGTTCGTAAAAAAAATTGCTTAAAAAATTATAACATAATGCAATAGAAAATATTTGCTCATTTCGTCAGTTTATTATTAGGCAGCGTAAAACAAGTGCAAAATACTTGCGATGGATTACCATGGAGATAACATATATATTCTGCTCATGAAGAGTCGCGAGTGACCTAAGTCACCGTTTGTACATAACGAGCGTCAAATGTTGGGTGACCATAGTCACCGCTCGTACAGAGCGAACGTCGGGCGTTGGGTGACTATAGTCACCGCTCGGACAGAGCGAGCGTCGGGCGTTGGGTGAATATAGTCACCGCTCGGGCCGAAAGGGTTAACAGTTTTATACATATCTTCCTATAAAATGCAATTTTGACATTATTAAAGATTTTTTAAAAATAAATTGAATTATTACCTGTTCTAAAAGTGACATCCTCCCCGTCGAATATGAGCATTCTCTCAACAAGTAAACCCTTGTGAGTTTGTCCAACGATCAGTTTTATTGCCTCGAGCGCCTGCAACGCACCTGAAAAATGTATGATACTTAAATGATGATTTTATGCGCTTGTAATAAATAACCTTTTCGATTATCTTGGATATATATATTTTTTATGAGATAGGAAGGCAAACGAGCAGGCGTGTCACCTGATGGAAAGCAATCAACGCCGCCCATAGACATCCGCAGCGCCATAGGCAGTGCGGAAGCGTTGCCGACCTTTAAGGCAAGTGTCATTGGAGTGGGAGGGGGAGAGAAAGGGTTTTGGGCCTCCAGAACTCAGCCGCTCACCGTACGACGGTTTTCTGCGGGAGTGTGGTACTTCCCCGGGCTAGCCGGCCCATTCATGCTACAGGCATATATCATACCATTCTTGACAAAGTATTTGTCTGCAGTGTGGCTCTACCACTATAAAATATAATTTACAAACATTTTACAAATTTATCGTAACCTCATATCTAACCTCACCTATAACTCCTGGCACTGGTCCAGCTACACCGTTCGCGGAACAACTGCCAACAGTCTCCGCGGGCGGAGGGGTGGGAAAAACACAACGGTAACAAGGACCCCTGTAAGAAGAGTCCTGAAAAGTAATCACAAATTAAACTTCGTTAAATTTTTCAGTACATGTCGATCGCAGCAGTTTTATTTCGTTATTTACTCATCCGACAGACGTTGTCCTGTCAAACGCGCGAAGTCCATAGCGAGCTGTCAAATGCGCAAAGTTACAACTATGTTGTGCAAGCACTTGTGTTAATATTAAAAACAAAAAGAAGACTATGTATTATGGAATAACGTTCAAAGATATATTTGGCACGTGTCAGTTACCTTCTCATTTTGATTTCTCTCTGCCCTGTAATTGTATACAGTCAATTGACCTTCCATTTTCAACGCACTTCCTGATATTAACGGCAACTAAAACGAAATAAATTTAATAAAATAAATTATTAATACAATAAAATTTGATGTTTACAATTCTGTTTACAATATGACACTCTTCTATCGTAAAGCATACCTACAATAAGATGCCTTCTATAGATTTTTTTAACAGCGCATATATGTCCCACTGCTGAGCACGGGACTCTCCATTTCTGGACGAACGAGCGTTAACCCACTACACTTGTCCATGTCCATGCGGATTGACGGGGTTACCAGACTCGGAATAAATATTTGTGATCCATACATATATTTATTCCGATGCGGGGATCGAACCCGCGACCATTGACTCAGGGGCGCAGGACCTCACCCCTGAGTCAATTGGTCGACAAATAAATTACTTTAAGCCTCAAAAGTGTTTTCTTGTGTCAGTCACTCACATGCAAAATATTATATATATGTTGGCAATATACAAAATGTCCTCAAATCAGTATAAAAATCTACCCACTTGTAATTTATTCCAAAAGCAATGTTTAATGTCATAAAATATCGTTTTTAACAAAATTTTTTATGCAAATTCGAAATATTGTTCCAAAAAAGTACAAATCAATGAACTGCACCCATGTTAGAGGTTATTGACTCCTCTTTATCAAAAGAGGTCATTGATCCATTTTGTTTACGTAATATGTTCAAGGTCTAGAGTTCAACGCTGACACACTTTTATTGTAAAAGAAAGTTTTGCAAATTTGGTAAATCATTGTTTCAACATGAAATTTATCTGCGTATGTGCATGTCTGGGAGTGATAGAAACAATGTAACAATGTTAGACGCATCAGTTCATATGTTTTGCTAAAGCATTTTAACACAGCTACTACGAAAACTACAGATGGGTCAGCCAGCTACTTTCATACAGACTTTTAACTCACCTTAGCGATGGCACATACGTCGTTTAATAGATACCTAGTGGGCATATTGTCGGTACAGTCCAGCACCAGGTCATAACGGGAGGCGATGCTGAGTGCGTTGTTTGATTCCAGCTGAACGCTGTACGGAGTTATTTTTATGCGGGAATTGACACTGGGGAAAGAGGTTGAGATTTATAATAAAACAGACAAGCTATTATCTGGCTACAATTGGCTCAATTGCAAAGCTACTACTACCAGAATAATTAAATATCTGTATGGCCTACAGTCAAAGTCTGTCTGTCCTGCCAACTCGCCTGATACAAATGTGATAAGTTGATTCCAATTCCTCAAGTAACGGAAAAGTTCTTTTTAGTACAATAAAATCTTAGACATACTATTATAGTTTTAAGTCATATTATAAATGTTTTCAAGATAATAAATGGAGTTAGGCGTTAATTTGTGGAAATGCTAATTAATATGTAGACAGTCAGAACTTTTACTTAGCTAAGATCCACGACAAGCAAAGTCTTGTGTTACTGTATATATGTGTTACTATACCTGTTGATGCCTCGTGTTGAGGCGAAACACATGTCGTGTGCAATGTGAAAAAGTGGTAGTGTGTGTTTAGTGCTGTTGATAGTGGTTGGGACGTGCAAAGTTGGTGCTGACGGCCGTTTTATCGTTAAGATATAGTTTAAGTTCCCCATAAATCCACTTCTTCCAGTAGAAAACACATTATCATTTTTCTGTTATCGTTTGCTTGTCGCAGATCTTAGCTAAGTAAAAGTTCTGACTGTCTACATAAACACTTTCATCGTCACCCTATAACAGTAGTATAGTAGAACTTATTTAAAGCTTGGTAGACAATGCTCAGCATGACAATCTCCACTCCACCATTAAACTACTCCAATGTTTGTTGGCTCTTTGACAAACACGACTAGTCCATTATATAACTTATATATATGTATAACAGTGTTAACGTACCTTCTTAACGTTTCTGCGGCAGACTCAGCTTTACCCATATTCTGATCTGCTTCACCATGTAGAATTTGTCTATGAATGTTGGTTAGATCCACATTGTCATAGTCTACAATTCCGATTTCACCTATAAAGGAAATATTATATTTATTCATTACATAAAGAAGAATTTGTCCAAAACGAACCCACCATTTACTAGTGGTAGAGCCGAGCTGTAGACAAATACTTTATCAAGAATGGTATATTATTTTTCTGTAGCAAGAATGGGCCGGCTCGCCCGGGGAAGTACCACAATCCCGCAGAAAACCGGAGGCTGAGTGATAGCTTACTGCGCTTCGACTAGCTTCGAGTTGAGTTCGGGAGACCCAACACACATCCCCTTCCCAATGACACTTTCCTTAAAGGCCCGCAACGCTTCTGCTTTGCCTATGGTACCGCGGATGTTTATGGGTGGCGTTGATTGCTTTCCATCAGATGACACGCCTGCTCGTTTGCTTTCCTATTCCATAAAAAATATCATCAAAAAATAATAATCGAACATATTCTAACAATCGCTCAACTCAAAGTGACACTGCTGAATGTCTCCATTACACTTCAGCCTACTTTAGATTTATAGATTTTTTTGAACTATACTACTGTCAGGATGTAAAAGGATCTAACCATTCTTTGGTGTCGAAACAGTAAACCTTTGTTCACTATTATATCACTTATTTAATAAGTTATATACTAACCAACACCAGCACCAGCTAAGTATATAGCAGCTGGACACCCCAGACCACCTGCACCAACCACTAACACTTTAGCGGCGCATAACTTCTCCTGACCTTGGACTCCAATATCTGGGAGTAAAATCTGTCTACTATATCTGAAAATATAAGTAATTTTTATTACATATCATTATATATTATAACAGTTTTGTGAAGGTGGTTCAATTGGTTACCAACCACAATAAATGGAAGAGCCTAATAAACCTGGGCTAAATAAAGCTGGGCAAAATGTGATGTTCACGATCATGTTCTAGTCATGAAGGATGGACCAGAAAGAAAGAGAGAGAGAGATCATTATATATATCATTACTGACCTGTAGGTGTAGGTGGCAAGTAATAAATAACCTTAAATCATACCTATACCATACCATATTTTCGTCAAAAATTGCCTCGTTTTTTTTAAGAAGAAGAAGAAGAAGAAGAATGGTTTTACAAAACTTCTAAAACTAAGAAAGAAAATCTGTTTTTTTTTGTGTGAAATTAACTCTAATAGACTTACAAATTATGATAGTTAGGCCAACAATATGCATGCGATACTAAACCCCCCAGCATAGCCATTTTATTATTTAAATATGACCAACTATAATTACGTTTTTTATAAATGGGCAATTTTATATACCAATACGAATGAGTGACACCGGGCTATAGATAAATAATTCCATTTTTTAAATGGGTTAATAGATAGTTCGTCACATATATGTGACGCTGGTAGCGAATGGGTTAAGCAAACAAATGTCTGTTTTGAGCTGAAAAATCTATAGTTTTCCATTCTTTCCGGTTCCATGATTTTACATGCTATGTCAACTTTTATTAAAGTGTCAGTAAAACAACAACTTCTTATATCTAAAACAATGCACAATTTGTTTTAATAAAATTCAATTTACCTCTCAATCGCCCATTTGGGAAGCTTATCACCGAACTGTACTTTTGTGACGTTGCTAGGGCATTGTTGATATTGTGGATAATTCTGCTGTAAGTTTGTATCTAACTGCATCTGTAAATCCAGTTTTTAAATATTAGACTCTGGTATGACATGACCATAAGCAATGGTGATAAAGATGATGTATGTGTGAATGTGTATGTACATACATATATACATATTGACACATCTGTTTCCTGTAGGGCTAGGCAGTGAACACAGATCTCCATCCACCACACCTTCCTTACTTCCTCCACACTCATCCATCCTTCCTCTCGTATTCATTGTAATGAAACGACTCTCCATTATTTACTTCTAGCCCTCATCGGAATCAGGATGTGGCAGGTGAACTATGTCACCATCAATTTTGACAAATTTGATATATTAAAATTCATCATAGTCAATCCTTTGAACTGCAAGGGAGGATGGATGTCAGCCCTAGCAGAGCCCCGCGTGCTGAGATAAGGCATTATAGTACCTGAGGGAGCCCAATACAGGGGTGGTCTGTACACTTACGACTAAACTTGCCTCTAGCCACACATCCATTGGCATGTAAGTATGTGGATTGGCATAGAGGAAGGGAAAAGGATGGAGAAGAAAGGGAAGGGCAGGAGAAAGGAAAGATGTGTATGTATGTATGTGTGTATATACTTATATATTATGTATATGTGTATGTATATACTTATATATTTCCTTATAAGTATTATCTTTCTTTATTAATATTTTTGTCTTTCTTCTTTATAATGTATCAGCAGCTTTCAATAAATTATCATTTTAACAGTGTATCCATCCTACAAAAGAAGAAAATCGCTAATAGGGATAAGAACACTATTTGTATATAAATATTACAATCATTAATTGTATAACTTTATTTTTGGTGTACAATAGAATCAACAATCTATTTATGAAGTGTCCAGCTTACTTGTTTATGTAACTCCCATATGTTCTTAAAAAAGTACAAAACTAATATAAGGTACTTTTTTTTTGGTTTCTGAAAAAGGAACATAAAGTCCCCAATAGAATAATAACCAATTATTAATAAATATAAACAAAAATACCTATTTATTAAATATATATATATATATATATATATATATATATATATATATATATATATATATATATATATATATATATATATATATATATATATATATATATATATATATATATATATATATATATATAATATATAAACTAAAGGTATTGTATCACACTTCTTCATTTAACCGTGGCATTTAATTCATTAATAATTGCAAGACCATACAAATTATCCAGATGAGCACTATTGGCTATCATGATAACATATAATTCTTCTTGTTGTTACTACGAGTCACAACTTTCAATTTCAAAAAAAAGGTTATCTTTTATTTAACGAAACTAACCAAACAAAAACTACAAACAATACATACCGGTATCCAGCTTTTTTTCATTTCATACAATTCATTTTCCTTTTCATGTAAAGCTTTGCGTAAATCGTTGATTTCTTTCTCTAATTTTTCTATACAATCCATGATTAAACTTATACTAAAAAAGTTTACGTTAAAACTATAACACTAATTATGCAGTAAAATAGTGATGATGATAAAACACAAATAAAATATAAATTCTTAATTAATTTAGTAACAGTAATTATATAAACATAAACAAATCTTGATCATAACAGATAGATAACTTATCACCATAACCGTACCGTACAGATAACACCATACAATCAATACATATCAATATTAAACACTTAAAGTTGATAATCTGTGATGCAGTTTTTGTTTTGTTTAATACTGAAACATATGTACTGCTATAGGTATATATATACATAGTATGGAATAAAAATAGTTCCTATACTATGGCAGGAACCAATAAATAAACCCATTTTGTAAGCCTTATACATGTCTATTAAGTGTTAAAAGCTGTCTTCACAATACAGTCTATCCCTGATGTGAGGTTCACATTTTAACAATATATTTAGAACCAACTATTGTATTCTTAAGCTATATGCTATTATTTCCCTAATATCACTTACCAATAAAAAACTATTTGTTATTGGTTTAAGATTTATATTTGCTTTAATTTTAAGCTTTCAATTTTATTTTGAGTACAAAAAATAAATCGTTATTATTATCATCATCAACCTTCACCAGTTCGCGGCTCATAGAGGTCTTCATTAAAAATATTTAAATATTATGTATAAATATTTTTTCATTTTCGTCTTTCTGCAAGATAGATTCGTTGTCAGCAACAATTTTCGATATCATTGACATTTGTTTGACAGCTGTCAGCTGATTGTCTTTTGCACTACCACGAGTTGTTTTTCTCGAAAAAACTAAAAAGCTTATGACATATTAATCAAGAATACTGAAGATTCAGACAACTAGTGAGTATACAATTAAATTTAAGTCAAGTTAAAGTATGCATAACAACATCAATGTGGATCCTAGATTTATGGCGTCTCAGCTTCACTTTTAAATTTAAAGTATCACACGTGTTTTCGGTGTATTTTTTTACTCCATAGATGTTTTCTACATTTTGCAGAGCAGTTTAATTATTTTAATCAGAAATATTTTTTAGGTCTTATTATTTTTGTTTTTTTTATGACTTGTACCGGCAACCGGTATTTTTGTTTTGACAGTTAATGTCGCAACGCAATTATAATATAAGCGAATGTTAAGTTTGTACGATTAAAAAAATAGGATTCCAAGTAACCTACTTTGAAATGATAAAAAATGTGCTCAATCGATTTATATATATTTTTCCTCCAACAAATTGAAAAAATGTAACAATAGAAGTTATATAAATATTTTATTTAACAGCAAGACAATGCCGCAAGTTAGGCGTAAGACACCATTCAGTGGCAAGGCGAAAAAGCAGCAATTACAAGCAAAGAAAAATAAGAACTTGCTATTATCCTGTAAGTAACATTAAAGTACTAATATACACTTTTGAAAATTTTTTTTTTAAAGTTAAGATTAGTAATTCAACCATAAACTTAACTGGGACTATAGACTAAAGAAGAATTGTTCTGTTTTTAAGCAAGTTACATTAACAGCCTGAGACAATCAACTACTAGACATAGGCCTCCTAAGAAGAGCAACCTAGCCCGATCTAAATTGGCAATGGGCTGTGGCAAATGTTGGAGGTCTGACAATCTCTAGAGCAAACAAATGCTTGACTGGAGACCACATCTTGGCAAACATAGTGTAGGACACCCTCTGGCCTGATGATGTGATGATCTGCACATTACGGCTGGCAGAGACTGGATGTGTGGAGTCGAAAATTGGAAATAGATAATAACCTCATAAAATTAAAAATATTTATAAAAGGCAATCTTCTCCTTTTTCCATTTAGCTTTAGCAAAAGCTCAATGTAAAAAGGTAGATGAGTTTTTTAAACTGAACTGAATTCTGGAGGCATCACTGTAGTGTTGCCGGCATTTTATGAACCTCACCTGTTGAATACCCTTATGTTGTTTTTGTTTGGGAGATGGTGGTAAATCATTTCACAGATACACCATTATGTTGGGACTAAATTGCATGTTTTGAAAAATTACATATATAAGGTATATATTATGTGTTGATTGGTGCAACATAAATAAGTCAATTTATTAAACAGATTGAGTGAAAAATTAAGATTTGTGTAAGATAAAGAAGTAGTTATCAATTAAAGTATATTAATGTTATCACCTTAAACTTGGTAAACAAAAAGCTTATGATAAAATCTGGATATGATTATATTATTTGAAAAAATAAAAAATAGATGATATGAGTTGATGTTTTTAGCTACTTCTCATATTTGATATTTGTCATGTCCCAAATTGAAAATTATTGATAATTTTCAATTTGGGACATTCATCTTAGCTCCCTTAAAGTGTTCTATAATTCACACTTTTTATTTTTATATGGTCCCCACAGCATCCTCTGGGTCGAACGCTTATGATATTGTAGCGGTTAACTATCAGCCTTCTCGTGCTCGAGGACGCGGGGAAGCTAATCGTTATGCTCTGAAGTTCTATCGTGAGACAGATGAGGAGCTGAAGATGAAGAAAGAAGATGCATTGTAAGTTGTTAAGATTTTTCAATACAATTAATATACACAAATATCTGTGAATTGGAATATAACTATCAAAGAATTTTGGTTTTCTTCTATATCTGTAATATGTAACAGACCATAAAATATTATATTCTTTTGTATTATATAGCAGACGAATATTTTGTCAAGAATGACATATTATTTGTCTGTATCGTGAATGGGCCGGCTCCCCTCAGGGAAGTACCACACTCCCTCAGAAAACAGGCGTCTGCATGGTAGCTTAGCTACTGTGCCAAGTCCGGTAAGCGATTGAGATGAGATTTTCAGTAGGTCTTTTCTGCCCATTTTGTACAATATACCATATTTATTCTTCTTCTTTTTTCTTCTGACACTAAGCCCTCATATTAGAGCAATATCAGTCTTAATCGAGCCAATATTATGTTTAGGTGAGGTTTAAGTTTGAAGTGACAAGATTCATTCTCTTATAACCTATTTTGAAGGCATTTGACATCTGCCAAATAATGAATCAGCACAGAATAAATATACTATTGGCATTGAAATATAAACTTATTTTTTGTATGTCATTACACAGAAAGGCCATCAATCCAGTCTCTGAAAAAGAAATGGAAGTGAACCCATCAGATTACTTTCCATCTGATATATCTTTTCCAAAACGACCACCCTGGGATTTCAATATGACAGCCGTGCAGTTGGATGCACAGGAGCAGAAATATTTTAGAGTGAGTAACTGTCTATTGTCACTGTCTTGCAATACAAAAAAAGCCTATTATGGAAAATTGTAATACCTTAATCTCCATTGGGTACATAATTATTGCAGTTAACACTATTTACTATGAGAGACCAGACATATGTAGATATGACGTTCTAATAAAAGTTGGTATAACCTCTCTCTCTGAACAATTGCAATAGCCACAAAACTGGAATGTATCAGTAAGGCCTGCCCTATCAAAAAGCAGATATTTCACATCAACCATCTAATGTCAGAATGGAAACTGCAATGTTCATATCTGTGTGTGTCATAATTGATGTGACATATCTTTGTTTTAGGAATACATCGATAAACTGCAAGCATCTGAGCACTGGAAGGACATTTCTTACTTTGAACTTAATTTGGAAACTTGGAGACAACTGTGGAGGGTCTTAGAAATGTGTGATATACTTCTTTTAATTGTGGATGTGCGGTTTGCAGTGAGTTAATAGTATATGTTTAGTGATTTCTATGGTATCTTCTCTAGGTCTTAAGTCTCCCTGTCATGTCTGCCCTATGCCCCATAGGGCAGACATGACGCTATGCTTGATTTCGCTCGAGGATAGGCCCATCTTCTGTGCTTCGGATATCACAGTATGCCATATAAATATTTGTTATAATATAATAATAATATTTTCGATACAAAGAAAAGTTTCATTTTGTACTCAAAATTTCTAAACACCACTTCTGTGGTCCCCATTAGCTACCCTCAGTGGTATTTTCAAACCAATGTGATATTGAAACTTTAAAAAGCCAAGCTTACATATTACTCAAATACTGGCAACATTTCTGCAATATCTTTGGTGTTGCACCTCTTAATCCACCATGCTTGTCCAAGGCGATTGGTGAAGCACTCAAACTCGGAATAACTATCTGTAGTATATAACCATACATGTATTTATTCCCTTGCAGAAGTCAAAGCCTTGAATCCGATCTAAAGTTGACAGAACCATTGAATCCAAAAGTGGAAAGACACCACAATTGAGCCAATTGGGGTGTCTCTTTCTACATAAATTTTGTAAAATTCATAAAATCTTAAGTTTAATATCGCTTACTTAAAAAGCATTGTTTGATGGTTAAAAATTCCACAGGGCATGATGTTTCCACCGTCTCTTTACGAATATGTGGTGAAAGAGCAGAAAAAAGATATGATCTTAGTTCTTAACAAGATAGATCTAGTGCCGGCTAGTGTTGTCGCTGCCTGGAAAGACTATCTGACCAACAGATGTCCGGGATTGAGGGTTGTGTACTTCACTTCTTGCCCTGGATACAATCTGCGTGGAGCTTCAAGTGACAAAGCTGGTAAGAAACAATGACTTCCAAACTTAGTATTTTCATCTGTTGCATACTTTTAATAGTAATTTCATCTCCATTTCTAACAGTAAGATATACCAAGGTAAATCAAGTTTAAAAGCACTAATAATATATTAATAAGGCTTCTTTATTTATTACTTACTTTTTTTTTTATGGGATAGGAAGGCAAAGAGCAAGCGTGTTGCCTGATGGAAAGCAATGAATGCCGCCCATAGACATCCGCAGCACCATGGGCAGTACGGAAGCGTTGCCGACCTTTAAGGAAAGTGCCATTATGGATGGGGGAGGGGGAGGGAGGGGGTTGGACCACCAGAACTCAGCCGCTCACGGTATGAAGCGCGATACCTAAGCTACCACTCAGACCCCGGTTTTCTACGGGACTGTGGTACTTTCCCATGCCAGCCGGCCCATTCGTGCTACAGTCAAATATTATGCCATTCTTGACATAGTATTCGCGTGAAGCGTGGCTTTACCACTAAATATTTAGTGTACAAATAAAATGTATTAAGTATTTATTAAATTATTGAATTTGTAAATTAAAGTATTTGTTAGTTTGGTTCAAGAATGGATCCCTCTTGGATAAAATCCTTTAAACCATGACATTTATCTTTGCTCTCTAAAAGGAAAATAATAGCTTAAATTTTTTTTGATATAAATAAAAAAATGTTTCATTTTTAATTCAATGTCCGAACAACATCTTAATTTTTTTTAACTTTCCTTTGCACGTTTTTTAAAAATAAATCTCTTAAACCCTATCTCTAACAAAAAAGCTGGTTTAGTATAAAGCCTAATTTGTTGCACAGAAATATTTTTTGTCCTCAAAATGGCATCATTATTGTCTTATTTCCAGGTCTCCAAGTCCGTCGACGTAAAGGACGCCAACGTATGTGCGCGGAAGGCGCTACTAAAATATTAGAAGCGTGTAAGGATATTGTGGCTGGTGAGGTCGATCTTAGTTCATGGGAGAAGAAGATTGCTGAAGAGACCAATGTAGAATTTGAGGATGATGAACAGACAGAAGTGGGTAAGAGATCTTTTGTTATTATGAAGATTTTTGCCTTCATATTTGGTTGGTTTAAAACTTTTAGTTACCTGTTCTTCGAGATTAACCTTAAGCATCATCAAAACATACAAGATAGAGAACATTGACTTTCTGTTCCTTTTGGTTCCTCATTATTAAGGCTTGTGATCCCAACCTATGTCCCAACCATGTTGAGTAAATGAATGATTTGTTTCTTAAAAAGCACTCTTTATTTTCTCACTTCTACCATTTTGAATGTGATAATTATTTCCAGTTCTTAGACACAATTAGAAACCGGTAAATAAGTATAGCCTAGTCTTGGGTGAACTAGGTTATACTTATATTTATTTCTATTTCATAATCTTGAAATGAACTAACATGTTTAATAAACTAATATACATTTTCCAGGTGAAACCATAATAGAGAAAGCCGATACATCATACTTCACACATGAAAAGTATAAGAATGGAATTTTAACGATTGGTTGCGTGGGTCAACCTAATGTTGGCAAGTCGTCCCTCATGAATGCCATTATGGGGAAAAAAGTGGTATCAGTGTCTAAGACCCCTGGACATACGAAGCATTTCCAGACCATCTTCTTGACTCCACAGGTGTGAAGTTTCTTATTTAACCTATATAAACATGTCTTTTTACACAAACATTCTATTAATTTGACAAAACCTACATCATCACCCTCCAGATATTTAATGCTTTTATTTAATGAGATCATCAAACCCAAATTCTTTGTTTTCGACACCAGAAATTGCATTTCAAATAAATTAAGTTTACCTTACCAATACTATTTTAACTTATGCAAGGGAAATTAGTTAAAAGTGTTGCTCACAACTTGAATTTTTTTCTATTATACTAACTCAAGATGTGTTAGTAAGAAAACAATCATTACAGTTATCAATGTTATTATAATTATGTTTGTAGTCAAACATTTTATTTTAGGTACGCCTCTGCGATTGTCCTGGCCTTGTGTTCCCTTCAAAGGTACCGCGTCCCATACAGATACTGATGGGATCCTATCCTATTGCACAGCTAAGAGAACCGTACACAACTATTAGGTGAGTCTTGACCTTGAGAAAAAATAAGATCTTTCTATATGCATGTGAGACTCAAAGAGAAAATCGTGTTCATACATACATACATACATATCATCACGCCAGTTTTCCGTAGAGGTAGGCGGAGACCACAGATGCCCATCTGTTGCGATCTCGGCATGCTTTTCTTGCTTCCTCCACACTCATCACTCTCTTTATGCCCACCGGTTAAGAGTACTCTTGTCCTGGCCTTTCATAAAACCTTCGGTATTTATTTACTGTTAACTCATATTTATATACGCTTATATTTTTGCTTATAGCTATTATTTTTGTTTATTAATTATTTTCATATCATCCTGACGATAATGTATCACCAACCTACATCAAATTATCTTTTATTAACATTGTCTTAAATTAACACTGTGTCCATTCTACGGTTGTCTGGAAGAAATATTATCGATGAAATCGCCATTTGTATATAAATATTATATTACAATCAATATTTGTATAACTTTGTTTGTGGTGTACAATAAAAAATATATCTATCTATATATTTATCAACCTCACCTGTAGGTTCACCTCCTTAATTCTGTAAACATAAATAATTTGCAGGTATATCGCAGAAAGACTTGATCTTCCCAAACTTCTGCGCATCGATCACCCAGAAAACGATGACACATGGTCACCTCGGGACATCTGTGACGGTTGGGCCAAGAAGCGAGGCTACCTTACTGCTAAGGCCGCTCGGTAAGTTCATTTATAGTCTAGGCTGTAATAAGATAGATATGTAACCAGCATTTCAGCTGCATATAGTAAGTAATGGTCATCTGGGGAATTGTAGGTACATTTTTGCGTCGACGGCGGTTCGAATTAGAATGAATTGACTTTTTGGCTGAATTTCGGCTTTCATGCACAAAATCGAGAAGGCAAACAAAGACAATATACAGTGAACAAATATTTTAAAAATAGATTTTCTTCAGCTTAGCAACAATATCTTTATTTAACAGATAAATGAATTTTCTGCAAAAAAATAAGAAAAATATAGTTTAATACTCAAATAACATATTTATATGAATTTTAGTTAATCCTAAATAATTTATTTAACACAAATTACAATTATTATTATTATTTTATATAAATCAACATTATCCTTACATAAATTGCCAATAGATGGCGCCAAAATACATATTATTTTTGTCTATTGGATAAAATTAATAATGATATTAATTCGAATACGCTGACATACATTATCTGCCAATGAGAACAAATTGGAATAATTAGAGAGGGACAAATAGGCAATACTAAACAACGAATACTTTTTTTTTCTACAATATATAGGTAAACGAACAAGCCGTTGTGTATATTAAGATGCCTCATGTCGCCTAATGGAAAGCAATCAATGCCGCCTATAGACATTTGCAACACTATAGACTTTGCAGTAGTGTTGCCAACATTTGAGAAATACATAGGCTTGTTTATTGAAGATTCTTTTATAATATCATATCGATTCGAAAATATTACTGAAGGTACCTCAAAATTTACCTATCTACTACTTCTAAAGCAGTAGTAGATAGGTAAATTTTGAGGCAAAAGCCTTATCGCCATGGTTGATCTCGATGATCCACATGGTAGGGATGAAATTTTTCTTTATGTTTAATTGTGCGACAGCAGAATTCAGTTTAACATCAACATAAAAAATAAAATATCATTGTCTTCTAATAATGTAAGCAATTAAATTTAATGTTTCCCTTATTCCAGATTAGACACATACAGGGCTGCAAACAGCCTGTTGCGGATGGCGTTAGAGGGAAAGATATGCATATGGTTGCGACCGCCTAATTTCGCGGAAGAACGAGGTTTGTATCTATTAGTCTGTCATCAGAATTATCCATTTAGGCCAGGTGTTGCCAAACTTATTGATCAACGACCCCTATATAATTTTTCAAAACCTTCATCGACCCCATTAAAAATCAATTTTCATATCGTTACAATAAAACTATATATTAATACTGTAAATGTTTTCATATTTAAAACATTTATAAAAAATATTTTAATGTTGAAATTTAAACTTAAGGTGTTTAAATTTATATTATTTATATTTATTAAATAACTAGCTGACCCAGCAAACGTTTTGCCATATAAATTATAATATGCCATATAAATAATTTACATCATATTCTGAGTCCTACCAAATGTACAAAAAAAATGTCATCAGTCAAGCCATTTCGGAGGAGTTCGATAACAAACACATTTTAAGCATTAGGTATTTTTAATTTTACATGATGCAATGGGTGATATTGAATTAATGTCTAATTTTTTTTAAGAAAAATTAGGATTATGGTTAGAAAGGATCTGTGCCCTTGTGCGGCAGTGAGTGATTTTGAATTTTGATTTTTACAGAGAAATATGAGCACTGCGAAGAGATCAAATACGTAAAATGGGTGCAGGCTCTCACCGCGGACGTTGAGGAGCAATCGGACGCGCTCTCCGACGACTCCGGACGTTCGGACTCCGGGTGCGTCAGCTCCGACTCGGACAGTTCTGGCGACGAAAGCGACGCTGAGGAACAGGCAGCTATAGCCAATAAGTTTGCCGCATTAGCCAACATTGATTAAACGAAACTGAAGTCTTTTGGAATATGTAACAACAAGTCAAACAATCTGGAATTTAAGCTACAATTATTGTTTGCTTATCAAGCTAAGCTCAGTGGCGTAGAGGGGGGGGGGGCTAGGGGGGCATCAACATTCTTTCAGAATACTATTTATTTTTATTTCTTAAACGCAATGTAGCTTACGCTTGTTATTTTAAAACGATTTATTAATTTGCGATATTTATTTAATTATTTTCGAGTATATTTTACATATAATATTAAATGGTTTTCAAATGGGGGGGGGGGGGCAAAAGAGTATTGTGCCCCCGACACAAGCTAAGCTCGCTACGCCATTGGCTAAGTTGTAACCTATAATTATTGCTCCGGTAATGTAGTGATGTCATAAAATTGATATTCAGCGACGGACTAAGTCCAATAAGGGCCCGGGGTAGCAAAGCTCAATTTCTCAACAGAGATCCTCAGTCGAAGAAATTGTTTCAATTTTACAAGTATGGTAATTGATATTTTTAATTATTCATAAAATAAATTACTTTTTTATTATAATAACATAATCAATCAATCGGGGACGTCCACACCCCGTGCAGAGGTGTGGGATCGAGCCTCGGGGATGAACCCCACTGCTCGTGCAGCAACTCAATGGGGCAACCGCCCCCCGGTCCTAGGTGCCGCTATTCCTAGCGGCTTTTGGGCGTCCTTTAACGACTTCGCGTCGTCGAGATATAGCTGAACCTATTTCTACGTTGGGTCCGTCGCTGGCTCTCTTCCCTCGCGGGAGCCAGGAGGCGACAGGAGGATTTCACATGGGAGTGGACCTCCCTCAGGTGGGCGAGCGTGAAGGGGAGCAAAATTAGTAATCACATAAAAAATATATAACTCCTTAGTACTTTGGCTACAGTGCCATCTATTAGATTCCACCATAACTATGTACTAATGTCTCAAAAAACATTATGTTGACTTAAATATCAATTGAATATGTTACACAGTTACTAGCAGACGCTTGAGTAATTATATTTATACATAAGAAAATGTAATTTCAGAAATGTGTGGAAATAAATATCTACACATATTATTTCTAATGTAATTGTTTAATATTAACATATACATACATACGCTATGTATTAAGAATTGATATGTGATTTTTTTATTTTGATTCGAGCAGTTACATAATTAATCTTTTGAAACACTTTTTAACAAATCGATTGTTTAATATGCAATGCATTGTAGTGATTTAAAACGGATATAAATTGTGCCTTTATCTAATTCAAGAAACTGAAAGTTTGAAATCATATTGTTATATCCATAAAAATCGATTAAAAAATCGATATATTAGGAATTTCGCCCTTTATTTGTTGTATTCTTATTTTAATTAAAATTATAATTTTTGGGAGCGTTATAATTTTCAAAATTATAATTATCGAAATGTCGTACTGAATTTGTAGTATTTTAAGTAAATTATATTTACCAAGCTACATATAATATTAAATTTCAAATTAAGATACTGTTGACGGTATATAAATTGTAGTTTATAAGAGAACAGTGTCCTGAACTCAATCGATTTGTTTTTATATATAGCAAGTAACACGTCCATTATAATCCAGTTCAAACGATTCAGCTTAGAAATCGTATTAGTTATTAACTATTTCATTGATTTTTAAGGTATAATTTACAATGTTATTCCTGCTTCTCACTTTTGGGTTCGGACAATTGGATCGCTTCTATTGTTAGATTAGTATTTATAGCTAAATAAATTATTTACATACAATGATTTTTATTTTTAACTCCTAATGAAGTCCAATTTAACTAAAATTTCTCACTGAAAATCTATTTCTACAAAAATATTATACAATACATGCAATTAATACTTTCATTTAAATAGTTTAATTATGTTATGTCCTATTTAAGTAAGTAGTGTAAGTTCAACACTAAAAATCGATATTTGTTATATCGATTTTTAGTGTTAATATCGATGATACCTCTTCGAGGTAGCGAACTGTAGTGGCTATTGTCACACACGATAGTTATACCTAATGGCCATCACATTATCCCATAACAAGAATTCTAGTAATATTAAAAATACTGCTAGTCTGTTTAAAAAAGAAAAATACATCTTAACTCCCTCTGTACATAGAAAATCTTTTCTATAGGTAGGAAACACAGGTTTTTTTATTGTATAAAAAGGCAAACGAGCAGGCGTGTCAACTGATGGAAAGCAAAAAATGCCGCCATACACATCTGCAGCGCCATAGACAGTGCGAAAACGTTGCCGACCTTTAAGGAAAGTGTCATTATGAGAGTGCGAGTGGGAGGGGGAGGGTGTTGGGCCTCCGGAACTCGGCCGCCCATCGTACGAAGCGCGGTAGGTAAGCTACCACTCAAACGCCGGTTTTCAGCGGGAGTGTGGCACTTCCCCGGGCGAGCCGGCCCATTCATGCTACACACAAATATTATACCATTCTTGACAAAGTATTTGTCTCCAGCGTGGCTCTACCACCATTAAAAGTGCCCCGGCTGTGAGATATGTCCATAGGTTGCGATGATCACTTCGCGCGAAGCGCTTGTTCATTTAACTTCCATAAATCAAGCTAATGGTACGCGTGTAATTTGAAAAAAATTACAAAATAAATGTCTGTAACATATCGGTAATCTAAGACGAGGTAAATGCGGCTAATATTTTTTCCGATTAAGGGAATCGTACATGGTATCGCACACTGATAACTCGTTTGTGTAATTTTTAGAAAAATATTAAAATATCTTTAGATGCTATTTAAGGGAAACAAGTTCCTTCACAATTTATAATAAAGGGGATGTTGACTGTATTCAAATAAAACTATAATTTTGGCCCAAAACGGTAGTTCCATGATAGAAATCAACAAAAGACATTTTTTTTAATTTATCAAAGGCGCCAAAATGCGTATACGTCATTAACTACATTGGATCATTAACTACGTGACTATTATTGGCATTTTCGAGCGAAATTTTGAAAGGAATTTAAAATTGTAATAGTAGTATTAAAAAAAATTAAATATTTTCAAAGTTATTAAACATCTTACCCAAAAATAATCAACTTCCCTATTTACATATTAAGAAACGCCTGTCAAAATATTAAAACAGTACTTCAATTCTATTGACCATAAATTTCAACAGGCGTTTCTTTTAATGTTTCATTTTAATCAGAAAATCTTATTTGATCAGAGCAAATTATTATTAATATTATATTAATAAGCTATCAGCTAGCACCGAGCATGGGGGCCAAATCAATAATTTGCTTTAGAGGTATTCTTGCGTCCCGTATGCCCGGGACACTAGCCCGTGCGCTTTGATTCTGCCATCTATCGACTGATAATTGTTTTTACTAACTTTTTTTATGGGATAGGAGGGCAAACGAGCAAACGTGTCGCCTGATGGAAAGCAATCAACGCCGTCCATAGACAACCGCGACACCGGCCTTTTAAGTATGTGCAGGCTTGTTTGTTGAAGGTGCCAATGTGTGTGTGTTTAACTAGTCAGCTTGTCACGTTACGTCTTGATAAAATGGTTTTTCAGTCAACTTAAATTGTCACGATATACGCATTTATTTCATATCACTTCACTTATGCGCCTTAATCGAAATATATGTTATAATACGCCACCATAATTAAACAATACGACAATAATATACTATTATGAAAATCAAATAAAAACACAACGTCACTGATGCAAGTTGGCGGGAAAAATCCCTGATTCCATTTATCATCCTATAAATATAAGTGTTGGCAAATATTAGCACAGAAATAATACACAAAATAAATTAAGGTAACATTCTTTTGTAATTTAAATAAAAGAAACAGCAAATCTTATCCTAAATCACAAGCTCATAAAAGTAGTAAATAATTTTAGCCTTTTTTTTATACAAATATTAATTGCGAGTCTATAATTCCTTAGCTTCAATACTTATTTCGCTCACGTCTATCTATCTCACTCTATTTCTACACATCCGAAAGCAGAAACGATACTGAGGCGGGCGATCTAAACAATATGGTAGAATGTGTATTTTCACTTCTTTTTTTTAATAAAAATAATTATTATTATAAAAATACAATAAATTTACGTTGTTCAATCCTTATGCAAAAAGTTATCAACTAATTTATAGTATAAAGCGAGTATTAACGTTTTGTTTTTTGCAGCTTTTTAGCGGTAACCTGTAATTCTTTTCTAAAGGTCAAATTACACGTAATATCATTAATTTTGGTCAAATATTTATTAGTATTCGTCTGTAGCGTGGCTCTACCTCTAATTATGTGTTTATTAAAAAGTAAATATTGCAGTTATATCAACATATCTTATTAAACAATGAGATATTCACAATATCTTAATTATTTTGAAGGCATTATATATATATATATATATATATATATATATATATATATATATATATATATATATATATATATATATATGTATATATATATATATATATATATATATATATATATATATATATATATATATATATATATATATATATACATACATATATATATATATATATATATATATATATATATATATATATATATATATATATATATATGTATGTATATATATATATATATATATATATATATATATATATATATATATATCTCCCGCAGGAGTTGGCAGAGACCACAGATCTCCATTTTTTTGGGTAATACGGATCTACAAAGTAAAAATCATCAATAAAACCATAACAATTAAGTTATCTTGACTGTTTTATAATATTGACCATATGACTATAATTAACACTGCGATAGTCAGATGAATATCGAAGTATTATTCATAGATATGTATATAATACAAAGAAAATAGTAGATATAATATGCTTAGCAGAAATAAATTAGTTTTATTTATATACATACTTTGAACCAGTTGCGAAAATTGCATCCAGCCACTAGTAATACGTAAGAAACCCAAATTAAGTATAAAGTGTACAATTGGCATTATTCAGAATTGGATTGAGCTTTGT